>WBMZ01012656.1:18532-78304 GCA_013400975.1 Atrichornis clamosus | reverse complement strand
CCTCCCTCCGCCGGGCCGCTCTGCCCCGTCACCGGGGCGACGGGCGCGGGGCCGGGCCCGGGCTGGGGAGGGCCCCGCCGCCGGCACCGCCCCTCCCGGCCGCGGTCACGGGGTGCCCGGGAATCCCAGAGGCAGCGGAGAAGGCGGGAGGCGGTGGATAAACTGCGCTGTGGGCAGCGGGGACACGGTGCTGCTGGAAAGGGAGTGGTGCGCTACGGGGTCTGAGCCTGACGGCGAGAGCCACGTCACAGGTTCCCTGAAGGTGGCACCACGATAGGCGAGATCATCTTTAGACTGTCTTTACTATCATGACTGTTAATGGTAACTTCATATTAAATAGATATTTGGTGCTCTTGTGAGACTCCATCTCGAGGGCTGCATCGAGCTCTGGGATCCCCAGCATAGGAAGGACATGGATCTGTTGAAGCAAGTCCAGAGGAGGCCACGGAGATGCTCAGAGGGCTGGAGCACCTCTTCTATGCAGACAGGCTGAGAGAGTTGTTCAGCCTGGGAGGAGGTTTTGGGGTGACCTAATTGCAACTTTCCAGTACCTAAAGGGGACTTACAGGAAAGATTGAGTCTGTATACAAGAGCATGGACAAGAGGGAATGGGTTCAAATTGAAAGAGAGTAGGTTTAGATTAGGTATTGGGAAAAAATTATGTATTGTGAGGGTGGTGAGGCACTGGAAACAGGTTCCCCAGGGAAGTTGTGGGTGCCCCATCCCTGGAACTATTCAAAGCCATGCTGGGTGGGGCTTTGAGCATCCTAGTCTAGTGGAAGATGTCCCTGTCCATGGCAGAGGGGTTGGAACTAGGTGGTCTTCAAGGTCCCCTTCCAACCCAAACCATTCAATGATCCTATGAAATAAAGCCACCAGCTAAGCCACAGCATACTTAGGTTTTCTGCAGAAATTCCCACCTGTAGTAGTTACAGCTGTAGTGAAATCCGAGGGATTTTTTTCCCCCTAGCATTTATCATTATTATTATTATTATTAATTTATTTATTGTAAGCAATTTATAAGTGTCTGTTGTTAATACTGATGCATAAGAGACACTTTGAGTGCTATATGCATTCTAAAATACATGTTTTTCTATTAAAAAAATACTAATGAACTTTCTTCTTGATCCCTAGTAACCTGCATTTCTCCTGTGTCTAGAGAAGACATGGTTAATAAAAATGTCATATTTAGTGTCTGAGCCAGAGAGTACTTTCAGCAGAAAAGTCTCATTTTAATTCTCAACATTAGCCTGAGCTTCCTATTTTTTAAGGGTTTTTGAGAATGAGGGGCAAGAAAAGGAAGAAATCAACAGAATAACTACTAACAGCACCATGGAGGGAAACATGGAAAAATGTTTTAGAAATTCAGATTCCTATCTGCTTCACCAAGCTGGCAGCTCACGCTTGCTGAGCAAAAATGGGAAGCTGTCTTCATTATGCATTTTTTTCCTCTCCCTTCTCTGCTCCTCATTAACTGGCATGGTAACTTTGTGATGGTTTAAGAACTGTTGACAGATTAATTGATTCTACCTCAAGTCAACTGGGTGGAACGTGGGGCTTTGGGAATCAGTTTCCTGGAATCCAAAGGATTTGACCACTTGCATATAGTTTGCTGAAATGAAAGTAAAAGAAAACAACATTATATTTACTGAAACAAAATATGGCTGTTTCCTTTACTGAAATAAAACATCAGAGGTGACTGCCAGGTAAAATAAAGTTCAAAGGTAGAGACTTGGACATGAGAAGGAAGAAAGTACCATTACCCGCACAGCAGAATTCAGGCAGAGGTTCAGCAGGAGTTGATTGTATGTAGCAAAGCATTTAACTGTGCGTTAGCCTGTAAGAATGTGTTTGAACACTGCTACATGTATACACCCCTATGTCACACGTGTGAAAATACCTCTCCACTGTCAGTGGAAATGAAGCAGCAGTTGCCCTATGATTGTCCCCTCCCTGCCGTTGTGTGCTTTCCTTTCTCTGCGTTTTATCCGTGTCCCACGACTGTCCTTTCCCAGTGGTGGGCTCCCTCCTCATCCTCTGGTGCTGCCACCCAATTTCATAGACTCATAGAATGGTTTGGACTGGAAGGAACTTTAAAGATCATTCAGTTCTGAGTTCCGGCACAAGCAAGGGGTCTCATGTTTAAATAATTTCTGTATTAGTCTTGCACAGGCGAAAGACTTAAGTCTAAGTTCTGTTTCCAGGACCTTGTGTCTGTCAATTGTTGGTAATTTTTTGTAGTGGTCCCCAACATTTCACACACGTGAAGACAGAAAGGCTGTGGACAGGACTTGACAGTGTTCAGACTGCAACATAGTGTGGAGTTGCAGGACAAGCACTGCAAGCCAGTCACTTAACACTTCATTTTGTCATAAAGACAGGAGAGAAACGCTGTCCTGTGCTCTTGCTATGAACCAGGAAACTGAAGGAAAGGCAACAGGATGGAACAAAGAGACACAGGATGTTTGTGAGCCCTGCTAAAGGACCTCTGTGAACATCCTCATGCACCTGCTTCCCTGCTTGTTTTACAGAACAACACAAGCAGATCCACTGCTAATTTTCTGTTGAAAGGACCTCCTTTGGTTGTGGTCCTTAAAGGTGTTGATGCTATGTTCAAATGCCAGCCGAAATACCTGAAACTGCCTTCTCCCAAACACCATCACAAGTGCCAGCATGCACTTTGAAGCTTATAGGGATTGTGCAAACTTTGTTTTTCCATATGTATGAATGAATTGAGCAAACTAGTGGTGTTTTTCTGTGATACTTACATCTGTATCATCCCACTGATCTTCGTGTCTCATGTGGACGCTTGTGAGCCTACAGAGGGGCCGTGCTAAATGCATTATCCATTTTGCACAATCCCAGCTGTAGCACTACATAAACAGCACCTGGTTCACTCTCCTTTTACTTTTGAGTGACAGGCAGATTCTTAATTCATGCAGCTAGAACACCCAAGGCAGTAATCCGGGCATGGATAACCACCATACACCACTCTCGTGATCTCTCAAGCAGAGGGATTTTAACAGGCCTGGACTATTCACTTTAGGTGTTGGGCGGAACTACTCCAATATTAATGTCTCAGTTCTCCCCTTTTTATCTGCATGTGATTTCTACTGATAAGGGTGGGAATGACATGAACTTTTTAAAATGCATCCCTAGAAGTGCATTGTGCATCCTGCTAAATGATGTCTCTCAGGAAACATGATCTACTTTTGTGAAATCTGTCTCAGTTGTATTAGATAGCTTCCCCCAAAAAAGACACTAAGAAAAAGCCCAAAAATCCAGAACAAAACCCAGAAAATCCCCAGGTAGGAAATAGTCTCAAATCATATTCTACTCTGTTTCACTGGTGTTTTCCACCCACAGAAGAAATCTTGTCTCTGTCTTTAAAGGTGATAGTTTGTACCCTAAAATGAGGAGATCAACCACTTCGAGCTCAATAAGCCCAAACCAGCCAAGTTCCTGCGTGCCTTGTTTGTAGCGTTTAGCACATTTGAAAAGCCCATAGATAACCTGCTTCCAGAAGAGGAGCAAGGGCTAAGCAAATTGCTCCAACTCTCACCAGCGGCCTTTGGCAGGACTGGGTGGATACCAGTGATCGCAGAGCAGGACAGGCTCTGTCCTCCCACCAGGAGGAGATGGGACCATGGAACGATGCCCACATGTATTTGCATCTGCCAGACAAGTGACACATGGCTGCATTTGGTGGGTACATGGTTGAAAAACATTGTCACGAGGCCTCTTGTCTGTGGGAAGCATCCATTCAACACTTGGGCTTTTAAACTTCGCCATTAGGAGGCTGCTGCTATGGTACAAAGGGCAGCCTCAGCATGGGGACAGATGGTACTTAACCTCAGTAGGGCCCTTGTAACCCATATGAAGCTGGAGCCACAGGAGGCCGAGGTTTGAAAACATCTTCCCCCCACTCCCTCTGTGATTCTGCCATAACAACTGGAGTTTGTTAGATTAAAATATCTGCAGCAGTACAGGATGCAGGCTGGTGAGTGGCTCCTCTCAGGTGCTCAAGGCGGGACCAGAAACCACGCTTGAAAGGGACAATGAAGGGTAGAGAAGGTGCTTCTCAGGGACTAAAGGGAACTCTTGCTTCAGAGTGCTGCTTTGCCTGAGTAACATGCTTTTAAAGTCAATCCTGCAGCTGTGTACAGCTACAACGAGGCTTTCAATTTGAGCTTTTTTTAGTTACAGACGCTCCCATCGCCTTTACATTTATGTATTTTTGAGAGCAAATTGTCTACAGCACTAGATTTTATCCATCCAATCTTTTATCTGAATAAGGTAACATACAGATATCTTATCCCAGATGCTTGTACATGAAAGGAAGCAAAGTAAAGAAAGACTGCAAAAACCTTTAGAGTGGTTTCTGGAAGTCTTATGCTACAGATGCAGAAAGTAATTGTCACTGCAGCTTTTCACTGTGCTTAAACAGATATCATGTTTGTTGGAAATAAATCTACACCCTAAAAGTAGCATCTTAATGCAATTGGCTGCATTTTCTTTACTGGTGTACAAAGTTCTGTTTAAAAGGTTGTGTTTAATTGCATAGCATAATGATTTAAGCATACAGCTACAATAACAAGTTTTATACCAGTAATGTAAACAGCATGTGACCCTCACAGCTTGTCTGAATATTTTAAGAGCATGTAATGTTTTAATAACTTGTGCTTGAGTTGTGGTTGACTAACTCCTCTAACATCAATATAAAATGGAGCAACGTACAGCTTTAATATTTTCCTTGATTTTCCCATCTGCGGTGAATCTTTCCAGCTTTTTTTAGTCATTTTGTTTGGCTTTATTCCCCTCTTATGCTTCTTTTTCCTTTAAACTTACAAGGCTTGATTCTTATTCTAAATGTCAAATGCCTCAATATGATTTAGCATACAGATGAGAAATCTCAGCTCTGTAAACAGGCATAATGTTTATGTGCATAGGCATATTCCTAAAGTCTAAAACTTTGCATCAGTCTTTCCAGGTGATAACTCTTCTGCCACCTTTTTTTTTTTTTAAGGTTAATATGTGGGCTAGTTATCAAATTGATGTTATTCACCTGAATCTGTTCTTATCAGTATTAAAACACCTGGTAGAAGAATTGCCATACATTTTACAAAAGCCAAGGGAGATATACAAGTACACTAAAAGACAAGGTAAACTTACTGTAGATGGATTAATTTAGTCTTTTTGTGAATTCCATCCTCACATGGCTTGAACTTTTAAAATACTGAACAATCCATTGCTGAAACAGGATGCTATTAACTAAATTCCTGTGTGGCTCAATTTTGCGTCTCAGACTGAAGATATTGTTTTTCATAAAAATATAAAAAGAAAGAAAATATACTATATCAGAAATAATTATTTTTATCTTAGGTATTTGTGCACTGTGCTTTGCAAGTAAAACTTATTTACTAGTTTAGTGATGACTTCAATGCATAGAACCTCTTAATTCTAACTAGTCAGCTGCTCACATTCGTTTACATGGTGCCTTGTTTTTAAGTGATTTCACATTTATTGAAAGTGTACAGTAGTATGATGTTTCTCAAAACATAGCAAAAATATACATAAAACAGATTTTTTAAAATTGTGTGTCCAGAAAGTTAGATACTTGGTAACTTAATAATAATGATAACTAAGGAGAAATGTTTTAACCCTGACCCATCCCATGTGTCTACTTAACTCCCTTGCATGGCATACACAGCTACAGTGTGTGCTCTATTCCCCAGCACTAGGCAGCTTTCAGAATGCCTTAGTTTTAAACCAGCAGTGCTCTGGTTTTGTCTTCTTCCCAGATTAACAAAGAATTAATTCATCTAGCTAAGAATTTTGGGATGCATTTCCTCACATTTTCTTTGTTTCACTCAGTCTGGAGATTTTGTTTTCTGATTGTTTGATTTCCAGGAGAATGCTATCATGGGGAGCTATGATTGCAGGAAGAAAAATAACTAGAAGTCCCTGGGGGGAGGGAGAAAGACTTAATGGAGATGGAGTGCAGAGAGACAGCCAGGGAAGGTACATTCAATGCTATCTGTACTGCTAAGCAGCTGGATGTTGCATTTTTAGACAGGACGAGTTGTATTTGTGGGTAAAGAGAATTCTGCAGCAATACTCATGCAGTCTGGCGAGGTCAGACCAATACAAAATGCAGTTTAACTGCAAATGGTTTTCAGGACCATGTATGTTAACCCTGACACCCAGGTGATGCTGAGCACGCTTGGTGGGGGTCACCTGAGCCTTCCTGCCTCGAGGCTGTGTGTTACAGGATATCAGTTCTTGGTGTGGCTGTACTAGGTTGTCCTTTTTGTATAGAAGACTGGACAGTTTCTATCCTTGATACAGGGGATCAAAAAGCAACATCAAGTCAGCATGTTTCATTTCTCAGGTTTCACATTTTTCATTTCTCATTTCAGAGAAACTTAGCTGGTCTTCCCATTCATCAAAAAGATCATGGCAGGTGAATGGACTATTCCGGTGAATTATTCTGCAAATTGTCTTGCTTTCATTTCTTTTATTTCTTTCTTTCCCTGCCATTTTCTTCAGTTGACTGTAATCTATAGCCACCTTCCTTCATCCTTTTTTCCCTTACCTTATTAGCATTTTCCTTCTTACAGATGGAATATTTTCTCTCAAAGCTTGAGGTATCTGGCAGGAGTTGTAGCTATAAGTAGATTGCACTTTCTGTCAGAGGGGGCTGTTGACTCCCAGAGGAGCTGTGCCTCCATGTTGCCTTCTCCCAGGAGTGTTTTGGGCTCAGCTCCTCGTGTCATTTTAGAGATTGTGTGGGGCTTCTTTGAAACTGTATGCAAAATATGCTTCACTCAGCACACAGCTCCAAAAGGTGCTTTTGGGGAAAAAGCTGTTGTGATGTACTGCTTCTTCACGTCACCTCAGATCCCAAACCGCTTGACTTAGCATCAACATGGTCAGCACAATAATGTATTTTCCCATCTGCATGTATTTGTCATTTAGGCAACCTTTAGTTAATATTCAGCACTCTCAAACCTTAAGGCCTGGCCCTCGTGCTCAGCATAGCTGTTCCCCAGTGGGAGCCCATACCGATAGCTCTCCACACTCTCAGCTGGTTTGGACTTCGTGGGGATGGAGTCATGCTGGTAGAGCAACGCTGACTTTATCATCCCCAAGTCTTCCTGAATCTTCATTCCTGAATAGATGGCACCCGAGACATTTTCTGCTACGTGGGTGTAGCTCTGGAGATTTTTCACGTCGCAGAGGTTGTCGCTGTATTTCAGTGCAGGTGGCTTGTAGGCCTGGTAGGACACCTTGGTGGTGGTGGTGATGACCGTCTGCAGCGGTGGAGCCATGGGAGCAGAGCTGGGACTGTACCTGCAGGGATAGTCCCCACCGTAGTAAGGGTGCGTGGCACTTGTTGGCATCTGCCCATAGTCACTCCGGTCTCCACTGCCAGTTTTCCCCCAGGCTGGTTTCAGTCCATAATGTCTGCCAGGGTTATCAAAGCTCTTATCATGGGTAGTGATGGCGTTGTAGTGAGACCCATTCAGACTGAGGGGGTCTGCGTCAATGCCAGGACTGGTCAGATCTTTGTAAAACGTTGGGTAAGGGCTGGAGTTTATAAAGGCGGGAACTCCAAACTCGTAGCTGCATGGCCTGGGCATGTAGATCCTTGGATTTGGGCACTTAGGGTATGGTGATAGCTGGTCCTCTTGGAAGCTGGCTGAGTCATAAGGTGCCTTGTAGGGGTCTGCATTCTGCAGCAAAGGGTAAGACTGGGCTGGAATCGAAAAATTGGTGTCTGTGGTGAAGATACCCGCTCTTTCTGGGCCATCTATGCAGGGAAAATTCTGTAGGTTATTGGTGTAAGGACCACTGTCATGGTACCTTCCTGCCTGACAAGGAGAAGTAGATCTTTGAGATTCAGGAATCAATACTGGCCCCACAAATATATGTCCCAATACTTGTGCTGTTGCTTGTTTCAGCCCCAAATTAACAGAAGTAGCATGGTGTAAAGCTTTGTTTTGCCCTGGGAGCCCCAATACATGCTTATGATGTCATTTTAATTGAATAATTACTTTGACTTACCTCTGAGTTTAGAGGTCTCTTTTTCTGGGAATGGTGATAAGAGCACACTTGCTTCTTAATTGCACTTCTTCTTGCCTCTGCCTCCAGTTTACTCTCTGGCCTGGGGTGGTCATGGACTCCTTTAGCCTAAATTGGGGTTAACAAAGAATTAGTTGTGAGCTGGAAGGGGGTGAGATATGAGAAAATGCAGTAAGTAGTATGAGAGCTGGTCACAGCATGATCTGTGGTTTGGCACAAGAAAACAGGAAGGAGAAACTAAACAACGAGGAAAGATTTATTGCAAAAATAAATGAATAGAATAAATCATGATTTGGATGTAGATAGAAGGAAAAAGTAAGGGAGAAATCAGTGAGGACTGCAGAGCTAGTGAAGGAGCAAAAGTGTTATCCAAGTTTGTGACATTCAGGAATAGATAATTAGAGCCAAGGGGGAAAAAAAATACATACAAATTTAGTTTGGTTGGTTTTTTGCAGTCCAGTATCTCAGTTCTTCTTTATAAATATATAAATAGGCTCTAAAGAGGTTTTATGCCACAAGATGACAAATATTCACTTACAGCAATACACCTTTTTGAATAGGACTGAAAATTATGTCCTGAAAAAGCATCCAAAGATGTCCTGCTATTGAAATATCTGTGTACATGCAGATCTATGCACCCAAAGTTATACTGGTATATGATGAAGTAGTATATTCTACATGTCCTTGCTCATTACATTTGTCTGAACAGATCTACATATAATTCCGAAAACAAGGTAGGAAGCTTAAAATTGCTTTTAAAACACTGTCCTTTCTCAGGTAGAAATTAACTTCTAAGCAAGGATTATCCACTGTTTTGATAGTAAGCGTATACCAGATTTTCATGTCTGTAACAGAACATTTGAGTAAGAATAATATAGGTGGGAACTTGGGAATATGGCCAGTTTTCTTTTCTTAACTGACTGGAGGACAGAATTCACTGCCATATGGGTCAGGGAAAACATCCTTCCAGCAAAAAATGTAGTCTCACAGAAGAGAAACTTTTTATCAAATTTTTGCTCTAATGTTGCTAAAAAAAGAAAAATCAATATGAAATTTCAAATTTTAACTAAATGGGGGTTTTTTTGGCAAGATTTTAAATCCTTCAAAATTCAAAGACTAGTTTCACATGAAGTAGAATTTTCACCTTTCAACTCATGCAACTTAAGTAAAACTTTTTTTCTCCTATTTATTTTAAAAGAAAATAAATATTTGGAAATAAATATTGAAGAGATTCAGTTGTCAGATGCACCAGGGTGCAAGACAATCTTTTTGTTCATATCTGTTTGGTAAACAGGAGAATTTTAGCCATCAATAATGATATTATAATTAAAATTGCATATTGTTAACTGTTCAGTATTATTTTTAAAAAGACAGACGTGTTATTGTTTTATTTCTTCTTGCTATGTTCCTACTAAAGAGAAATTCAATCATGGACCAGAACTCCACTGTGCTCACCATGCTCAGTATTACACAAAAAAAGAGAAATGTTGGGGTGAAGAGTAAGAAATCTCTCTCTCTCTACAGAGATAATATTTTATATACACAAATTTTATGTACACAAGTAAATATGACGGCTTTTTACCTGGAAAAATATTGCTTTGCCATCCAGCCTCCAGAAGTTTGTGACTGGATAGCCACTATGTCCTCGACAAGGAATCAACTCGAGGGCTGAGTTACAGTTTGGGCAGGCTTTCTCTGCGAATAGAGATAAATTACTCAATAGATTGGTTTAAGACAAGGATGTTGCCTGAGAGTAAGCAGAGCTGAAGAGCAACATGACCAGACTTCTCCAAAATGCAGGTTAAAATATATGGTTCAGAGAAATGCAATATAGACTACTAAGCATAATTGACTGGTATGAACTAGAATGCCTACTTGATATAAATACTAATAACTTAAAGGTTTTTAGATCCGTATTCCCTTAAGTATTTGCAAACAGACATTGATGAAATTTGGAAATAAATCAGACTTTGCAATTATGCCTTAGTCTGCGTGCAAGTAAGAGTAGCTCCAGTTTAGAAATCAAGCCCAGATGAAAGAAATGGGGTCCCTTATGCATCTCAGCCCTGTCTGGGTGCTCTCACTTTGTTGCTTCTGCCGGGCCTTGTCGCATATGGCGGGGCGGAGCTGCAGCTTGGCCCCGCCGGGCAGGGCGCAGCTCCGGGCACACACCACCACCCCCAGGCAGGACTTCTTGAGGATCTGGCAGTTGTGGTTGTTGGTGTTGCGCATGGCCCAGCCACTGAGGTGCCGCTGCGCGTTCTTCTCCTCGCTGGAGTAGATGAGCCGCACGTAGCCATCGGGCCATTCCTGGAAGGCATCAAAGTGCTTGGGCTCCTGCAGCAGGGCAAGGCAGCAAGGAGAAGAACAGGATAACATTATCAGTATACTACCTGATATTTTTGCCTTGCTGTAAAGCACAAAGCAGGGAGGGAAAAAAAGCTTTTCCATAACCACCCAAGCAGCAGAAGAAGAAATATTGAAAGAATAGCTTATCCAGAAATGCTCTATAAAAGGCTTTAGGCGGTCTGAACTTCCACGTCTCAAAAGAAAGCAAGGATCTTTTCCCTCTTTTGCATCATGATCCACGATAGCATGGTGTGTCGACACAGATGCCCCTTCACAGTGAGGTTGCCCAGTTGTAAGGCATCAGCCTTGTTACCCAAACTTACCGACTAGTCTACTACCCGTGTGCTCAGACAGGACACAAGCCACCCTGATCATGACTGCTAATAAGTTCTGCTTGTTGTGGGACTGTGCACCTGCAGGTACAAAACTAGAATTTTTACCTACAGAATGATTTATAAAGTGCATCTAACATGGGTTGATTAAGGCTTTTTTAAAAAAAGTAGAAATTTAAAAAATTGCCGTTGCAAATGTACTTCTAATATATGCATAACAGCTCAAAGAAAGAACATTGCAATTTGGGATTTCACTGGCTTTCTGGAGTTTCTTACTAAAATGTAATTATCAGAACTCTGGAAGAAGAACTAAGATTTTAAACTTCAATTATTACAGTGCAAGTAAAGAGTTCCTGCAATAATAATTTAACATATGTACCACATGCAAGAAAGTCTAGTGAATACAAGTAAACTACCAGCATTTTACAGTGTTAAGACATTTTCTAATAGCATGAGCTCTCTAAGCTTATATAAACTCTAAAATGAAAAAAGTTGCAAATTAAAATACACATCTGAAACTAACAACTAGACAAAAGTGGAGTGCTCGTTGACATGAAAGTATCACATCAACAAACCGAAGAAATATTTAGATAACTTGGATTATAGTAGTAAACAGTCAATTCAAGCTTCTATTTAACATTCTTAACAAGGAAGAGGGGGATGAGGGAGAAGGAAACTGGCCAAACAGAGCCACAGTTTGTTTTAAGAGTTCATACACGGCTAGCCAAAGCTATGTATCAAATCCAAGTTTTTGTTACAAGTCATTTTATAAAAACTACCAAAAAAAAAAAAAAGGAAAAGGCGCAGAAGAAATAAAGCAGACGTAAAACAAAGCTTTGCTCAGAGGAAAGGTTGTTCCCCTCTTCCCACAGTTGCCCAAATCCATGTTAGAGCTGGACAGAGACTTTCCCTCGGTACCTTCCCGCCGATATGTTACCTGAGGCAGCTTAGGGTCGTTGATATCCCAGGTGAACTTCATAGCAGAGAGCAGCAGTGGACGATGACTCCTGCTTTTTTATGCCGTCGGGGCGTCGCCGAGGTGGGGGGGGGAAGCTTTCGGTCGGCACTGCAGGCGGAGCAGCAGCACCATCATCGAATTCCACGGCGGCACCTGAGCGGGCAGGAGCTGCCCTTCTCCTCCACCCCAGAGGCTGCCCTCCCCTGGAGGTGTGTGACGGGGGTAGCCATGGGAGTTTTGCACGAATCCACCCCCCAGGACCTCAGCAAATTTGAGCAGGGGTTGGAAGGGGCTCTGCCGCTCGCTCCCGGGGGTGCCGGGATGGGAGAGGGGATAGGGAGATGGGGGATCCGTCACCTCCCGGCCGGGACGCCCCTGATCATGGATTTCAAGCGCGGCCCGAGCTGCCCGCAGCTTGAAAAGCCGCCCGAGGGAGACAAAGCTGCTGAGTAACCTGCTCTTTACATACAGATGAAAACGAATTCAGCGCTGTTTGGCAGGTTTCCCTTTCGCGCTGTGGTCTATAGCACCTGGTTTAAAGTACAAAGTTAGTGTCGAGGCCATCGTATCGATCGGAGCATTTTAATTTATTGAAAAGTTCTAGGGTTTTTATTACCTTTTTCTTTTCGAAAGAAATAGCCCTTGGGGTGTGGTGTTTGGGGGGTTTTTTGTTGGTTGTTTTGGTTTTGGGGTTTTTTTTTGGTGGGTTTTTCTTTTTGAGGGGCGTTTGTGGGTAGAGAGGAGGAAGGTCGGTTTTTGGTACGATAAACGGAAAGAAAAAACTTATGTACAACATCATAGAGACTGCGCCGTTAAACACCAAGCGCTGCTATCATCCTTTAAACGATCCCACCTGTTCGAAATTACCTTCTCATTCACTTCCATCCCCTCTGGTCCAGAATTTATTGAACTTTATCCTTTCTTTTGCACAAGAAACCCCCGCCGGCAGTGGAATCCCTAGGCAGAGAGCAGTCCCCAGTGAGGCTCGGGGCTCCTCTTTTGCACCCCTCGGCTCGGCCGGAGGGGTGTCAGTGCTGCAACGCCGGTCCCCGGGTGCGGGGGCCCACCCCAGGCTCCGCACAGCTGCGGCTTTTTAGGGCGGGGGCGAAACCGGCTTTTATTCCCTCTTTTCCCCCAGTGCCGGAGTTTGCTGAGGAAAAGGGTGTGCTCGGGCTTGTGGGAAAGGTTGGTGAGGGTCTTCCTCCACCCCAAACGCGGGTGTATCCAGTAATAGCGGGTCCGGGTTGTGCGAGGATTGCGGCAGGGGTGAGAAATAGCCCCTGCACCTTTTCACCCGCTCCATGGCCCAGGTAAGCGGTGCTCCCCGCGGCGGAGGCCGGGCACCGACAGGGTGACACGTCGTGGTGTCCTCCGGGGAACACCCCCGGGGCTCCCAGAAACCTCGCGTTGGGGGGCGCGGGGTGGTTTTGCAATGTAGGAAATAGGTAAAGGAAACTAGCTTTTTAGAAGAGGTGGGGTGAGTAAGTGGTCTTCAGGTTTTGGGTAGAAAAAGTGTTCAGGTCCTTTGGTTTTGGGGGTTTTGTTTGTTTGTTTTAGTTGGTTGGTTGGGTTTTTGCGGGGAGAGAGGATTTTTTTCTGTATTTTTCTGTTTCTTTCTTTTTAAAGGAAGAAAAAATTGAAGAACCAAACAGAGATGTGAGTGGCAGTATGGCAGAAAGAGCAGAAGACTATGTAAGGACCTTTTAAAAGTATCTTTACCTTTATCTTACAAAGAATGTTATATATATTATAAAGGTGCATTTCTTAAATGGATGTGGTGTGACCTAGAATTTTTAGTAATTTAATTCAATGTGGGAAGTGCAGCAGGCCCTTTAATCTCTTCCTTAGTAAGTGGGAACAAATTATTGTAATAGCTATGGGGCACGTAAGAATTGCAAACTGGACATACTAAAGAAATTGCTTATTTCTTTATTCAGTATCTTTTAGGATTACTCAGTTTCAAGGCTTCTGTCTCTTTTGGAGATTAAGGCTGGCCTTCCACCTTCAAATGGGATAGTAAAATGAAAGTAAACAAACAAATGAAGTCAAACAAATCAATAAAAAGTCTGCAACTTTTAAAATAGCGTTCAGTATTTTCTCATAATTAGTGCTTCAACAATTTAAATGTCCACTTATCCTGCTCACTAGTTATTTCCTTCCCCTCCCTCTGCAGCTTGAATCACTGCTCACTGATGCCTTTAAGGGGAAGGGATTTCAGAAAATAAGTGAACTGCTTCAAGAGAAAGAAGTAAAGCCTCCCCAAAAATACAGCGAATCTCTCTTAAACCAGCTGGACAAAGCACTGAGAAAGGCAGGTACCATAAATAATCTTAACTATCCTAACACTCAGCTCAGAGTGTATCAGATTCATGATGCACAGCACTTTGTGTTTCTGTAGGAGCTGGACAAGAATGAATTCCAAAATGTTTCACTGCTGCTGAAATGTATTCAGCTCTACCTTAAAAGTGATCTTCGAAAAGGGAAGACTTTGTTTATTGAGCAAGGACTGGTACCAAAGATGAGTATAATACTGTATACAAGTTACTAATGTGATTTAAGGTTGTTTGCTCCAGCAAAAGAACTCTGAGGAAGTGAAAACAAGAGGATGGGTTGTTTGCCACACAGAAACAAATATATAATTTTTAATATATTGCCTGAACTGAGTGAGGAAAGAAATGGGGGTTTTTTTGCTTTTGGTGTAGCAGCCAATATTATGGCTTCATTTATTATTTAATGAGTTGTTTTATTATTTTTTTTTATGCTGAGAGTGGAAGGAGAGGATGAGCTTTGAGGAGTCCCGTTTTAGAAATGATACAGTACATTTTAAATGTTCCAACAATAGAATTTATGAGCATTTTGTGCTTTTCTAACTTTGAAAACTGACATACTCTTTATGATGGTCCCTCTTTAAATACGTAGTAAACTAGATGCATTTAATTGGTAATTGCATTTTATCTTCTGGCACAATGGCACTATAGTGATTTCAGCTGGTAATACTGGTGGTAGCAGAAATGTAATTGTGCTGAAGATGAGTAACACCTGGACCTAGCACAGCTATTAGGAAACAGTTAACACGTGGTCTCACTTAGCAGAGATGTACCAAGAAATCTTCAGTCCAAAATGTTGTAATCCTGCTTTGTAATTATTCTCTTCAGGGATACAGTTGCTCAAAATTCCTATATGGAGATATATTAATAAAATTTCATTAATTTGAGCTTAGTACTCCCAGTGAATAGATTTCTAGATCACCATCCTTGTGTGATGCTATGCAATATGTTTAAAACCATGAAGTATTAAAATATTTACCTTGAAAAACTTAAAAAGACTTTAAAACATTTTGCTGTGAGTTGATATTTCTAGAAATGTCTACAGGAGTTATGATGCCTCTAGCAGCATGTATTGTATCCGAGAACCAAGAGTGGGTGCCTTGGACAAGACAGGAGGATAAAGGGAGGCGAGAGAAGGGAAGAGGGGAAATGGCACTTTTCATGTCCTCCTAGCAAAATTTGAGCTCCTTAATGCTAGTTAGCTTTTGACACAATACATGACTGAAGATTAAAGAGCAAAAAAACTCTAAGATTTCCTGCAGACATAGCTAGTTTAAGGATTAATAACTCCTCTTCCCTGTTTTTAACTCGCCCTTTTAACTTTTACTTGGTATCTTGGTTTGAAAGAACAAAAGCATTTCTGCCCCTCATCGACCCAAAGGAGAACACATTTTTGATGTCACTACTTGAAGACTTCTTTGATTCTGCATTGGTATGTTTCGGTAGTAAGGGGTCAGAAGGGTTGCCCTTACTGGATAAGAAAGCTATTCACAAACAATATCCTGTTAGAAAATAAATAATTGCATGGACCTGGTGCCCTAGGGCTGAGCCTGGGTTGCAGCCTAGGTGGTGTGAGTGGTCAGTGCCCAGGAGTGTGCTCTGGGCTGGTATCATTTGACACCCTTGGAAGTCTGATGTTTTCTCATTTTCTGACATGAAGTGTTTGTTTTCGCAGAAAAATTTGCAGGAAGTTCTGATGCATTTTGTAAATAAAAGCTTTTGTGCTGAAAGCTTTAAAAATCTTGACACCCTTTAAAAACCACAAGTTACTGGCATTGAGCTGCACCTTACGTGCAATTATGTTTGCAAAAGTAGTCCTGGTGATTCATTCCTACTGTGTTTGTAAGAGATTATTTACTCTAAATAATAATCTGACCCACTTACAATTCTCATTTGGGTTTTAATTTTAAATATTCATAACTTTAAGGGTGTTGGAGACCTAGTGATGTAACATTTGCAATAGGAAGAATGCTCTTCAGTTTTTTATCCCCAAGCCATTGCTCTCAATCCTGATGCCTGTAGCTTCCTGAAACTGTGCTACTTTGTGCGTCAGAATTCATATGAATACTTAGGACTCTTTGTAGGAGTTCTGATAAAAGATATTTGAGAAAAATCAAACTTCCTTCTTTCTCTACTAACTGCTCGCAAATTATGACATACCCAATATTTTTGTCCCCAAAATTCTATGTATTTTTCTTCCTGGTACATTTTGTCCACATGCTTTCGCCATGGAGGAAGAAGTATTTTGTGTTGTGGGGTTGTTTTTATTTTTTTAAAATTATTTTTAATTCTCCTCAAGGGGCTTTAATACCCTTCAGATATACTTTGTGATATCTAGTACTGTAGTGTGTAAACATAAAATGTGCTTTTATATATGCCCATATCTGGAATAAAAGTAAGGGAACAATATCACAATGTGGGTTTTCCAGGGAATGTGTGGGCACTGCACTCCCAAGGGCTGCCCAAATCCCCAGGGGAAGTGGTTGCTTTGCTACCTTTACTCTTCCTGCATATTGCCAACCTGTCTGATTGGGGTGACCATAGGTGACATGCCTGTGTCAGGTGCCTTTTCCTGATGTGGGCACAGTGGTGTTATATGTTGTTTAGCGCCTGAAAGTTGTGGGGGGAGCATATAAACACCTCGTCACTTTGAGTACTGCTGTTCTTGGGTGATGGTGTGCTAATGAAGGCTTCCTTTACTCTCCCCATCAGATAATTTGCAAATGCAGTAATGAAGGTCAGTATTTTGTTTTCCTTCCGTTCCTCAATATCCTGAATCTTAATTTTGGGAGCACATTTCTTAATTCTGCTTGGACCCTGTCCCCTTTCTCTTCTCCCTTCTACTTCCTATTTCTTCCTTTCTGAAA
The DNA here is from genome assembly GCA_013400975.1 of Atrichornis clamosus. Classification (NCBI taxonomy): domain Eukaryota; kingdom Metazoa; phylum Chordata; class Aves; order Passeriformes; family Menuridae; genus Atrichornis; species Atrichornis clamosus. Next base: position 61,386 of record WBMZ01012656.1, on the reverse strand, counting down.
TATATATATTTTTAAAATTTTTTTTTAAATCCCCCTGCTGACTGATCTTCAGTTAATTTTCATTAACATTTACATCAGAGCACAAAACCTTTTCTGTTTTTCTTTGTTTGCTTGTTTTGTATGTGCTGAAAAATTCTATCTCTAGTATCTTGCTTAGATGGTCAGCATCAAATATTTAATTTGATCAGCATAAGTGGTGCTTCTGAAAGGGGCTCAGGCTAGACAGTCTGTTCCTGCACATCTGTTTCTGCTGGCATCAGATGTTATTCCCTTGCTGAAGGCCACCATCTCTGCAGAAAAACACAGTAACTCCTTCAGCCTTCTGAACTAGAGGGAGGGATGTCTGTCTATCTCATGCATTTCAGCAGCAGAATTTTGTCTGTGGCTGCAGCTGCCTTTCCATTAGGGCAGGGAAGCAGGTGCTTTCAGAAAGTATCTGTGTGCCCAGACATCCAGGCTCACAATTCAGGTAAAAAGGAAGCGTTACGCTGTGGATCAGGTAATGTGTGTTTATTTGTCCTTGCAACTTGTTCTAGTGAGAGCAGAGTGGCACAGGCATCTTCTGGATAATACTTTAGTGGTTTTCTCTGTTGACTTTGACAAAAGCTGTATATTCATGTTTTCTCTTGTGACTAGTAATTAATTTCGCCTTTCTGTGCCTCTTTAAATAGTTACCCATGTCAGAAGTTCATGTTTCTGGAGCTCTTTTTTTTTCAATATATATATGTATAGAAGTTACCAGTTCCCTTTTTTGTCTAGAATTAAATGGTTGGAATATTTTTTTTAAAATAAACTTACAGCTGAGATTTTTACTCCTTCAACACAAACTGTAGTTGTTTCAACTATTTTTATATGGACACCAGCCCATTTCTAGCTGTAACCTTACAAATTACTTTTCTAGGGAAGAAAGAGCTGGTGAATTTATTTTTGCCTGAACTAGGGCACCTAGTGACAGAAGCAAATCTTTGCTGCACTCTGCATCTGGAGGTAAGATTCTTACTAGGAGGAGGAAAATAGACACATTTGCACACAAGTGTGTGTAACTAGATAGAAAATGTGAAACAATACATTACCAATTTATTTCCTTTTCTTTACTGCCTCTTCTTTTGTGGTGGGAAAGGCTTTGAGGACCCTCAACTCTATACTTGACACTCTCCCACGGGAGGTGAGAAGGAAATTCCCTCTGTCTGAGGAGATGTGCTCGCTCACGTAAGTGACATTCCCTCCAGCTCCTGTAGCTAAACACCATCTTCCCTGCAATAGGAGTTATTTCCACTTTAACTTGCGGCATTATGTTGTTTCAGGAACGACCTTGCAAAAACTATACTGGAAGTTGGTGGTAAGAAATATTTAGGGGTTATTCTTATGAAGTTCTCCAGCTTTACCTCAGCTGCTTGTTTATTATAGATGAATTATAATTTAAATTTCCTTGTCAAGAGTTGATTTTTAGGGAGGAAAATCAGATGTACTTTAACAAAATATATTTTAAAAAGTTAAATTCAGAAAAGCATTAGTTCTTTCTAGTTGGTATTAGCAATGCATGTTAACTATTCAGAAAAGCTAAACTGATGTATGTAGAAAAGGAATTAGATCAGTTTTATTTATGTGTTTACAGAATATGGTGGCTGTTATTACTCAAAAAATAAAATTGAATTGCTTTGCCACAATAGGGGCAAACCTCAGTTAACAAGGTTTATAGCCCCTTGAGTGAAATCTTTATTGTTTCTCCTAATAAAAACACTTTGTAGAATATTGCCATGCTATATGGAACGTAACCCAATCCTAGTGAGTTGGTGACGAGTCTTTGCTCTCATCCCCTTCCTGAACCCGAGAACATCTCCCAGGACACTCGGGTGTGCTGTGGTTTGCAGTGCTCTGTACCTCTACCTCATGGAGCCAGGGGAGCTGAGGGTGCCTGGAGCCAACACTTGGCTGTCACCCTCCCTTGTTCTCCTCGGGGAAGCTGAGGCTAGAGGATTAATCATGATTGTGTAGGGCATAAGTGCAGGAGTAGCAATGCTACAACCCTCTGTTATGCTGGAAGGGTGATATTTATCCTGTCCTCATGTTTACCCTGTAGATTATGACCTTCAGGTTGCCCTTTCAGAAGCACTTTGTAGGTTAATGATAAAAAAATGGAGGGATGACCTTGTTCACCACTGGTTTGAAGATAACTATCTTGCTGAAGCTTTCAAACAGATCAAGGATCGAGAATTTGAGACGGTGAGGGTCCTTATTTTGAAAACAACATACTTGACAAGTCTGTATAGGGGCTAGTTTTGGTTGAGTTCAGTCAGGATGCCCTTGCAAGAAGTTCCTACAAAACTGATTTTATAAATACACAAAGGTATTTAGTCATTTGTGGATGGCATGTTTTGCTTTTTTTCTATTAATATTGCAAATATTAAGTTACACATTGTTAAAATAGCTCTTACTTGCAAGTTATTTAATTTAGAAAAAAGTCAAATAAAAATATAATTAGTGATAAAGCATAAATATATTCTTTTTGGGGGTTTATGTTTGGAGGCTGACTGCTTATAAGTTGAGTCCAACCATTTGTAGCAACTTGAGTGTTCTTCCCTAGTGGCCTTTGGCATCACACTGTTTAGTTAAAAACTTATAACTGGAGTAGAGGTTGCACAGCCAAATAGAATAACTATTTGCAAAGGAAATGTAGCCTGATTTTTTAATAATGTCATTTGTCTTGAAGGACTGCAGAAAATTTCTTAACCTACTAAATGAAAGGCTTGAGGATAAAAAAAGGTAAGCTCGGAACTAACTGGTGCTGTCATTGTTTCAGAGGGGAATAAATAGAATTGTGAACTGGGTTGGATTATATTTTTTAAAAAAAGGCCTTGTATCACATGTGAAGAATTAAGTTGTTCTTAAGAAGGAGATTTTATTCATTTTTGTAGTGGTTCTTTTGAAAGCAAAATCAATGATGGTAATGTATCACTACTAAAACGCTGTAGCCTCTAAGCTTATTAATTTACGTTCAGAAATTTTTAGATTATTTTTTGAACATAAGATTGGTTACTGATCTTGTGAAAAATAAAATCATTGAAGTCACAGTGATGTTGAATGAATCATGTGAAGTCTACTTTTCTTCCAGAGTCTATTCATTCCCTTGCATATCTGCTTTTGCTAACACGAACGAGGTAACAGCCCTTAAAGCTTTGACACCTTCTCTGCAGTGTTATGCCTGCTAAAATGTTGCTTTCTGTGGTAAATGTTTGGGGGGGTTTTTTTCCCTCTTCTCCCTCTTATTCACTGAAGAGCTCAATTTCTTGGAGTGTAGTGTAACCTTCTGTTCTAGTGGGAAAATTTGCTTGTTTGTCACTTAGCACCTAACTTAGTGTTGCTGACTTTGCTTTTGTATCAGCCAAGTGATAGAGGCAGCGCTTCTCTTCATGGTGATGACAGAAGAGGCAGTTCTAAAAAGGAACAGGAGGACAGGGCAGTGCCGATTCCTCTGGCACAGCTGTTCCCAGACTGCCAGAAAACAAGATTAGGCCTGATGCCCATGTAGGAGAGGCCACAGTTGCCAATCCTGCAGTTGCTTCATTGGTCTTTAAGTAAATGTACTATGGCACCAGTCCTGACAGTCATTGAAACAAAACTGTGTAGATGGAAGCTGGTTCCACTGCTTCTGCTTATTTCAAGTGATCAGAAATAGAGAGAACTTCCATAACCTCTTTCTTGGCACAAACATGAATATTTGCATGTTGCCTTTCCCTTGGCTGATATAGAGCCTTGTCTGATGTGGGTGTGGTTGGGTGAGCAACAGTCTGGCACCTTGTAGGTTGATCTGAACTCTTTTTTCTGCAATGTGTACAGATGTTAATGAAGCGTAATATTTTCAAATTTTCTCATTAAAGAAAATTGTGACTGATGCAGCAGTTGTGGGACTTTTTGGGGAGCAACAGTGCCACTCTTCCTTCCCAGGTGAAGAAGCCGTCGGATGAGAGGCTGGAGGAGTTTTGGATTGACTTCAACACTGGTACCCAGAGTGTGACCTTCTATGTGGACTGTAATGAGGTAACAGCAAAGCCCAGGTGGCCTTGGGTTAGCCCAAGTCAATGGGCACTCACTTAGCCCTTCTGACATAAGGGCTTTGGTTTTCAAAGGGTGCTCTTTGGGACTCCGTGAGGCTGTCAAAAGAAGCTGTCAACAGTTACAGCCTGAAGGGTAAGATTTTTCAAGTGACATTATCCTATGGTCTGGCTCGGGGTCCGTAAGAAAACCTAAAATCTCAGCATCACCAAAGTGTTCCTGTGTTTTCTCCTCCCTCCTTGCCTTGCCCTTTGGCCATCTTGCACTAGCTCTGCCTGTTGGACTGTGTGTGGGTCCGTTCTGCACAATAACCCACCCTCCCTACCCAAGCAGGACAGCTTGAGATGTCACTTTATGAATATCCTAGGCAACAGCATAATCAAGACACAAAGGAAAAGAAATGAGTGAACAGAATAAGTGAAAATGCATGGGCAAGATGTGAAAGAGACTGTTTTAAAAATCCCAAACACTTATTCAGGTATTTTTGAGTTGACAGAAGAATGTCTTGATCTAAAACAGATTTAATTGGTTTGGTTTCTTTTTTTTACACAGAGGAGGATGGACAAAAGATTGTTAAAATTTTTATGAAGATACCTGCTGCTCTTCACAAAACAGAAGCAACAAAGATCAAACTGGTTTTCAGTGCTGAGTTTGATATCTTAAGTGTACTTACAAAAATCCTGGGAGATGAAAAATTTATGGTAAGTTTTAATAGAATTTTTTTTACTGTATTTTATGCTAGGCAAAGCTATTCAGGTTTGTGTTTTTTGTTTGTGTGGTTTCTTTGTGTGGTCTCTTTATTATATATCTGTCTTCCCATGGTGTGTTTATGACACCCTATATAGATGTTCTCAGCTTTGGTCTGGAAGAGAGATTAGGTGTTTTAAGAAAGAAGGAACTCAAATTTATGCTTTAAAAGTAGGAAAGTTAAACTGATTTGTTAATGAATTTCATATGTTATTAATTTTGCTGAGTTTCTGAAGTAGGAAATAAAGCCTATGTGATTTAATTGCATAACTAAAAGTATAAACATGTTCTTACATATAACTCCAAGAGTTACATTGCACAGGACGAGTGAATTTTACACAAGAACCTGGGGAAGAGAATAGGTGTGCTGAGAGATGCAAATCTTAGACTGGCTTCTAGATGAAGTGTAGAGTACTTCTACAACCTCAAGTCTTTTTATGAGCTAAAGTAAGAATATGGGTGATGTGCGTGATTTTTTTTTTCTTTTTTCTCCGAATGTTAATATAGCTAATTTTTGATTTCTAATTCATCCACAGGCTATGGGGTTTGCAGAAAATCTTATGTGACAGTAAATAACCATAGTATAGTGACTGTTATATGCCCTCAAAGGAGCCAAGATCTTTCCAAATGATCAACACAATTAGCATCCAGTAATGTGTTGCTGGCAATTAGCAACTGTTAGTTGTGTTATTAAGTAGCCAACTTTACTAAATAAAGACTACTTTTTTTTAATGTCACTTTCACATGAGATTAATTTATACCAACAGATAAATGAGTCTGAAGAGGAGACTGTCCAGTCTGGGAAACAAACCATGCAGAATGAAGAAGGTAATTTTAAAAAAAATTACTGTATAATTTCATTAAATTTAAACATTTCAGTTTTCAAATTATCATTTTCAATTGCAGTCTACAGCTGACAGTTAACCTCATTTAAAAAAAGGAAAAGGATAAAACCCCCCCAACAAAAGCCCAAGCAATGCCTAAGCTCAGTCTTCTACTGTTCCTAACTTGTGCGGTTGGTAACTGGTGCTCGTGGCAGGTGCTGAGTCCCTCTAGCCCAGGGAGTGAGGGCTGGGCACCATGGCCATGTGCTGCTGGGGTTCCGTGGGCAGGGGAACTGCTCATGGAGTCAGGATCTGTGTGCTGGCAGGCAGCCAGGCGAGGCATGTCTCGGCTGCTGGCTGACCTCCGAAGCGCAGAGAGGGTGCAGTACTGTCTCTCCTTCTGCAGGTACAGGGGGACGCACCCTGCCATCCTCCCCTCTTGCTTGCCCGATGCCTGTTTCTGGCTTGTCTGTGCTGTGTGGGTGCCTGTGGGAGATTGCCTGCAGGGGGGATGGCGGCGTCTGTGCTCCTGAAGGCACAGGTTCCCTGATGGACCAGTGCTTGCACCGTGGCACTTAGCAAGCTCTGCAGTGGGGTGCATGTGGTGGGGCAGCCTCTACCAAAGCTTCCTGCAGGGAAATGACGGCTGTTGCTCCTGAACAGGGTGATGTGCTAGAGAATAGTGTGCTCCTGTCCCCAAGTGGAGTGGATGATGCCTTGGAGATGCCTGGTGCTGTTGTGGAAGAGCAGCTGTGGGGGCAGACGGGCTCACCTGCAGTCCCTGTTTGTGGGTAAAGGTGAGCAGCAGCCCAGCTCCAGCTGCTGTAAATGTGCAGGGGTGCTGCAGGTGCTGCTGTAAATACCTTGTGCTGCACGGCTGTATTTATGTGTGCCCCAGCTACAAAAGTAGCTGTGTGCCTTATAGCAGGAAAGGCTCTCAGCTGGACCTGGAATAGCCATTATTTCCTTATCCTACAGCCAGTGCTGTGTATTTCTTTGAATTGGGCACATGACATTTTCCATCATCAAATGATATCATTTCCTGTTCTGACAGTGAACATCTCCTGCAAGTTGTACTTCTTCCAGTATCATTTGGCTGTTTAATTATGTTCCAAATTTGGTAGATGTTAAGGTAACTCGGAGCCTGAAGTACAGATGTGATATTTGTGTGTCTGACCCCAAGGAAGTTCTAAGCTCAGCACATTCCAACAACAAGAGAAAGTAACTCCTTTCTTTCCTTCTCGTGCTCTGAAATTCTTCTGTAAATCCTCACCAAGGCTGTGATCCACAGCTTAAGGAAAAGCTGTTTTCAGCAAAAATGTAGGAGATGTGCATGATCAAAATTGATCTTAAACAGGAAATGTTTCCTCAGCTCAACTTCAGTATCAAATTATTTGGAAGGTGGCTTTTTTTCTGTATAGTGATCTTTTGTCTTTGAAGGCTGGGACTTGTCCTTGCTCCAAAACTGGCTGTATTTCAGGCTTTAGAGTGATTACTTTTTGTGTGGATCATTCCTTGGTGCAACTTGCTTGACAGATATTGCCACATCTTCTAAGGCTGTGAATTCACAGCTCTTTCTACTGCTATCACCCGCTGCCTCAGGAAGAAACTATGTTTGAAGCGCTCTTAGGATAGGTAGCATTCTTTCTGTTGACAATATTAAAAAGAGATCTTTCCTCTAAGTAACTGTGCAGTTCAGGTTTCTCCAGTGGAATCCTTGAAAGAGCTACTTACAACTCTAAATGTCTGAGGCAGTAACTTCTTCAGTAGTTCTTCCTATTTTCGTCTGGTTACAACCTAAAATAAGCTACAGCGGAAGTCCTCCAGATTCTGGAGGTGCAGGTGAGCTAGGAGTTCCTTTATCAGGACCCATGAAGCACACAGAGGTGCAAGGTGGTCACTGCTACTTGAAGCAATCAAGTACAAAGGGCAGAAGGCAGTTAATCTGTAGTGAAACAATTTTGGTAGTGCCTGATAGAGATTCAGTGGAGGGAAACATAGATCCCAACGCTTTAGCAAGACACAAAGGGTTGTTTCATGTCTTCCAGAGCTTAGAAGTCAAAGTAGCAAGAAGATAATCTTGTATGCATTCATCCAATATGAGGAGCTTAGATGTTGTTGATTTGACACTGCAATTTTGCACTGGGTGATTCGGAGACATTTGGGTTTGTTCTATTAAACCTTAACTTGAGATGTTTGTGCCTAGTAAGTTGTAGTGTTACAATTGATGCATGCGTATGCAGGAATGGAAAGAAGGGGTATGTGTGTGTGTGTGTGTGTTCAATTACTGCAGTGACATTCTCACCCGGCTTGCTGTTCTGCAGAGATACCTGTGTTCTCTAATGCACAGAGGAGGAAAGATCCTTCAAACTCTGAAAATGTGGAGACTCAGTCAGACAAGGTAACCTCTCAGCACAGGCAGCAGTTAACAGGCCCTGCAGCAGTGTTTGGTGTATGGTGGAACAGTCCTTGTGCTCCCTTTCCCCTTCCTCCGGTCTGCTTTTTTATAGGTGTGGATAAACCCTTATTTAAAAGAAAACTGGCTGGTATCCATTCAGCTCAAATGCTCTCCTCCAGAGATGCAACTTTGGCAAAACTGCTTTAAAACTAAAAAAAAAAAAAAAAAAAACAAACTACTTCTTCTTATAAGGGGACAGTGGGATGCCCTTAGTGAGAAACACGTGGTATCACTTACATGCAGCCTAAAAGTTTTTTATGTATGGACAATGATTAACCTAAACTCACTTTTTTGTTGGTCATATGCATGTTTTGTTCATGGTTTCGTGTCTCCAAGCAGAAAATGGCTGACTCTGGTGTTGCAGTGGTTACAGTGAGCCAGCAGATTGATCTGGAAGATGCTAACCAAGGTCAGGCATGGCTCCCTTCAGTTCCCTAAGACTGACCCAATTAAATGTTACCCAGGTGACACGCTGAAGGCTCTGCTTTTGTGGGCCTTACAGTGAAAGCAGATAAAAACTTTTATAGTAGCTCCAGAGGGTAAAGCTAGAGTTTCCTTGCCTTCTTCAGAAAAAAAGTCCAGAACTCCATCTCCAAGGATGAAAACTAAGCCCAGGTGAGTGTCTTCAAGATAGAAAGTTGCAAAGTGGGATTTGTGTATGTTTGAGATTTTTTTTTTCCTTCCACTGGGATTTTAATGCATGTAATTTTGAGGTTATTCCATCAATTGTTAATTTAAAGATTGTGTTTTGCCACCTGGATAGAAAGGCTTGTTGCCCAGAGTTACAGCACTTTGGAGTTGCTGAACAGTGATGTTTGGTTACTAGATTGGCAGCTGCTTTGGGGACTTTTTTCTCATCATGGATTTAATCCAAATACATGGTGAGCACACAGCTCATCTACAGAGAGTTGAACTTCAGCTGTGTAACCAGAGCTCACCAAATATGAGACTATTCATACTGGGGACCTTGACTTTTGTAAAAGATTATGTGAATTTGAATTCACCCTGCCTTTAGTTGTCTTTTTTCTCCAAACCTTTGCAGAACAGAATTTCTTGCAGTTAAAGAGGTGGACTTCTAGAGAGCTACTGATTACCATTCTTCCCTACACACCTAAACCATTGCTTTGGTGTTAATTGGTGCAAGGGGTTTTTTTTTTCTCCTTAGAACTTCACAAATATTTTGGTCTTTAAATGAGCAGCTCCCTTATGTGTCCTCTTCTCCCCAGTGAGAAGTCCCTAGAAGAAGAACCTATGGATGAGTTGACACCAGAGGTATGTTTCCTGAGTGAAGAGATATGGGGTGAGGGAGAGATATTCTAGTGAAGTTGCAGAAGAAAGCTGGGGTGGGTTGCCTCACTCATGCCATTGAGTGGTGTCCTGAGCCCACAGAGTGTCGTACCTGATGTGATGTGCTATTTAGCACCAGGAGTGAGCTGCAACAACTATTGACCTCATTCTGGAGTGCCACAGCTAATTAATTCAAGCTCATTGGAGGTTATTCAGCACACATACTCCCTGGCAGCAGTGTGTTGTGTTTGTGCCCAGGAGTATAGTGGTGTGTGGGCATCCAGACTGGCTGTGCGTGGGATAAACTTGCACGTCACATTTTGGGCTTGTTCTTGGCTTTGCATTTCCAGGTGCTGATTTTAGATTTTTACCAAAAAAAAAAAATTTTCAATTACTGCCAGTTCAATTGTTTTGTAGCACTTGCCCACTGCACAGAGAATTAAAAGCTTTTGAACTACTTTCACGACCCCTCCACCCTCTTGACCCTCCAATTACAGCTCTGGGAGTCCTGTACTTTCTGGCAGAAGGGAACTGCAGGCACCAGTTGCACCCAGATAGTTGTTGTAATAGGAGGAAGGAAGTTTCCTGGCACACCTTATCTCTGCTTTTAACAGGCTCTAGAATAAGAACATGATTTTGGGTATTGTCATTTCAGATCCTGCAACCTGCTTCTTTTCCAAAGGATGTTACCAGGAAAAAGAGAAACAGGAAAACAAGTTTGGCCAAGCAGAGGGCTGAAGGCAGGTATGGCACACAGGCCCTGTGCTCATGCAGAAAGTGGTGTACCAGGTGATCTTAGGCCTTTCCTAGCAATCAGGGGGTGTCCCCATGGAGTGGCCTCTCTGAACAGAACAGACACCAAAACAAGCATGAGGCTGTGAAGGGTCATAACTTGTCCCCAAGAGATAAAGACTTCAGAAGCTAACCCTAGTCTGCCAAAAATGCCCTCTACCTCTGTGCTACTATGTCATAGCATGTTGGCTTTTCCCATTTTTCTCACCCAACTCTAATCCTCTCATCCTCCAATGAGTTGAGTTATGATTGCCAAGTTCTTTCACAAATACTTAAGCTTTCTCGGATATATTGTCCCAGTTCCTTGGCATCATGTCCTAGGGTTTCAAGACAGTGTCTTTCACAGTTTGTCCCCTTCCCTCTCACCCATATATTGCTCTCTTGTTCAAAGCTGGGGCATTTCAGGAAGAAGGCCTTGGGGGTTTGAGGGCCACATGCAGCCTGTGGCACTGGAAGGCTGCCTTGTTGCACCCTCTTCCTTGCTCTCTGCCAAGTGTTGTGCACTAGATAATGCCTGCTTCTGGGCAGGAGGGCAAATGAACTGTGTGGGAGGACCTCTGCTGCTCTTCTGGGGCTTCCATGAGTGTCCTGCTTCAGCCTACTGACTCTTAGCTCAAAAAAAACCCCCCGAAATCCCAAGTGCTTAGATTAATTTTTTGATTTGTAGATAAGAATAGGAAAACTTGATGCAGGGCTTCATCAGGACTACAAGTCGTGTGTTTTAAGACAAAATAATTTGATGCAGCAAGTATGTTTTAAAACAGGAGCAGCAAGAGTAGAAGTTAGAGGTGAAGAAGTTCTTAGTTTGGTCATTCTGCTCCCTCTAGCGTTTCGTCTGGCATTGAGCATTTTCTTCCTCTGGGAAGCTTTGATGAGGTGCCCAGTTCTTTAGTCCTCCTGTTCTTTTACTAGTAAAGAGAAGCTATACTGTACGTTGAGCAATAGTTGTAGGATTTTTTGAAATAGCTGTGGCTGGGAGAAAGCAATAAAGGTACGTTAAGTTTAAATGTTGAAAGACATGAAAACAATCTAGATGTACACAGAGAAGTGATTAGAGAACCAACATTAAATATTAGAATTTTCAAAAGGGAATTAGATGAATTTTTTTAATACTTCTGATATTATTTTTCCACTTATTACTTCTTCCTACTATTTACTGTTATTGGTGATGTGAGAATGAAGTGTCCACTACATCAACAGGGATATGTTAATTTGCATCTTTTGAATATTTCTCTTAAAATAAAAGGTTATAATTGAAAGAGTGAGAGTCAAGACAGACAATAAGTAGCAAAGGAGCAATTATTTTTTTAGAAGATGAGAAAACAGTATTTTTAGACATATAAGGCATCTAAGCTTCACTCTATAATGGAATTCTTAGGGGAGGGAGTCAGAAAGAAACCACATTATCGCCCCCAAATTCTTAGTGAAATTCTATAGGGTGGTTCTACGCTATTGTATGTCACTGCCATATATATATTGTCTTGCAGGAAGGAAATCTATGACTATGAAAACTCAGACTCTTCAAGTCATGAAAAGGTAAAGTTGAGGCAGGAGCTATCGGGAGCTGCGCTAAGGTCCCAGCTCAGCACCTGTTGGAGTAGTAACTTGAAGCAGGGGACATCATTTGCTGCAGAAGTGCTGTAAGGATGGACACACTGTTGTAGCAAGACAGACAACTGGGAAACTGAGATTTGTTTGCTTTCTCTATGGTGGAAATGAAAAAATTTTTTGAGTGGGGAGAATACTCATTACTGCTTGACTTTTGTGGTGGGTAACGTATGATAACACCAAGAGACATTTGAGCTGTTTCTTGCGTGAGGCCATGGAATATCTCTGTGATTGAAAGCCAACCTCTGTTTGCGTTTTACTGAATATGAAGAGCAGGTTGCTGAGCATCCACTTTGCCCTCTTAGGCTAGAATAAGAGATTGAAATCTGCTTCAAGCCATGCTTTGCAAGTTGGAATTCCCTGGTTAAAAGCCAGTCCTCACAAAACTTTTATTGGAAATTCTACTTGACCTATATTTGCAGATGTTTAAAAAAAAAAAGGAGTAAAAATGGGTTATTTTGCCTGCTTTGAAACTTTGACCAGTGTGGGTTTTCCTAGGAAGTTCCTGATGGGTTCCATCAAGGTGGCTCTGCTGTATAAAAGCCCTTTGGCTTTCAGCCTCTTCCCTAGTGTGGGGTCTGTCACTGCCAGCTACTAATTCTGAAGCAATGGGTGCTGAAAGGAACACCCCAAATTTCTGTTATATACCAGGTGCGGCCCAATCCTTGTTATTGCCGCTGGGTGTCAGCATAAATCCCTGCTCTAGGGCACCCTGCTGCACGTTCCAGCTGCCTGTCCCAGCGCTGTCTAGGGCTGCACCGTGCTTACAGTGCTGCTACCAGCAGTGCTATTGATTCAAATGACGCATTTTATGATGTTAGTGCTTAAAATGGGATTTGTTCATTGAAGCAATATCATAGATTATAATAGACAAACATTTGAGTCTTAAAGTTACTCTCTCTTTTCCTCTGTTTATGAATAACGCTCATTTCATTAAAAAGTTAAATTTCACGCTGGGCTTGTAATCCATTTCCCCTCTAGCTCTTCTGAGTTCTGGTACATTTTAATTATGTAGAGTATTTTATGGCACAGCTGGACTCTAAGACAAATATCTGCTTCTCTTTCAGGTTGCTGAGGCCAAAGGAAAGATTCTTGCCCAGAAATCTTCTCCACAAAATCAGAGGTACAGGAATATACATGTATTGTCTATGAACCTTTTACTATGTGAAGAAGAGTTCATAGCTTTTGTTAAGATCTTTAAATTAGGATCAAAAAGGCTGTGTGATTTCTCTAATACAATACTTCCTTGCTTAGCTACCACACTAACTGTGGATGTTATTGATACCAATATTTAAATAATACCTGAGAATGTAAAGGTTACCGGAGAGAATAGTGACTCCTGTCAACATTGACATAAGACTGGAACATCATTCTTTCTTGATCATATGCCCAAATTACTGATTTAATTTTTGAAAAATACTTTAACTCCTTGCCTTGCTTTGGCTGCCTCCCAGTTACAGCAAGTTGCCCAGGGATTTATCACCTCTAAGTATGCAGGTTAATTTTTTTTTTAAAGTGTTGATTTCTATATATCCCTGAATTGCTGCTTTCAAAATTCAAGCACAGAAAAATTTGGCTAATGACTGCACTTTAACAGATTGATCCTTGTGATGACCTCTTAAGGAGTCTCCTGCCATATCCATTTGGCTGTGCCCCTTCTGTGGTGCTGTGGTGTGTTGTTGCAGTGTTTGTTATCATAATTTGGGTCTTTGTGTTACCTGGCAGGACTTACGAAACACGAAACAAGAGCAAGGAATCAAACAAGTTCGAGAGAAGGCGGGTAGGTTGTCTATGCTTTTTCATCCCTAGAGCCTTTGAGTGCTGTGTATTTCTACCTGTACAAATCTGTTGAACCCTTAATGAAGCTGAAGTTTAAGGTTTTGCCTGTACAGAGGTGGAGGAATGTGAGCCTGGTAGACTCTAAATGGTCTGTTTGTCGCTTTGAAAGCAGCATTCGGGATGCACTGCCACTGCCAGACCAGCGAGTGAATTGTCTGTGTCACCTTTTTTTTTTTTTTCCCCCTCTGATGTGCTGTTGGGTGCTGCTCAGACACGCTGAGGTTTCCTCTTTGCAAGAGCACTCTTATTTTAGGCACAGGAGAGAAGGGGAGACAAGGAAGGGGAGGATACTGTAAAAACCCCATGCTGGTGAAGGCAAGCATCTGCCTCTTGGTGTTTTCATACTGCTGTTTTGACAGCTGTGGCTGTTTTGGCAGATTTCATAGCTTTTCACGTTGCTCTGTAGAGAGGAAGAAATGGAATAACCTGATGGTAGATGAAGGGGAATGGCTGAGGGGCTTCTGAGTGAGTGATGGAGCAGGACTTAATAGTGTCTTTAGTCCAGTTACAGGAAACACCTTTTCTCTGAAAGCAACAATGAGAACACAAGCCCTGGTCAGAGTGAAAAAAGCTGGATCCTTGACTCTCAGACACAGCCAGTGCCAAAATCTGTTGACTATACCCGAAAAAGACCCAGGGTGAGAAGTAAATTAAAAGGTAAGTTTAGTCCCCTATTGACACTTAGCTGTGCATGATGTATGGTGCTGCAGAAAAGCAAAGGGCTGGTGATGGTTTGAGAAAGGAGTGTTTGGCTGAATCCTGGCCCTTCTGAGAGGGAGAGAGCAGGCTCGAGGCCAGCAGCAAGGGGTGCCCCATGGAGGAGCTGCATTGCACACTCCTGTGCTTGAAATGGGTTCCAGTTCCCTTCCCTAAGTAGGATTCAAATGTCTGGGTGGAAATTTGGCACCTCAACGTCTGTGTGGGAGCAGCCCTCTGTGTGCTCAAGAGCCCACGGGTACTGAGCTGATGTTGGTGCTCGTGAACATGCTAGTAGGAAGATGTCTCTGAAGGTACCACACCTTCTCCCTGCAACTTTCCCCTTCTCATCTCCCCAGAAACATAATTAACTTGGCAAGTAAACCTTGGGAAAACTTCATCGTTTGCAGACCAGGGCGCTCTGCTCCCCTTTTTATACTCTAATAGGCCAATTGTCCTCTGAGTGATTTAAAAAATCAGATGTGGTTATCTCTGATAGCATTCTCTGATCGGGCCTGACCAACGTCAAACCTCCCCTGCAGCCATGCCCTGGGGCTGTTGGCCTGTGTGACCACCAAATGCAAACTAAATTGCTCTGAATGAGATCAAATGTTTCTGTCCCACTGATGGATAAATGATGCTTCCTTAGGTAAATGTTGGATTCTGTAGGGATGAAAAAGGAAAAGAAAGTTGAGATTGAAATTATGCTTTATATTGGGTTTCCATGGGAGTTGTTTTCACTCCAGTGTCAGCCCACACGTCTTGCCTGAGACTTGGGGACTGTCAGACAAAATGCTAAGCCTGCCTCTTTTTATTTTTGGCTGCTATGGATGCACTGAATTGTGAGTGTTTGCATCGTGGCATCTGGCTTTATTAGAGAAAGAGGGGTTTTTTTGAACCTTAATGTAAGTGTTGTTTAGTGAAGTTTGGTCTTATAAATGTCTAGAAAACCAAACTGTAAAGGTTTGCATCATGGCTAACTTGGTTAACTGGGTAAAATTCACACTTTACATTGCCAGTAACCAGGTCAGCTTTTCCCTTTGCAGTGCTTCCAGTGTCTTCTGCAAGTAGTGGCAGTGACTACGAGTCAAAGAAGGTAAGAAGGTGTCGTGCTTTGGTGCCTCAGATTTAAAAAAATATGTATGTGAAGTTTGTATAAATGAGTGAGAATTAAATAAATTGGTGTTATTTTAATTCTCAAATGTTCTGATGGACAGGTTTGTCTGCTAAGTGTTGCCAAGACTGTATTGGTCTAACAGAGGAGATCTTAGGAAAACGTGGGAAGCTTCATGGAAACAACTGTGCCCAGCTATTAAATGCTGCATATCAAATATAAATATATATATATAGAGAGAGATATTTGAAATAGAGAAAACCTGGGGGGAAAAAATCTCCAGAACTAGTTATTGTATTAAAAGCTTTTATTTTCAAATATATATCTGTTCTTAGTGTGTTTAAAAAACAAACCAACTATCAAAAACCCTCCCTTCAAAACAACATCCCACCCCCAACATCTGTAGTAACGTTTAAATAAAATAAATGCTTAGACTTTGTTTCGTTTTAGCAGGGAGAATCCAGACAAAGAGCTCAAAAGGAGATGCAAAGGAATAAAAGCACATCTAGCACCAAGGGAGATGATTTACCCACAGTGGATCTTGCTGGTATTTCTATTTTAGTCTTCTTCACTGCATTAGAAAAGTTGTTTTGATAGGTGTGGGTCTATGCTTTCTGGGTGAGTTTTTTTGGTGGTGGGTTTATCTTTTTGATGTTGCCATTTTCCTTCATATTTTCTTCATAAGTATTCTGCCTTTTGATATCTTTTGTAATGGCTATAAGGGGTAGATACTGTCTGTGTAGATAGTCTCTGGTACAGGGAGCCCATGAGCTGGGGCTGGTGAGAGGTGAAGGAACGAACTTAACTGACAACCACAAAGAAAAGAGCCTTTGGACTGAGTTTGAGCCACCACCTGTTCCCCATGTGACAAGATAAAGGAGAGGATAGAGGGTTTGGGTTTTGGTTTTTTCCTGTGTCATTGAACTGAGATTTCCGGTCAGTACAGGATTCAACCTCTCTTGCCTGTGTCATTTGGCTGATCTCTCACACAGATGACATGCTCTCAGAGGAGGCTGAAGGGAGTCCACTGCTGCTTGGTGTGCCTGCCAGGGGCTATTCCAGTGATGTGGAGAAGGCCACGCAGGTGCAGTATGCAGTGCTTAGCCACCTTCCAGTCTGCTGTCAGCTACCTCTCACCTAAAACCCGAGTATCATGTCACTTTGCTGCCTGTAGCTAGAGAAGTCCCCGGCGGCTTGTCTGCCATACAGGGTGGATACCTTCTATTTTTGTTTTCTTTCTCTCCTTAGAAGTTTCACGGTACTCCTGACAAATTGCCAGGAGAGGAAGAAAGCACCAAGAGGAAGGACTCAGGTTTGTTAGCCTCAGTAATATGGAAGAGTTAGTTAAAAGTAGAAAGTAGTGCTGCCAAAGCTGTTATTTTCTTTCAAAGACAAATTAACACTGCCTTTTTTGAGATACTTTTTTGCTAAGTTTTGTTTCTGTTTTGTATATCATGACAAACTATGGTAAAATGCTTTTATGTACATTCCTGAATTCACTGCTAACTCTTAACCTGTCCTTGACTACAGGGGAACTTGTAGTGTAGGTGGGAATTTACAAACTAGTGACCCAAGAGACACACCAAGGATAATTTTAAATGATTTGAAAGTGCACTGCAGTTTCAGTCTAAACAAAGCAAACATCCCTTCAGGTTGTTGATTTTCTTTATACCTAAGAACATAGATGTAAACCATTGCTATAAGCACTTGTTAAATTGTAACTTGGATAATGCTTGTTACCACTGTAGCTTTTTTATGGGTAAGTGGCACTTAAGGTTGCTTTTTTTTTTTAATGAAACTGAACTTGCATAAACTAATTCAAAACTGCAGCACAGTCTCTTTGTGGTTGGAAACAACTAAACTTCAAGAAAGTCGAGCAGCAATGCGTTGCTTTCATCCCAATAATTCTCAACGCTGATGCAGTTCTGAGACTGTCTTAGGTATTGTTGTGACTATTAATTGAGTCACTGAAGATTTGGTCTTGGACAAAAGCATCCCTTTTCTCATGAGCTGGCTATGTTTGCATTCCCAATATATCTCTTACCTGTCCAGCATTTTCAGAACACACCTTCACCACACCAACATATCTGCTTATCAGTGGGGGAAGATAAGTGCTGAGGACTTCATTGTTATCACTGTTTGCTGTACAGCCTTGCCATTGGAGAGGAGTTGTTGCCATGCAAAGGCACACGTAGGGTTGTGCTCAGAAATTTCAGGTGTGGTCTCTGACTTCATTAGAACTCTCTCTGTGAACCCTAAATGTACTCCAGGGTGCTTCTCTTGGTCTGGGCCCCACCACCTTCCATTCCCCCTATGGAGACTGCTGGGAGGTGGTTTGTCACACTGACAACTTGCTGAGTCCAGAAAAGTGGGCAGTGAGACTGAGGGATAGGAGTCTTGTTTGGTTGGTTTGCTTTTAGCAAATTTTCCTTAAAGTAGAGGCTGCAGCTTTTACTTTGGTTTGGTTTATTTTTAAAAAATGTAAAAATACTTTTTTATTTTTTATTTTTTCCTTTTTTGTGTTATTTTTTATATTTATTTGTAGTTTTATTATTTTAGTTTTTATTTTAGTTTTTTAATTTTAATTTTTGACTTAGTCTTTATTTTTATTTTTGCTTTAATTTTGATTTAATTTTTATTTTTTATTTTTAGTTTTATTTCATAGTTTTATTTTATTTTTTGTTTTATATTTTATTTGTTTTATTTTAAATTTTTTTGAATGTTTATTTTATTCATAAATGGGTTGAAATCTTGATTTGGAAAAGGGAATGGGAAGAAGCTGGACACCAGATGTTTTTGATGGTTAGAGCAGCAAGCCTAGAAAGGAAGTTCTTTAAGATGGAGACATGGAAGCTTTCCAGACACCTGTATAACACTAGGCAGTCTAATTCCCTGCTTTTGTGAGGGAAGATGCGTGCTGGTGAAGCCCTGTCCTGTAGGTGTGACGCCAGACTGTAAAATGAAGCTGCCTCCTTTTCTCAAGTATTGCTAATTCCAGTGGTTATTTCTGCAGGAGCAGGTACTGTCATGTACCTCATGGAAAAGAACGGGTTTTTTCTGAAACATCTTCTGTTCTCTTTCTAGATATATTAAATGACACTGTCATAAAAAAGCCTAAATTTTCCAGTTTGGAGAAAAATCACTTGTCCTCTCACACTAACTATAAACCAGGAAAAAGTTTTGATTCAGTAGAAGACGAAGCGGAGATTCAGAAAGGTAAAGTCCACTTGGCAACTAACGTGAAGTGCCTAAATTCTTTCAGCTTTTCTTGTGGTAGAAATCAGAGTCACGTGGAAGCTCGAAGAGATGTATCTGTAGAGAGGATAACTCCGACAAAGTCCAAAGATCAAAATCAGCAGAAGGTGCAAAATGCAGCACTGTCAATGACAGTGGATACATTGTATGTAGAGGTGTGAATCAGGAAATCCGAGTGCCATTCAGCCAGTTGTTCAGTGATGTCCGCACTTTCTAGTCTTTCTGAATAGAGATTGTCCAGAGCTATTAAAAAACTGTCAAACGGAGGAGCTGAAAAAAGAGCATGCAGATAATGGACAAAGTAACTGCAAAATACTGCAAACTCCGAGCACAAGGGGATTAGGCTTTCCCTGCAATGAATAAGACAGTTGTGACTTTTTTCCTTTATGCTGTGCATTTGCCTCACTATCTGTAAATGCATTGCTCTTTGTGTTGCTCAGTTGTGCCTATTCTTCCATGCTGTTGTCTAACAAGTATTTCTCAGGCGCTTTTTGAGCCACTTTCCCTCCTGCTTGTGAGCTCTAGAGGAATAAGGCTCAAACTCCAGCTCTATAAAAAAATGTTGTTGCTCATGTGAACGACAAACCTTTCAGTAGCAGGAAGATTTATATTCCAAAAAGTCTTCCAGCATGATATTAACCAGGCATCTGCTTCCTCTTAGGTCAGAAAATGGACGATGGATTGGATGATGACGTGTTTTTTTCCAAGATGCTACCTGAAGATTTGAGTGATTCAGGAGTGATTACGGCATTTGAAAGCTTTATTAGCCAACTGAAGAAATTGTTCTGGGTAGTGTGTGCTCTCTTAACATATGTGGCAATTTATCATATTATGTGGAATTACCTTTTTATATCCAAGGGAGTTGGTGCAAATATCTCATTTTGTGCCCAAGAACAGGGCTTTGGCTGCAGTGTCTGTTGGTCTGGAGCTCTTAGAAGTATTTTACAGAACTTGTGTATTCTGAGAAGTGTTACAGGGAAGGCATAAAGGCAGTTTTAATTAGGTTTTCCCTAACACGACACCAACCTGGAGTTGCATGGGTTACACAGAGGTCTGTTGGTCTAACTAGTGTGACTGACGTGTGAATTAAATCAGGTTGTATTTGCAGTACCTTTGTGTCATCTCACTGCAGTTTAAATTTGGCTTAAGATGGTTTCTGCTAAGCTGAATGGCAACCCGTGGAGGGAGTTGTGTTCCAGGGAAAGGTTTTGCAAGTTAGACTTCTATGTCTTGGCTCGGGCCATTGCCCATCCCTAACTGTGCATCCTGTGTCTAGTCCCGGTACAAAAGGATGGAGATCAACACACAGAATGCCCTGAGGTCTTCAGAGAAGAACTTGTCCTCCCTGCTGAACCAGATACACACATGCAGGTAAGTGGTCTGGTGCAGGCTGAAAATAGCTTCAGATTTGTGTAAGTGTTAATTGATAGGAATAGCCAACCAGACAGTCAGCTACTGCACCTGTGGTTTGTAAGGCAAAATACCTTGTGTGTGTCTCTTCTCGTCTTGGGGTTTTTTTGGTTTGGTTTTTTTTTCCTTTCACTTTTGTGCAAGAAGAGTTTCAGAAGTGTAGCTCCTGTGATCAATCCTTATTTTCCTGTAGGAGGAGAGTGGATGGGCTGATAAATGCAAAGCAAGTTTAAGTTACAAGCAGTCCTTGGATGAAGCAGTCCTTGGACTGTCTTCTGGTTGTCATCAGTGCTCACAAATCTGCTTAAAAACTCTCTTGTTACACTTAGAAGCTTCTATTTCTAAATCTTTTGAGAAAGGAGCCGTGCTCTGATTCACTTAATGAAGTGGGGGAGAAGAAGAGGAGTCTGCTATAGGCCCATTTCTGTAGGTTGTTTCCATGCACGTGGAATATAAGTGGCAGCAGTGGGCTTCACAGGCATTCCCCAGCTGGGGCTTTAAGAAGGTCATTTTACTTTATAAGTTATCCATTTTCTCAGATAGGAGCTACGTTAAAAAAACCAATTGCAATATTCATGGATTTGTTATAAGGGAAATACAAGTACAGTCTAAGATGTAGGTATCTACTACACATTGGCATTCCAGAATTTAGATCAAATGTAGTATGAAATAATAGCCTTTAAAGTGAAAAATCCCTGGTATCAATAGGACCTCTATGAGCAGAATTTGCTTGTCATTAAGGTACATGGAGAAGTTTGAATTCCAAAAGAAAAAAGTGAAATGTTTTGGGGTGGAAAATAAGAGTTGATGGCAGGGAGATGCTGCAATGCTTTATTGTTAAGTAAGTAACCTGGATCTAACCATGGTCGCAGGATAGTGGATAAAGAGCTGTGCCAAATTTGTCACTGCCAGGGGAATGGTGACCCAAGTCATTAAGGGTGTTGCTGGTTAAGGTTTCAAATTGCTGGCATCCTGTGGCAACACTTTATGTGTGCATCAAACCCATGTCAGGAGAATCCACTAGAGGTTATTTGTGTCAAAATAGAATAACAGAATGGTTGGGTTGGAAGGGACTTCAAAGAGGTCTTCGGCTCAGGAAATCTCTGCTGAACTCCCTGAAGGCTGGGAGAGCGTGCAGTGCAAATATATTGCACTGGGGATCCTGTTGTATGATCTGTCCTGGTCCTCTGTTCCTGGCTGCTATTTGGGACAGGCTGTTTAGCTCTATTTATCTGCAGTTTGGCTTTGGTACAGCTGCTCACATGATCTGTGACACAACAGAGAACAAATCTGCCCCATGTAGTTCAGCAGGGACTTTTGCTACAGCCTAAAGGTTGGTTTTGGTGCTGGAGAGGTGGTCATCCACCTTGTGTTACTGCATGTTAAAGTGTCAAACTTGTTTCTGTTCTCCATCACTAGGCTGAATAAATTTGAGACCTTCCAGAAGATTGTTGTTGAAGAGCTTGCTAGCCTTGAGAAGGAAACCCAAATTTTGGCAAGCATGGAGAAGGATGCAGTGGTGCGTATGACTTCTCATATGTCAGCCCGATGAGGTGCCCCTTCCCAAGTAACAGGGGTTTTCTTTGTGGTTCTTTTTAGGATTTCTGGAATGAGCAGCTGCTCAAACTGAATACTTTCTGCAGCAAGCAAAAGCAAAGGTACATCTCTGCCAGCTGTCCTGCATGCTCACAAGTCCTCTGCTGGTCATAGGGGGCACTAGTTAGGCTGGTGGTCCCTTTGCTGGTATATGGGAAAGGATTCTAAACCCAGTAAGGTATCTCCATTTACTGGGTTGGAAAAGACCTTTGAGATTGAGTCCATCGATTGAGCTTTTGCAGCCTCGTGAGGGGTTTCAATTGGAATTCAGAGTACAGTGAAAGAACCCTGTATGGCAATTTGTGCGGGAGAGGAACATAGCTCAGGAGACCTGAACTGGGATCTGGAACAGGGTGCAATGCACCCTCTGGACATGACAGTATCTATGGGTCAGAGGAGGTGGAGGGAGGAGACCATTTCCTATTTAAAAGGTACTCTTGGTGCAAATGTGGGCAAAACCTGCCGTTCTCAGGGGATTTCCAGTGGTAAACATATCTGTTCAAGTGTCACCAGTAAGTACTAATGCTTCACAGAAAATCTACCTAAGCTGGCTTTTCTTTCAGAATTGAGTCTGTTGACTCAGCCCTGGGTGAAACAGCAAAGAGTTTTGCCGACACCATCCAGAACACAACGGTATGAGTGATACAAAAGCAGCTCCGTGTGGGTGGGGGACGGAGCTCTGGCCTGACTCACAGGTGTTGGAAGTGAAAAAATGAAACTGAAGTTCTGGGAGGGCAAGTCTTTGGTTAGCTGATTTGTGGGGCCTCTGGTCCTGATGCACAGAAAGTGCCCAGCTAGAGTCTAGAGGAAGTGGTCAAAAAGTGTTTGCCTAAGGGAGAAGGTAAGGACAAGGGCCATCAGGTGATGTGTCTCTTGGGTCCATAGTCTGGAGTGGTTTCTATGTAGTTAGCAGCCCTCAATGCATTTGCCCTTGGAGTTGTGCTTGTTTATTTTAGCTATTCAAGTTGGAATCCTGAGCCTTTCCAAAGGGAAAAGTTTCCATTATAAGCATTGAGTTAAGGGACACAGGTGCTCCTGAATAAGGACACTTCTACAGAGGGGCAGGGCTGAGAAAGGAGCAATCATGTCATGGGAGCTGCTCATCCTGCCACACTTGGTCCGGGGTAGGCACTTGAGAATCAAAAACTGTGTCTAAATGTGTTTCCAGGATCTTTGTGGTTTCTTATCTTGTACAATTTCAGTGTTTATATAAACTTTTGAAATGTTTTTTCTTACCTTGTTTATTTTTCCCTGCAGTATGAACACCCAGTGAAGAAGGCAGAAGAAAATGTGTTCATCGTTCCTTCTGACTAGCAAAGCCCTGTATTCATTATCACTCTTAACATTTGAGCACCTTATGTGTGCAGCACAGAGAAGATGGTCCTGTGAAGGAAGTTAACCTATTTTAAATGAAAAGAAAAAAGAGGAGGAGAAAACATTGATGATGAGACTTTTTTTGCCTAAAAAGAATCTGTAGTGTGAAGTGGTCCAATTGTGATGCCTGTGTTGATGACAAGTTTTTCTGAAAAACTAGAAGATGGGTCCATTATATATCAAAGAAATTTTAAAAAATGAACTAAAGATAATGATTTAGCCATCAAACTGATGGATAACCTGGCTTACTTTGAGTATTCTGCTAACCCCTTTATCAAATGTAAAAGTGCTTAATGACTGATTCTAAGTAAAATGTTGTTTGCATAGGATAAGTCTTGTTCTTTCCTTCAAATTGATGGGCTGTGCATGTCTGGAAAGACTCTAGAGTCCTGTGTACCTTGCATGGGATTGTCAGGTGTAATCTCTGCTGTGTGCATGTAGCAGTGTGGGAACTGCTGACTTGACACCATTGCCACTCAGTTCTGGATTGCTGAAAGCAGAGAGGGATCTACTGGGTATTGGCCAGATGCCTAATGGCAAACTGGAGACTGCAGAGGGCAAGAAGTTTGGAGCATTGAAGAGAAAACGGCAAGCAAAGCTAGAAGAATTATTTTTGCAGCCAGTGACTTTTATCTCCAAGGAGAGTTCAGAGTGCAGTGAACAATGCTAGGGTTAGACAAAATAGCATTGGAGGTCTCTGGAAAGCAAGCAGCAGATAACTCATGCTATTTAATATTGTCCTCAGCTTTGATAGAGCTCCCCAAAATATAGTTGCTCTTCACAAGAGAGCCTGTTCTTGCAGACACAGCATTACTGCTAAATGCACCTTATTGAATTTGTGGGAACATGGTATGTTTCCAAGCTTTGGATTTCTATCAACTTACAAAAGTGACCTCAGACTGCTGTACAGGTTAGAGCTAAGGGAATCATCCCTTGCACACAATGTACCTTCATAACAAAAGCCCAAACCCTGACAGGGTTTGTTTCATCACTGAAACAGGGGGCTGATCCTACTCCTTGAGAAGGTCACGCAGGGCAGTGTCAGCACAGAGAACAGCAAGAAGCTGCTGTTACCATTGCCTTAACATTTTATGCTTATTCCTTTAGCTTAAGTAGTCCTGACTGGAGTTAGCATGAGATGAAGCTTGTTCATTCACATCAAGAGGCAGATGGTGCTTACTTCTAGGTTTAAAAGAAAAAACCTGCCCTTTCCAAAGCTTCAGATCCACTGCTCTACCCCCTCTTCACAATGTGAAGGGCTGAAACCCTGATTTCACATCCACTAGGTTGTGTCGCTGGTGAGCAGATATCCAACGACACGGACGATTTTATGTAGATGATAAAACCGACACTTTATTAATTTACAAAGGTGCTTATATACCTTAGCACGCTGGACTAACATAAGGTCATTGGTTCACTGACCAGCCACCCCCCAGAGGGATTGGCTGGACCCAGTAACTCTTACCTCATGTGTTGTCTTCTTTGGTCTCATAACAAGACCATAGTTTACAATACTTCTGAATTGTTTTCCTGCAGCGTCCTTGAGAAAGCCTTGCTTTCACATAGACGCCTGTCAGGAAACTGAAATCTCTCTGCACCCAGGCCTGTAACATCCACAAGGTTGTGCTTATTGCTTTGAGGGCTGGCCTTGGTAACCTGGCTATGCTGCATCCTCTTGCTGCTCTTCAGTGTCCTTACAGCTGCTGTGTTGGAATTTAGGCTCTTAAAGTACTCAGACTAAGTGGCTGTGACTTTTGAGAGATGAAGCTGTAACCTCTGTGAACAGCTCTGCTAGTGTCCGGTAAAACTAATTTTGCATCTCGGCAATAGTTTTCAGCATGCTCTGGCCCCACAAGTGTAGTGGGATACTGTGATGGCACCAGCAGTGTCATTAACCAAAATAGGCTTTAAAATATCAGCCTGAATAATCTGAGCATCCCTTGCTATTGCCTGGATGTACCAGGTCCTAGATTTGGGGCTTTTACTACCTGAGTAGCAACCCAGGGTTCTGGCTGTAGGAGTGTGATAGGCCTTGAACTGCCCTGTTGCTGCTTATTGTGATCCAGAATTCACACAGGTGAATGTAAACAGATGCTTTGTGCCATGTTGCTCCCAATCCTAAGTTGCAAGGAGAACTTTCTAGTAGTTGCCATGTAAATGCCTACATTCCATGGCTTTATTCCTCACAACCTCACTGAAAATGATGGTGCAACTAGGGCTATCAAGGTGCTTCATGTGAAGCAGACCTAAGAATTGAGATGAGCTGTCCACAGTGTGAATGTTCCTGTACACTGAATTCTGCAAAGCCACAGAAACAGTGTTGAGAATCTGCAGCCTTGGGGCATGTTTTACCTCCTCTGAGATGGGAGTTGGCCTGCTTAGGCTTATTCATCTCCATCTCCAAGCAGTTTACTGCCCAAAGGGAAGGTTTGAGATAGGAAGAAGTTGAGATGGGATGGCTCTCTCTCATTTAAGGGTTTTATTTATGTATTTATTTATTTTTAATCTTTTTTCCAAACTATGACAGTAGTGGTTGATTTTTATTTATTTTTTTTATCTGAGGTTTTTGATGGATTCCGTGCTCTCTAAGTCCAAGCTGCTAAACATTTAAGCTTTGTCAGCACTGTGAAGTAGATGTGTAGCAATTGTTGTTTTGCTACATTTCCTCACCCTTCATGTGTGTTGGCAGAAAGCTCTCTTGGAGTCTCCTGTAACTGTAAAAGATTAGGAATGCTTTTCATCCAAGTATCTTTGCTACATAATGTACAGATACAAGATTGGTGCACTGTATCTCTTATTGTTGAATCTCTGTGTAATAACTACAGCGCTTGAAAGGTGAGTGTTAAGCACTTCAGAGGGCATGGATAAAGGAAAAATCAGGGTTCCTTACGTAGTAAAAATTACCACGTTATATGCACCTACACTTGCAACTGTCATATTGGAAGAGCGTGAAACCTAAAAGCTGCTTTTAGTGATGGGTATGGGAGAGCAGAAAGGGAAGTCATACTGCTTAGATACCTTCTAGCCCAGTGCTTAATTTTGTATCCCTTCATATCAAACATTTTAGCTTTTGAGAAGCTCAGTGCATTCCAGCTTGATTACCTGTGAACTGCCTAAGGTGAAAATTTTGGACTTTACTAATGGTGTTTTCACCTGTAGGCAGTAGCAATGTTTGGAGAGAGCATCTGGGACAGGAATGACTTTTTCTGACCGTGGACAACCCATCCCATACCACTTCCTGCACTGTTGGGTCAATGAACTGTGTTTGAGCACTGAAGGTCTAAAATCCTCTTGGTTTCTGCAACAGACCTGTAACTGGGTTATCCTAATGTTTCCTTTTGGAAGGCAGGTAGCTGACCTTGGCATCTTTCCTTGTCACCTTATGCTTTCTAGCATATTATTAATTCAGATATTTATCTTACTTTCTTCCTTTCAGAGCAAATGGATACAGCTCAATTTTCAAACTGTTCAGTTTCCTTGACATTTCTGAGTCAGAACAACACAGATGATGTAGATGCTGGGGTGCAAAAACTATGCATCAATATTCAGAAAAAGAAATGAGAAATATAAAGTTTAGGCTAAGAACAACTGCTTTAAGCATTTTAAGCTCCTTAAAAGGGTTTAATATTAAAATGACTATAGCCCCTACTATTTCTATGCTGTACCTCTTTCAGGGGATGATGCTGTGCCAAGTGCTTGTTTACCTGCACATCCCGTGCCAGTGCAATGGTCCATCCATGGTTTACAGGGCTGCAGTTACCTCGTGTCAAGGATGTATAAAGCCAGAGAAAAGGATGTCACCTGTGGCTGGAAACGGGCAAAGGAGCTGTGTGTTTGTGCTTACCCTGGCCTGGGGACAGCTCACCCTGCTCTCAGTAAGGTATGCTGATGTTGACTGGAGCACACTGGGACAGGTCCTGCTTCTGCAGGTAGTAGAACTGTGTCTAGGAGAGTAGTGCACTGGAAAATAGACATGTTTCTAGGAACAGCTGGGAGCTATCGTGTACTGGAATCAAACACAGCAACACAGCCTTTTCTGGTCATATGTCACAGGGTGATTTTTGTTTATCATGAGCAAGAGTTGAGAAAGTATTACTTATAGCCAGACTGTGAGAAGAGCTTTGTAAAGCTGAGCCTTGGTACACATCACAAGCTTGACTTATCTCCTTTAATTCCAGTGTTGCTGGAAAGGTCTTAAGTAAAAGTCATTCCTTCTTCTTTCCTTGGGAAGCTAATAACAACCCAAACCAGTGAATCAACTTCAACAGTTTTTTCTTCTGCCTGTCCCCCCACACATACACTTTGGTAAGCAAAAACCAGCAGGTGTTTGCACACATCCACCCCTGTGTTTGTATTTTCAATCTGAAAGAAATGTTATTTATGAGATTGATTTCTCCATTGTCTTTCCTCTGTTTTCTACCATCAGGTTTCAACTGAAAATAATCTGAGAATCTGTCCCTGGACTTGCAAGGCCTGGTTTTTGCTAGCGGGGTGGGGGGGCTACAGGAGTGGCTTCTGTGAGAAGTTGTTAGAAGCTTTCACCACCATGTCCTGCAGGGCCAATCTCTATCTGGCTGCAAAGATGGACATGGCCAAGGCTGTGCCAATTAGAAGTAGTGGTAACGCCTCTGTGATAACAGTTTTAAGAAGAAAATCAAAACAATCCTGGTGGCACAGTTTTAAGTCTAGCCAGGGAAGAGGGGGAGAGCAAGAAGATGGGAGCAGAAAACAACCATGGAGACACCCAGGTCAGTTCAGAAGGAGTGGGAGGAGGTACTACAGGCGCTGGAGCCAAGATTCCTCTGCGGCCCGGGGTGAAGGCCATGGTGAAGCAGCTGTGCCCTTGCAGTTCGTGGAGGCCCACGGGGGTGCAGAGATCCGTCTGCAGCCCGTGGACGAGCCCATGCTGGAGCAGGTGGATACTTGGAAGGAGGCTGCACCCGGTGGAGGAGTGACCCACGCCGCAGCAATCTGAGAGGTACTGCTGCCTGTGGGATGGACACACATTGCAGCAGTTCACAGGGAGCTGTTGCTGGTGAGATGGACTCATATCAGGGAAGTTCCTGGAGAACTGTCTCCCAGAAGAGACCCCACAGTGCAGCAGGGGAAAATGACTCCTCTCCTTCAGCAGTGGGAGAAGTCATGGATGATGGACTAACCAAACTCCCCATTCCCTGTCTCTCTGCACCATTGGGGTAGGAGGTAGAGCTGGGAGGAGGGAGTGGGGGGGAGAGTCTAAGGGCTCATTTTACTTCTTACTATCCTGCTCTGTTTCTGTTAGTGTAATAAATTCACTTTCACATCTTTAACCTTGAGCCTGTTTTGTCTGTGATCTCTCTCCTGGTCTCTGTCTCTCGGGGGTGCCTGGTATCCGGTCAGGGTGAACCTATGACAGAATCCAAGCATGTCTTGATGGGTAAGTACAAGCTTTGAACAAACAAGTTGTTGCAAAATTACTTTTGTTCAAAAGCCAAATTCTTATAGGTAGTGGGGCAAAGAACCACAGGGAAGCTTTACATCAACACCAGTGAAGGTGGTGTGTAAAGTTATGGAGGTTGCTTCTCAGTCTCAGGTGAATATCCTAAAATGCTTCTGAAATGGTTGGAGAACAAAAGCAGACTCAAGTAACCAGTTACCAGCAATCTGATGCCTTAAAGAGGAGTGGAGACAGTCTGATAGTAAAATTTGTTTATTTACAGTGTTATGTATTACAGGAAAATCAGTTTAAAAAGTCAATGCTTCTCTTTCTTCGAAGTTGCGGCATTTTGAAGATGTTAAGACATATCTGAAGAATTTTAAACATACCTGATTCCAGCCTTCCTGGCTGATCTGAATCTGCAAGGTGAGACCATCTTGATTTTTTCCTTTTTTTTTTTTTTCTTTTTCTTTTTTTTTTTCCCCAGCCCTTTGAATTTCAAGTAAGGCATTTATTTATTTCCTTTTCTTTTGAATGAGGTTTCAACAAAACAAAAGACCATATCTGTGGGTTTGATTGCCGTAGTAA
This sequence comes from Atrichornis clamosus, assembly GCA_013400975.1. Taxonomy (NCBI): domain Eukaryota; kingdom Metazoa; phylum Chordata; class Aves; order Passeriformes; family Menuridae; genus Atrichornis; species Atrichornis clamosus. Next base: position 32,329 of record WBMZ01012656.1, on the reverse strand, counting down.
ACTTTAACACTTAGCACAGCTGACGCTTTCCACCTTGATAGTCAAATGCATGCTTTGCCATCAAAAGATTATGGACTCCACTCGGCCTAAAATCCATGCTGGGCCACACAACCCTTTTGTTGCCCGCCTTAGATGAATGGTCCAGCTCATTACCTTGTGCGCTGTCTTGTCAGCTCTTTCAAATCCCTCTGCTTTTACCCCTGTTTCCAGTATCAAGCTGATGTCTGCAGAGCTCTGAAGCTCTGCCTTTACTTAGGGCCATGTAGAACACCTTCAGTCAAACCCACCATTTTTTTACAACTTGGGATTTTTACAGCATCAATCAGAAAGACCTGCAAAGCAAAGGTTCTGGAAGGGCCAGTAAGAAATAGTATATGCATACAATGTCCAGGCTTTGTGAATATGGGGATTTTGTTTTTTTTTTTTTTCAGTTGCTGCTTTCCCTCCTTATTGAATGTTAAATAAAACGAAACACTGACTTTCAGTCAGTGAAGTTTTGTGACCAACTTCATTAAGAGGGGAGAAAATGTGAATACGTACCAGTTTAGATCTAGGTCAGCAGTGGTGGTGTAAAAGTGTTTGAATATTATCTTGGCTACCTGGTTCATAATCATGTAATTTAGGAGTCAGGCTGCTCAAATGTAATGTTTCTGCTATAGCATTTTGGGAATTTTAGGTTTTTGCCGGAGCAGAAAAGTTTTGTGCATGTTGCAATGGAGCTGGAACTGGCTGGAGACAGATGGCATTCAATGGGGCTTTCAAGAACACATTCAAGCAGAACTCAGACACAAGACACCCTTCTCCACGCCATTTTCTCCTCTTGCTTTTGCTGGACAAATCCATCTGTTCTTCCCCCTACTGCACCACTTCCTCAGCCCCTTTCCTTCCTATCCACGAGCCCTCATGGCGGCAGTCTCTCAGGCTGCTCCTGGTGAGGCTGGCTGCCCTGTGTCCATACTGCTCTCTGTCCACACATTCTCTAACCTTCTTCCCGCCTTTGCACCTGCAGCCTCCAAGAGGCTGTGATGACAGATCATCTAGATGGGAAAAGCTGACCCTCTAGAAGTGGAGAAAAATTGGACAGCAGGATTTAGGACAGCCTCCTTTAACACGTGGGCCCTCTGTGGCTGCTTAGTCCCTCTGTGCTGGCTGTGTGTGTGTGTTTTGTTCTCCGCCTGCCCTGGGACCCTGAAAGGTGACAGGAGTGAGAGGACACATTTCCTTTACAGAACTGCTTCAGTCCAAGGGACTTGCTGGGCTGGAGTGACTCCAAAAGGTGTTTTTGTTGAGAGAATTTATATACATGAGAAGGGAAGCGACTACAACTACTTCGCTGTGAGGAAAAAAGCCTGTGTCTGTTTTAAGTAGAGAAATACAGTGGGGTAAATGAGAAAAGGGTGAGGGCAGATCCACAAAGTTAACCCTGGGTATTCCTCACTTGTAACCATTTAAGTGGGTAAATGCAGCCAACTGAAGCAACAAAGGTGGTGATGGGCTATTGTGAGAGACACCCTTACAGCTGCAAACAGCAGATATCTCCTTGCTTCCCCTACAGAGGATTGTGCCTTGGTCCCATCTGTTTTTCCAGACAGACCCGTCTGAATAAGGTCCACCTGGCACAGAAATTCCTGTATAATGTGCTTTGCTTGCTGCTTAGCTCACTTTTCAAATTTCTGCATCTCCCAGTCTATTAATACGTGGCATGTCAGTTTGCTTCAAATTAGCAGTACTGGTGTAGGATTAACTTTGTACACAATTACACTCAACGGATTTATTTCCCTTAAGTTGCTAAGCTTCTATTTCTTTCAAAATCCATTTACTTAGAACTCCTATTACTTTAGCACATCTGAAGTGAGTTGTTTTGCTCTGCGTTCAGAACACCATACTGGGCAGTGCCAGGGGCTACCAGTCTAGCTCCCTGAAATGGAAAGCTCCTGCCAGCCTTCCTGGCGTTTGAATCAGGTTGCACGGATGTAAAGCAAGTGAGCATGGTGCACAACTGTCTGCAAACCGTGGGATGGTGCACCTGGGCTTTGCCCGTGGTCATGTCCTTCCCCAGGGCTCCCACAGGATCAAAGGGCACCTTGCTGCTGCCCACAGAGAGGGAGTGTCCTTTGGGGAACGTCAGAGAAGAAAAGAGAGGTATGGTGATGGAAAACGCTGTGATTCTCACCTTTCCTCACACCCCCCAGTTACTTTCCTGACCTTGGTCACAGTTTAGCTGGATGCACTGGATACACTGTGAAGCCTTGCCTCAAGACCTCTCACATGCACAGAAAGTGCTCACCATGTTAGTCTGAACAGAGTCCTAACCTTTTGAAGGCATTAATGGATTTATCCATCAAGTGTTTCATAAGGCGTTTTTGTGTCAGCATTAGAGATCAAAAGGTTTTCTTTTTCATATGAGAAAGATCTTGGCTCTCTTTGTTCTCATGGTGATCTTTGACAAGACAAGTAATTCTACTCATTTTGTTAAAATCTAAATAGTGGGTACATTATTAAGTGTCTGGTACAAAGAACTGATAAATGTAATCAAATAGGTTTTAAGCTAAAGCTGGTAATTCAGTCTTTTTCTCTTTTTAGAAAAAAGGATCATAGGAAACACTATACTTATTGTGCCTTCTTATTATTCTGGAATCCATTGGCAGCAGCAAAGTAGTCCTTATGGAAACCATTCTTGACTTCTGTTGTGACAGGGGTTTCCTTTATAGCTGTTCTTGAAGGTGCTTTCCGGTATGTCTATAAAAGCAAAATCCAAAGTAAACACTTGGATTTATTTAGTGCCCCCCAAACACTACTTATGGTTAACTGTAAATGGAGCTGTCTGCTGTTTGTTGATGCAGATGTATATATTTGCTTCAGACTGCATTAAGGGAACTGCAGTCTTTTCACTGCTGTGGGTGATGTTACTCCACTTGTGTTACTGTAATGCTTCTTAATGTCAAAAGAGATTTCAAGCCTTTTATGCTAAAAGCTTTATGTGTGCAGGCAGGCTGGAGCAGTCCCTGCTAAAAGAGGTTGAAGGAAACAAGGCAAAGACAGAGTTGCTTGTTTCTTTTTTTATAAGGAGGGAGAATGACACAAAAAATTGCCCAACAAAGCAAATTCAGACCTCCAATGTACTGACTGTAGTACCTGATTGCTATAAAAGTGCAGAAGAGTTGAGCTGCAATAAGGGGATCATAATAGCTGAGTAACTCTCTCGCAGACATTACTATATCTGTCATTCTTAAGTGACATATACATTTTAATACAAATGTATTTTAAGCACTGGTGATCATTCTGTAGCTGAGTCCATCTAGACTGCTATCCAAGAAATTCTGTTTTCCCCACTCTTGTCAGAGAGCTCTCAGAAGGCTGCTTACCTTAATGTAGAAGTTTATGAAGAGAATGACCAGTGTGGCCATGTAGGAGGACTGGAACATGAGGCAGCCAAATGGGAATCCACATGGCTTCACAGCTGCGCTGAGTGTGTGCACAATAGTGAGCAGAAACTGGATCTGTGGAGGGAAGATAAAGCAGGAGTATTTGCTGAGAAAGGGTCAGTGCTGGCCAAATCAGATACAGCACTGACCCCTAGCCCTGTTCTTTGACAGTTTGAATACTCCTGTAAACTATCCCTTTCTAACCTCTGAGTGTATTATGAGGATGAAGTCAAAACGGTGCTTTTGTGAAATTCAAAAAAGCCCTAAGGGGTAAGAGGTTTCTAAAAATATGAGTTTATAGGCCTAGTTGACAAAATGGAAGGTTTTTCTCTCAGATTTAGTAGGCGTTGTTCTATCTTCCAGACTGTATTGTGAACAGGTACAGTGTTGTCTCTATTACTGGGCAGAAACTGGAGGAAACTGAAGACTCCTGGCAACAGTTTTAGAAGTCTGAACAGAAAGTGGAAATTCCAAGTCCAAGGAGCTCAGGTAGGCCGATGTTTGCATTAATGGAGCTAAGAAGGGGGACAAAGGAAGCAAAAACAAGGTGGAGAAGGAATTGCAAAAGCTAATTTGTACTTAGGACTGTGAACCACAGCCCACACTGGTGCACCTGATTCTTCCCAGCCAGCTGAGGGTGCCCTCAATCCAGCGTACTGAGGTGCATTTCCAACAGGGCAGCATGTTTCAACTGCAGGGATGGTCTCCTATCAAAGAAGCAACTTTTGCTACACACATTTTTACACAGGCAGTTTTAAACTCACTGCAAATATCTGAATTTCCAAATAATATGAACCAGCGCTAAGAGGAAAAAGGTAAAAGGAACTTTATTTCACATCAAGCCTTGCATCTTGTTGATATAAACTTTGGATGTGGCTCAGCTCTTCAGGTATAGCAACTGGTGGAACAGATTTTTAGAAGTCAGTCAACTTCTATATTGCCTGAGTTTGTTTACATAATTTTGCGTTTTGTAGTTGTACCATGGTGTGGTGGGTTAACCTGGCTGGGCTGCCAGCTGCCCACTCAGCCATTCTCTTCCTTCTCCTCAGTAGAGTAGGGGGAGAAAATAAGATGAAAATAATTTGTGGATTGAGGTAAGGGCCGGGAGGGTAATTCATAAAACTTACCTATTATTGTCATAGGCAAAACAGACTTTACTTGGGGAAGATTAATTTCAATTATTGCCAATTAACAACACAGAAGGATAGCAAGAAATAGAATTAAAAACACCTTTCCCATAGCCTCTGTTTCCTCTTGGGTTCAGCTTCATTTCTGACTCTTCTACTTCCTGCCCCCACGTGGTACAGGGGGATGGGGATTGTAGTCAGCCCATATTGCTTTGGCTTTGCTGCTCCTTTCTCCTCACTCTTCCCTGCTCCAGTGGGAGAGAGTCCCAATATGCATCCTTCCCATGGGCTGCAGCTCTTCACAAACTGCCCCAGCGAGGGTCCCTTCCACAAGGTGCAGTCCTTCAAGAACAGGCTGCTCCTGTGTGGGTCCCCTGTGGAGGGGGGTCCTGCCAGCAAATCTGCTCCAGGATGGGCTCCTCTCTCCATGTGTCCACAGGAGCCTATTCCTGCATTGGCTGTAGCTTCCTTCAGGACAGATATGACCAGCATGAGGTGCTCCATGGGCTGCAAGCGGCTCTCGCTCCACTGTGAACCTCCATGGGCTGCAAGGGAACAGTCTGCTACACCAGCTTCTTCATCACAGGCTGAAGGGAACTTTTTGGCACTCCTTCCCTTCTTCTCCTCTGAGCTGGGTGTTTGTAGGGCTGTTTCTCTCACATTTTCTGTCTTCTCAGTTGCAGTGAAATGTTTTTTACCCTTTGATAAATACAGTGTCACAGAGGTGCCCTCAGCTTTGCTTTGGGCAGTTGCAGTGAAATGTTTTTTACCCTTTGATAAATACAGTGTCCCAGAGGTGCCCTCAGCTTTGCTTTGGCCAGCAGTCTGTCTTGAAGCTGGCTCTATCAGACATTTTTTATGACTTTTAAGTCAGTTTTTTCCACAATTAGGGAGTGGTTATTTTCTATGCAAGGGTTCAAAAATAACAGAATTTTGTGGACTTCAAAGTTTCTATTGTATTGGAGAAAACACTTCTGAACATAATTTCCTTTATTAACTTATATCTGGCTGCACTAGTGACTTATGCTGTATGATAGTTTTGTTATACTTCAATTCTAACTGGCTTAATTCTGTAAATAACAATGTTTATTTAGTTAATTTAGTCCTCCCTCATTTTGAGGGATTTCTGGTAGTTAAAAATGAGTGTGAAATAGATATACATACCAGTTGTGCCTGGGTGAGGTATTTTTTCCACCAGAGATACTTGCGCATGGATGGGATGACTGACAGTCCGTAGTAAGAATACATAAGCACATGGATAAAGCTATTCAAAGTGGGTCCAAAGAAACCTATAAAAATCCATCAGGGAGATCATTTTTATACATGAACTGCAGCAAAGTGAGAGAAGATATGACTTATGATGCCTCTTGCATATGGTAAATACTCCTTTCATGCTTATCCCTTGCTAAAGACATTCCTGATGTGTAGAGGTGCTGTCCTAGGGACAATTGACAAACCAAACAATACTTCCTAGAGGGTTTTATCATGCTGAATATTGTATTTTTATCTCATATTTTTCTTCTCCTCCCCTTTTTTCTATTCTGTAGTTTACAGGCTATTTTTTTTTCCCCTCCTAAACTTCTTCTTGCTATGAGTCTCTCAATTATTCCTGTAAGGTTTAAAAACATCCACACACGTGGATGACTTTGCTGCTAGTACAGTAGCTTACAGCCCTGGGAGACACCTGTCTTCCTGCACTCTGATGCCATAGCAAGGGCTTTACTCTGTATTAAACCAGCCTCTTACGGCTGTGTTTGAACATCATTCTCATTTTCTTCATTAGCTCTTCTGCTAGATGCAGATTTCCAGAATTTCATCCCAGATAATACCTTGCTGCTCTTATCAGCTACACTTAGCGAATACTAGCTCTAGAGCAAATTAATTACCTCTGTACTTTACAGACTATGCAGCAGTAACAGCACTACTTTATCTGCTGTATACTCATGGGTTTGATGGCTACAACTACCAGAGGGTCTCGTCACCTGTTCTGATTTTTCCACTGATTAATTACTTAGCTACTGATTTAATTATAATAGTGCAGAGCTAGTACAAATTGTGGAGATCAGGTTCAGACACATTAGAAAGCACAAACACCCACTAATTTGTCTACACATCTAGAAATAACTCCTAATGGCTATGAAATCTCTGATCTCGGCTTCTACCTATAACAGTGATTGATTTTGTGCTGTCTATAATAAGTGCCAACAAATGTGAATTCTGCTTTTGGTTTTGAAAAAGGCAACAAGTTTCTTTACAAAACGTTACAATGACTGAGGTGACTCCCTTTATTAGGTTGAAAGAAAACTGTTTTTCTTCTCAACTTGGAAAGCAATGCCACAGGAAGCCTCCGGCTGTGTGAAGCCCTGGAAAAGTGTGCATGTTGTGAGACAGCTGAAGTAGCTCTCTGCTGTTTGGACTTCTTATACAAATGCCAAGTGACCAGCCTGTGGCATCATAGATTCCTTCCTCGATGGGGAAGATGATGACGGTTACAATATCTTTCTAAGGATGTATTCTGACATATAACAGAAAAAACTCAAACTGTGTTTTAACCAGTGATTATGTAAGTAAAGAATCTTTCTAAGGCAGAGGGTCAGACTGATCCATGCATGAGTTGAACCTGTAACAATGCCATTGATTTAATTTGTTGTGATTGACAATGACTTTACCAGGGTCATGAATTCTTCTTACATCTGTTTTTGGAGTAGGTCTTGTATGTGATGGCTCTTGCATACTCCTCAGTACTGTTATGCTTAAAAGCGGTTCAAAGAGAAGTAAATACAAGAGGTTGTGGCAGCTGGGTGGAAAATCTAAGGCCTGACACTCAAGACATGTTTGGCTTGAACTTTTAACCATGCTTTTAACTCTCCTGTGGTGTGGTGGTGTTCAGCAGTTCTGAAAGGCTCTGAGCCTTAAAGGTGCCCTCATATCACACAGTGACACTTCCTTTGCGTGGTGATTTGATCCCTCCCTGGCTGCAGCTGACTTAGACCCCAGGTGATGAAGCAAACAAAGACTTACTTTGCCCACAAGGTATCCAGTTCAGAACACACCACCAAATGTTAAACATAGTGGCATGGTGATACACATGAAGGAAGGTGATCTGGCTGGTTTTCTTTCTCAGTACAAAGAAGATAGTGTCCATGAATTCAATTACTTTGGAAAAATAATACCACCACAGCACCTTGGCTACCTGTACAAGCAAGAACAAAGGACCAGGAGATCAATATCTGTCCATACAAGTGCTTAAATATTGCTGTACTTCTTCAGTCCCTAAGCATACAACTTCCCAAAAGGCATTAATATGCCACTGAAGGAGCAGCATGAGCTCTGGCTTCAATTTTATTTCCCATTTTAATGAAGCAGTTTTGAAAAACTCCCACATCACTTATGGGATTGTATAAATACATAGTTATAAAAATATAATTTAAGAAATATAAACTTTGAGGAAGGCTTTCCTAATTATTCTTTTTTTTTTCAAAGGTACAGTTTTGTGGGGGTTTTTTTGGTTGGGTTTTATTTTTTTTTTTGTTTTGTTTTCCTTTTTTGGTTGGTTGGTTATTTTTGTTGGGGTTAATTTTGTTTTTTTAAGGATGCTACTCGATACAATGAAATATATCCTCCTCTAAGGTAGGGATATTTTATCAAAGCTCAGGGTATGTCCTAGGACAGTTAAAGACAGATAAAACAGAAAGGGGGAAAACATTTTGTTGATGGGAAAACCCCTGACCTTTTCTTTGCCATAACACAGGCAAACTTTGAAGGTTGGGGAAAATTATATAACTTAACCAATCTTTCTTCCCTTGAGCTCTAATGTCATCTGGAAAGTAAACGTGATCTGGGGAATGACAGAGGGTTAATATGTGGAAATGCTGTGATGCAGGAAGAAGAGCTGAAACTAGAGATTAGTCAAGCCAGCAAAATGTCTCTGCAGGCTTCCAGAGTTTACAGTTGGGCTTAAATCCATTTCCAGCTACAGCCCAACAAGAGTTACATTTTAGATGACTGATTTTTGTTCAAAGTTTTTAAATGATCCAATTCTCAGTTTTAATAGTCAGGCAACACTATTTTGATAACAGGCGTTGATACGCGGCTTTTCAAAATGCTTCTGGTCATGCTTCCCACTGCAAGGATGCAGCTATGTCGAATCAACCTGAATAAAACCCTCATGTTCAAGATGTTACTGCTAGTATGGCATCCTTCCAACTGCCAAGAATGCAGAGTTGTTGCATCAGGGATGTGAAGGGAGTGACTGCTGTGGATGCTGAGGGCCGAGCTGCTACTGTCTCTCACCCGGATGTCGGCCTCCCCTGCACTGTGGAGGTTCTGGCACTGCAAGTTGTAGCCGCCTTCCCATGTGGCAAGAATGAGCTGGAACAGAAAACAGAGGAATTACGTTCATGAACAGATGGAACAGTTTTTACCCCTGCAGCTGTTCTGTGCTTATTAAAAAAAAGCAGTATCCAGGACGGCAGGTACCCACTTCTTCCATGAACTGATGCTCTTAAACCAGACAACTTGCTAATATTTTCTATTTCGAAATGGGAAAGGCATCAGGTTATGTCGGAGACATGAAATGGTGCATTTCTGGGTTTTTTACTTTAGAGCCTTCAAGGCATCCATTAAAATCTTTCATTACTTAATGCAGCTCCAAATCCTCATTCCAAAGCAAACACTTGAATATTGTATCGCTGTCCTGAAGCAATATTAACAGAGCTTAACACAGCTACTCGTGCAAAACCATCCTTGAGAAAAATTCCCTGATGTTAAGCAAGCCAACAGAAGGCAAATGTAAAGTAGTGCAATGGGAGAAATATTTCCTAATGCCATACACATCTCTTTATCCTACACTGTTAAATGCTGGAGGAAGCAAAGGAGAGTGGGCAGAGTGCTGAATGGAGGTGTGAATAGGCACATAAGCAGTTTCTTAGATTCTGCACATATCACACTGGGAAGCAGACAGAGCAATGAAATATCAGAATACCACACTGGGATGGATCAGGTTTCAGAAAACCATATGGTGGCTTTTGATATGGAATATTTTTATAGTCACCACCACCTAAAGCACGCAGCAGCCCTTTTGGAAGAGGGAAGCATCATCTCTTGCTTAGAAATGCCATGTAGAGTCCATTGATTTTGAAAAGGTCTTGCTTATTCTCTGGATTTTGGGGACTAACTGAGCAATTCATGTTCTGGGGTCTGTCTCACTCTCTACAGATGCTGCAGCGTGTGATGGTGGGAGAAATGCACTCCAATGTTTCGCTGTAAGCAGAACTGCAAGATGCTGGGAGAAGTGGGTTTCTCTGGAGCTACTTTCACGGGGATGATATGTGTCAGAACAGAAGGGGGATGACTTCACTCTAGTTCACACTGAAAAGAAGTGTCCTGTGTTGAAAGTGTGACAGTCTATATAAAAGAGAAAATTGCATGGCAGGTCCTGGGGAAAGCCCCAAGGAGGGAAGGAGGCATCTCACTAAACACCAGGAGTTGCAGTCCTCCATGTGGATGGTTTTGGGTTTATTTCAGTCTGGATTGATTGGTATTGGTCTTTTGTTTGCTTTTTTTTAACCATCTGGAAAGCAGTAGAGTGAACCTTGCCCAAGAACTTTGTTGTGCTTTCACTTCTACATTAAACCTGGTTTTGCCAAGAGCTTTGCTGGTGATTCATTAAGTGACCTTAAAGCACGCATATGCAACAAATTGGTGTAGTCAGCAGGATGGCAAGCAATATCACTGACTACTTATAAAACCATGGAATAAATCCAAGTCCTCTGTTCTCGGACAAATGGGCTCAGGAAAACTGCCATGATTGGAAAGCTGTGGAGGAGCATCTAGAAGTTGCTAGGGGCTGTATAGAGGCTGGGAAAGAGAAAGCAATTATTTGCAAAATGTTAGGCACCTGTCTAGAAGTTGCCTGCCAGCACAGAACAGATAATATTAAAGAGAAAGAAGGACTGAAAACTGAGATAGAAAACAGGAATGCCAGTGTTGTTATTACCATCCTTCAAACTAGAACAGCTGCAGAGACAGTTACAGGAGGAACAGAAAGGAAAACAAAAGTGGAGGAAAAAGTTGAGCTAATGTTTATGTGGGCTCCAAATCCCCCTGACATTTTGCAGATCAGAAAACTAATTGTATATCCTGAAGATTGGGTGGGTAACATATGGAGTGATCCCTGTGACAACAAACCAGGGTTCTGCACCTGGGACAAGCCAACCCTGGCGATGTGTATAGACCAGGGAATGGGAGGCTGGAGAACAGCCCTATGGAGAGGGACCTGGGAGTCCTGGTCGACGGCAAGTTGAGTCTGAGTCAGCAGTGCCCTGGCAGCCAGGAGGGCCAGCCCTGTCCTGGGGTGCATCAGGCACAGCATCGCCAGCCGGGCAAGGGAGGGGATTGTCCCGCTCTGCTCTGCTCTGGGGCGGCCTCACCTCGAGTGCTGGGGGCAGTTTTGGGCACCACGATATAAGAAAGACATTAAGCTGTCAGAGAGTGTCCAAAAGAGGGCCATGAGGATGGTGAAGAGTCTGAAGGGGAAGTGGCTGAGATCACTTGTTCTATTCAGCCTGGAGAAGAGGAGACTGAGGGGAGACCTCACTGCAGTCTACAACTTCCTCATGAGGGGAAGAGGAGGCGCAGGCACTGATCTCTTCTCTATGGTGACCAGTGACAGGACCGGCGGGAATGGTCTGAAGTTGTGTCAGGGGAAGTTTAGGTTGGGTATCTGGAAGAGGTTCTTCAGTCAGAGGGTGGCTGGGCGCTGGAACAGGCTGCCCAGGGAAGTGGTCACAGCATCGAAGTTGACAGAGTTCAAGAAGGGTTTGGACAATGTTCTCAGGTACATGGTGTGACTCTTGGAGTGTCCTGAGCAGGGCCAGGAGATGGAGTCAATGATCCTGATGGGTCTCTTCCAACTCGATGTATTCTATGATTTTATGAACCTTTCCTGCCAGTGCTGAACAGGTGACCTCAGTAGTATCTCAAGGTTTTGATTTTTTTTTTTTTTTCAAGTATTCCATTCATAGATTCCATATTGGAAAAAGAGATGAGAAAACCCTTGGAGTATTTCTTTTCAACATCACAATTTTTTAACTTGGTAATGGAGAAAATTGTAACTCTTTACAAATGGTCAGCATGCAAATGGAGAGCTTTGGGGTGAGGATACCACTTTCTGTGATTGCAGGGTTTTATGTAATTTCTGTTGTTGATTCTTCCATTACTCTGTATAATGCCATATTTTGCAGATCATTCTGTTTGCATATTCCTCAGTCATTTTACTTGGCAGAAGAGTTTCCTCTGGTTTGTGTCTATGTTTTAAGAGCCAGCAGTTTAGGGTGAAGATCTTTTTTACTTTTTTAACCTCTTCTTTCATGTCAGCTTTTCTGTAGCTCAATGTTTCTACTCTCTGTTGTAGGTGCCTTACATACTACTGTGTCTCCTTTGGGGAAAAGAGAAAAATTCGCTTTGACGTTTGACTCCTCTGCTTTGCAAGATATTTTCCAAGATTTCCGGCTAACTTCCTAATTGAAAAAAAAAAAAAACAGGGAAACTTGGAAAGCAGAGGGTACTTTTTATGGGATCCTGGTGATCTTAGGCCACGACTTTCATGTTGGCTATCGATGATGTGGAAGGTAAGCAGCTTACCCAACGATGTCTACTGAGCCAGCTGCATATCTGGAACAGAAGCTGGTACCTTGACACAAGACCTTTTGGTACCAGGTCTCTTTTTCTCTGATCCCAAAGTCATAAGTTACTTGTAGTGTTTCAGTCACATTTCCTCTCGTATGCTGAGCACTCACAACTCTGCAGAGCTGATGGTGTTAACAATCACACAGAGATGGTGCAAGTGCAGGATGTATTGAAGAGATGAGAAATCCCCTCTCTCTTTTGAAATACAAATTCTCTCCCTCTAGAAAACAATTCTTTGAATTCTTTGCATTCTTAGCAGCCTACCCTGAAAATAATATTAAAACAAGTATTGTTTGAAGCTATTTGGAAAAACAGATCACGTAAAGAGGAAAGTACTGCCTTGTGAAAAATTTCTGCTAAATAGCAACATCCTGTTAATTAGCAGAGTTTTCCTATTTAGCTGTTGCCCTAATGTTGTGCTTGACAGATTCCAGTTTTTATACCAATAAATAATTTCTATTCGTCTACTCAAGGATAAACAGCATGAGAATTCACAAGAGTTGTTTTGCCACAAAGTTCAACCCACGCCTTAATTTTTTAAATGGGGAATCACATGGTTCAAAATTGAAAGTTGGTTCCTGTGTCAGAAATTTCAGCGGGGGGATGGACAGCAGGTACCAAAAGGTGATGTAATCCTCTCACCTCACTGAGTAGCAGACTAAGCACCAAGAACCTGACCCAGGGGCCTGAGACCCACTTGTTTCAAGCTTTCAACTTCAAAAATCTCACAGCTGTAGCTTGTTTTTGCATGTGTCCTCCAGAGATAGGCTAGAAAGGAAAGTGACGTGATTTTCTGAATGGATATTACGATTTCTACTGACTGGACGTTCTCTGTGTTCCTTGAACTGTAGAAAAATCTCTGGGGATGGCTGGACTTTCTCAGAGAGCAAATGCCTAGAAGCAATAAGGTATTCCCCCTGGTCCCAGAGCAGGAGAAAGACAGAGGGTGAGGCATCAGCATCTAGCTACGTCTGGCTGGTGACCATCACTAGTGGTGTTCCTCAGGGCTCAATTCTAGGGCCAGTGCTGTTCAATATATCTCTGGAGGCAGGAATTGAATGCCCCATTAGCAGGTTTACTGATGATAAATGGGGAGGTGCTGTTGAGTCTCTTGATGGACAAGAGTCCTTACAGAGGGATCTAGATAGATTGGAGCATTGGGCAGTCATCAATGGGATGAAATTTAACAAGTCCAAATGCCGGATCCAGCTCCTGGGATGGAATATCGTGGGCACAAGTATGAACTGGGGGAGGAGTGGCTGGAGAGCAGCCCTGTGGGAGGGGTCTGGGGGTGCTGGTCAGCCGCAGCTCCGTGTGAGCCAGGTGTGCCCTGGCAGCCCAGAGGGCAAACCTCGTCCTGGGGTGCGTCCAGCCTGGCATAACCAGCCGGTCAGGAGAGGGGATTGTCCCGCTGCGTTCAGCCTCACCTTGGGCTCTGTGTGCAGGTCTGGAGCCACCATTTAAGGAGGATGTGAAGGTCCTTGAATGTACCCGAGGAGGGCAACAAGGCTGGTGACAGGGCTGGAAGCATGTCCTGTGAGGAGCGGCTGAGGACT
>WBMZ01012656.1:0-18416 GCA_013400975.1 Atrichornis clamosus | reverse complement strand
TACTCCCTGGGAGACAGTAATGGTGGGGCATGTGGGAGTGGTTCAAAGCTGGACATGGGGAGGTTTAGACTGGACATTAGGAAGCAATACTTTACCACAAGGGTAGTCAAACCCTGGAACAGGCTTCCTAGAGGGGTAGTGGATGCCCCCAGCCTGTCAGTGTTTAAGGGGCATTTGGACAGTGCCTTTAATAACATGCTTTAACTTTTGGCTGTCCCTGAATTTGTCAGGCAGTTGGACTAGGTGACCACTGTAGGTTCCTTCCAACTGAAATGGTCTATCCAGTATATTGTCTGTCTATATGGGAACCATGAAGAAGGAAAGCTAAAAACTTAAAGTGGAGTTAGTATTCAAGTAATTAAAATTCCTCTTAATGGTTCAGAGTGGGAGGATGAGCACCAGAGTCCTGGACCCCAGAGTCCCTCAAGATGTCTCTTGATGTTATTATGGGTATGATGTTTCATTGGGTATTCCAAGGCACTCCAGCCCTCAGGCCAATTAAAACAACTTGTTCTGACCACTGCTCTCAAGCAATGGAGGTCTCACTAAACTAAGTAAAGGAGACTAATCTATCCATGTAGCACAAGAAAGGGTTTAACTTGCAGTGCTGTGAATCGCTGATTTCCCTTAGTCATAGGAGACCTTTGTTAGTCCTTATGAATAGCAGCCCCTCTCTGGATCTAGACTTAGAACAAAACAGTCCTAAAAGGAGTTATCTGATGGTCACATCCCAAGCAAAAAGGAGTAACCAAACACTTAGGGCATCTCCCACGAAGGAGAGAGGAATGACACTTTCTTTTTTACTTTAAATGAATTTTAGAATGGAATGACTTCAGAAGATTACCAGTGTCTAAAAAGAGTCCAGATATTAATAATCTCACATGACTTTCTTTTTTTAGTTTTTAAAGGGAGAAATCAGCTCCTTGCCTGTAACATGACTCACATGCACAAGCATGCAACGTCTGAGTTGTCTTTCTAAACCCAAGAGGCTGGAGTGAAACACGCCACAATGCTACCGAGTCCATCACATTTTTACATGATAACTCAATGGAAAGAGGAAGATACCATTAATCACCCTTGAGCTGTCATTAAATCAATCTTTAAAAATACCTATAAAGCTTTAAGGCAGGGTTCTGGGGTTTTTTTATTGCTAGGACATTAAATTGTAAAATCATCTGTGAATAGTACTTGTTGAAGAATATCTCATTCTAGAGGTTGCCTATCTTTAGACAAGACTCCAAGAATTGTGGTATAATCCCAGATTTTAAATGGATATCTGAGATGCAGAACAGCCTGCATTTCCAGATTAATGCTTTTGTGCCTTGAAGATTTCAGATAAACCGTAGTGTGGCAATACTATAAATCCTACAAGGGAAGCACTGTGGGCTTGGTTGTTCAGCCCAGGACTGGGAGATTCCAAAAGCCTGGTCCCAGTCCTGCCAGTTGATCAGTGCCTCAGTTTCCCCAAAAGTAACAACTTAGTGATGGTGTTGTGCCAAACAAAAACAAGTGCTGTATTTCCTATTGGAATATCCCACATGATTTTTCACAAGCAAAATATTTTGTTGTTCCTTTTTATGATGCATTCAAGATATTTTTCATGGGGACAGATCTATAAAAATCATGCTTTGAGCTACTGCTTGGTGAGGCTCTCCAGCTCTCCATGAGTCTAGTTAGAGGTCAAATAATTGCATGTGTGGTGTCTCCCCCAGAAAATTGGCTAATTCTGTAATACACTCACAGAAGTTTGCTATCCTGACCAGCAGCACGTATAGCTGGACCCTGTGTTGGATCTCTCATCCAGCTGGAGCATTGTAACTAAAAGGATACTGGTTATTCTACAGTGGAGGAAGTATGTTGGCCCCATGCTTTCTTCCTGTTTTCAGGTCAGAAGGTTCATAACATAGTGACAAAATAATAGCCCTTTCCCAAGTGACACTTGATAAATGTTAGAATTTTTTTTAATCAACAAAACCTCTTTCAAATGTAAAGCAATGTTGTTGAGAATCTACTAGCCAGTTCTGTTTAATACTCCTTAAGTAAGTGGGAGACTTATAGAAGGATTAGTGAACTAATGGCTTCAAAATTACTTGAAATTAGTTATGAACGATAACTACTTTGAGTCTTGCTTTTGTCTGGGATAGTGGAATAGGCTAAAAGAAATCCCTTCTAGGCTTATTTTCCATGAGTCTTTGATTACATCTGTTCTGAATACCTCCCCTAAGTTATTTTGCGGTACCAGTGATGGTATCGGAAGATTTGCACGTGTGAAAAAACTCATCATATGAAGTTTTATTCTTGATTTCCAATTAAGTTCTACTGAATTCTATTTGAACGTGCAGGTGAGATCCAGAGCACTGCCTTTTTTAACGACCTGGTTAAATATTCTACCAAAATGTAGAGCTCAGAAAGGTCAGTATGAAAGACACGGAGAACACAGAGGATGAAAACTGAGATGTAAGGACAACATGTCCAGCTGGAATAACTGCAGGCAAGGACAGCAAAGTCAGCTCCTCAGCTCTCCAAACAAATTATTTGATTAAGACAGAGGAACACCTGGTAATTTAACTCTATTCACACAGAGTTCTTACTTGCTCAAAAGAGCTGTTTGCTCTTGTCCTTACATTTCACTGCCTTACAATGTACTCTTGGTGACTTTTGCTGTCTAGGGGTTTTTTTTCCCTCACTTCTCTCTTCTTTAAATGATAGAGAAGTGGACCTGATCTCTTCTGGTTTCTCACTTTGTTCTTTTTCTCTTGCTCCTCTAAGGTTAAGACAGTCTTCCAGTACTAAATAATTACTTCAAGGGAAGCCTTCCCCTCAAGTACCAATCCTTATGGATCTAGACTCATTCCCTACTTCTGTACTTAATTTACGTTTACTAACTTCTCAACAATTAATTAAGGAGTAAACAATAATTTATTACAATCTTACAAAAAACTCCCCAACAAAACAAAACTAAAAAAACCAAACACCAAAAGCAAGATTATATTGAAGTTGGATTTCTGTAGTAAAATCCCAAGATAGCTCAAATTGGCTAAGATCTGTATCGTTTTTACCTTTCCTCGTCATCTGCACTGTTAACGCTTTACTTAGAACTTCTGCTACACAAGATTAATCTTTTTAACACTTGTGCAGTTAGGAAGCAAATCTTTTTGATGTCAGCCATTATAATGACAGAATAGAACAGAGTTTAAGTGCTCCTTCTATTTTCGGTTTGTTCCTTTGTTTTGCCCCGTTATGCCAAATTTAGGCATTATACTTGGCTTTCCAGTAATCTGTGAGATGTAATCTTAGTTGCAGTGTGTAGGGCTAAAAATGGTGGCTGATGGCCGTGATCGTGCCAGCACTGTGCTTCTGACCCTTCCATGCTATCAGAGAACACACAGAAATCCTCACATCACACCTGTGAATCTGCAAGTTATGACTACAATTCAGAAATTGGACTTACTGTGGGATGAATTTTCAGCTCCTAGAAACAGGTAAAGTGCAGTTGGTTTACTGTTTTTTATTTTATTTAATCCTGCAAAGTAGAAGACTTTTTCTGGCTCCTCTAGAAAGGTTAATGCACTGGGCTGGCAATAACGTGAGTTCTGCTCTTTTCCCTTTGCTCTGAATCGAGGGGTCCTCACAAGCAAGTCCTGCTTCCCCACATGGATGTGGTTGCTTGCTTACAAATCCTATGGATTTGTAATAAGTCTGAGAAGCTACCTGGGGATACAGGCAGCTTGAGACATCACGCCACCCCTATGCTAATGACACGTATCTGCAGATCTCCTTTTTAATCTGACCCAAATGGTGCTAGTGTCCTGGTTTTCTCAGTGCCTGATCAACACAAGCACTTGGGTGAGACCTTGATGACCAGCTGAGATTTGATTTAAATAGGGCAGAGGTGATACTTACTGCTGGGGAAAGCAGCCTAAGACCATGGCAGAGATTATGTCTTTTCCTATTAGCGAGAGAGAGTATCCTCACCTGAGTAATTTCAGAATTCAGAGATCAGCACTGGTCTCCTGCGTTTCCAGTTTTAATTTATCATTGGACTTGTGACAGTTTATCTAGTGGCCTCTGGTGCCTCAGACAGCATCCCTGAAGTGTGGTTTGTAAGCACATGAAATAATTTAAAAATATGCACAGACATAACTGTTCTTCACAGTAAGCTGATTTTCTGATCATAGTTGGTACTTTCAGCATCTAGGCAGAAACTTGTGTAGAGAAAAGGCATGTGTTTCTTAAGTGAAATTGTTAAAAGTTTTGATTTTATTTAAAGTAAAAAGGTGGTGGCTGTTTTTCCTTATGCAAAATTTGGCGATGTTGCTAGAAATTGTTGGATCTGAGTCTGTGAACACTTAATGGTACAGAAAAGTACACAACCAATAACAAACTTCTGATGCAGGCTTCTTTGGTAGCAGCAAGGATGGAAGGAACTGTCTTCTGCCTCTTTGGCAGTCTACTTGCATCCTGCCTAATTCAAGCGCAGGACTTGTGTCTAAACTTCAGGTACTTGAAAAAAACCTGCTCCAAAACCAAGTGCCAACTTCTCCATCATATTTAAATGGGAAACGTGAGTGTCTTTGACAACTTCAAGAAAATTTATTTGCTTAACTCAAAGGTCTAAATTAAGGTACAATAAGCTGTCCTTCTGGGGGACCTTCAGTGGTACCTAACTCTTGGTTGAGTCAAAAATTTTGAGACATCTCAGTAGGATGAGGGCAGCTGGCAGAGCTGTTTATCTTTAGACCTTGTCCTTTGGGGATAGTAGGGGTATCTGACCTTATGCTCATGGCACATCTTAGAGTTGTCCTGGAGCTGTTCCTCCAAGTACTTTGCGGATTGGTTGACCTCAAAGCTCAGAGCTAAAATCAGCTCCCAGATAGTTCATGCCCACAGTGCAGTGCATGGAGCTCTGGCTCAAAAGAGGAATCTACCTTTGGAGATTTAAAAACAGCCCTTTTATGATGAGTCTTTACTATCACCTTTGTCTTCTTGCCTTGAGGTTGTACAAGTCAACTGTCATTAAGGAACAGTTAAATTAGTCAGGAGATGAGGGTGAGGAGATGAAGAATTGAAGCACAGGTACCCCCATCAGCAGGTTTACCACGTATCTCATTAAATCCATCATGTGGGACAGTCTGCATTTGAGGAGACACCCTTTCTTTTGAATGAGATAGTGGGTTTTTTTTGGAATGTCTAAGAAGCAACCACTACATTCTGGAGTTATTGCAAGAAATGGTGTGTGGCACTTCATAAACAAAAAAAAAGAAAGATAGTTGGTTATATTTGGGGATTTTTTTGGCAGAGGTGTGGGGGTGGTTTTATTTTTGTGGTTTATCTCTATTGTAGAGCTTATTATTTTGTAATTTATCCCTGGTAGAGAGAGCAGAGGGGTTTAGATGCAGTGGGAGGATGTAGGAATAAAACAACTGCTATAGATGTGTCTAACTAGGAACTGATCCCGAGTCACAGCCACTGGAAGGATCAGCTGTGTTTACATAAGAAACCACTGTGCAGAATGTGCTAAATATAGGTAACTCTTGCCTTAAAGAGCTTACTGTCCACAAAAGACAGAGAGAATAAGGGGCAGAGAGAAGCTTTGGAAATCAGATATTTTGAAATATTGAATCACCATGACTTTATTTGGTACTGAAGATGATTTCTGCTCTCTCATTTGCTGGTTTTTCTTCAGCAGGGATGTGCAAGCTACCTCAGGCAGGTCTGCAAGTCTTAATTTCCATTCTGCTCCTTCACAGGAGAAGCTGTGTGTTTTGTACAGTGTAAAACCAACCAGCCTGGCTGACAGTCCAGAGCTAAGAGTGAAATCTGCAGTAAAACAGCTAGCAGTGCAGATCAGTCATCATGTTCCCTGAGTTCCCAAAAAATGCAGAATGTGGAGCTATGAGCTGGCACTGCCAGCCATGCCCAGCTGCAATCTGGGAGGTGCAAATCAGCAGCCTCCAGCCCCAGAATCGAGGTCTCAAGGGACTAATCTGAGGACTAAAGCAACTCAGAGACTGTCTGCAGCAAAGTTAGCCTCAGGAAGGGCAGGGCAGTGAAGCAATTGAATGAGCGCTGGCTAAATACAGTTCCTACAAGGATATGAAGGTAGCTAAAACCAAATTTTTATTCATTCATGCAAGTGAGACCTGCTAAAATTTTCTTTGTTCTTTCATTTATTTACTTGTGGCAGGTCAAATCAGACTGCAAGGGAAAGGGGGCAGCAGTATTGTTTTCTATTCAGTTAATCCTTTTTGCTGAGTCTTGATACTGCAGCCAGTTATCTGCATACCTTCAAGCAAAATGGGGATTTAAACATCAAAGTGCTAATTTAAATTCTGGAGGACAATCACTGTGGAGTCATCAAACCTTCCAGCAATTGTGCTGGTTTCTCCTTTGCTCTAAACCTTATCCTGCACTCCCAGACACTCACAGCAGCCTCTGAAGCCAGCTGGAACGTTGACCAGGACAAAGCTCTGTGTGGCACAATCAGTCCCTTGCACAAAGGCACAAACCTAAACTGCTGCTCACCTGTTTGACCAGGATAGTCACTTGGTGTTTAGCTTAAATTAATTTAAAACTTGAAATCTTTGGGGGTCCTGTTTGACTTCTGAAAAGTTTCTTGTCTAACCAACAGAATAAGCTGGTCCTTGTTTTTCTCGTGGAAACTGCTGTTGTGCCTCAGAGCCCCAGGAGCAAGAAATGCCGTGAGGATGTGCAAGCAACACAGCCATGTCAGCTCACACCTCTGCAGGTCACACCACGAAATCAAGCACATCCTTCAGCCAGGGTTTCTCATGCCTGAGGTCACTTCTTCAGTCCAGTCAGAAAAAGTTTTGTGGTTTTTGTCTTCTAGAATTTGTTTGTAAGAGCTTCAAGTAATGTATGTTAACACATTAAAAGTACCTCAATTATAAAAAAGCTGAGAACAGCAGCTCCCAAATAATATTTCAATAGTGAGTTTTGGTTTCTGCTCCCGTGTGGGGAGACAGAAAAACACGTCTGCTGAGGAGCACTGTTTGAGTCCTCTGCTGTTGCAAAATCATCAGATGCATTCAAACCTCTCTTCTGGTTGTGAATGGATCCTGATTTATGTGAGCATGTTCCTTCCTCATAAGTACTTTGGAAATAATCTTGTGACCATATTCAGCCTCCCATCCCCACAGCACTTGCTTTCGGATGAAGTGATAAGTTTTTAACATCTGTCCTTACTGTCTGACTATATGAGGAAAGCTTGTTAGTCACAAGAGCAGAAAAATAACATTGAAGTACCATAAATAAATCACTACTTGCTCTCATCTATAAATCTGTTAATATTTAAGCATGGGCATGGAAAAAAATCATTCCACAGACAGTCAAATGAATAAAATCCAATCTATGGCATTTTCATGGGTGCTGAGGGACAAGGTGTAAGCATGTTTGAGTTAAGTGACTGTTGCAGATTCAAATTTATGCTCGTAGACATGGTCCTGGTAGCAGCCAACTGTCCCCGAGTGTGGACTGTAGCTCATGAAGGATGGTCAAAACATGCCAAGATCTAAGATGAGAAGGTACTGTACAACTCACTGTCCAATTGATGAGGGACTTTTTTTTAATCTTACATTTATTTAGCTGTTGATTTTAACTTTCCTAGCAAAACTACCTGTTAAGTATTTCTGCTAAAAACTGTATGTTGCCCACCTTTCTCAGCCACGCTGCGTGGAAGAACACTCACCTCTATGAGCATGTAGAAGGAGAGCAGTGTGATGCCCAGGTTATACACAATGAGGTGAGCCCTGAGAGAGAAAGGAGGCCTGTTCCTCATGAATTTGTTGCCCAGCCATATGCAGAGTAGATATGCTCCAGTAAGGAAAAATGTGGGAAGGTAAGAGTCTAAAAGGAACCATCCTCTAACCCGGGCATCTGAAAACAAACACACAAAGCAAGAAATTAAGAAAGTTATGGCAAAGTATTGCTAAAATAAGGCAGAACACATCATGAAAAGAATATGCTAAAAGTGTGAGAGGGAATCAGCCATTCTTTACTCTCCAAAACTGCATGCTAAGTCAGAGAATGTGGGCTGAAAACTGCATGGAATTTCCTAATAATTTAAGGCGACCTAAATCACTCCATTTTAATAGTAAAGAGAAATTGAAAGGAAAGAAACATTCTTATATACTTTAAAAAAATTAATTGAACGTTTTAACTTAATATTTATTTAAATCCTATCTGCTCAATGGACAGTTTGCAGATAGTATTAAATACAAAGTATGCACACAATGTTGCCAGCCCATATGTTATTTTAATTCTGCACTTGCCATACAGGTAGGAAGGTATATAATATTGTCTAGAAAACATTTACATAAGGGGAGGACTTTTCCAAAATATTAAATATGAAAAGCAAGTGGCAAACATTTACTTTGATGGTTATCAAAGATCTTTGGCTGGGCAAGGGCTTACTTTCTCACTGTTTCTGTCCCACTTGCCTGGTCCTGAAATGAAATATTAAGGTCAAATCCTGCTTGCCTTATTCACACAAGTAATCCCATTGGCAGTAATCAGATAGTTCAGTGTATATGAGCAAAGCCTAATCCTAGATGCCAATCTGGAGGCACCGCTTTGTTGTCCTATGAGCAACTGGATGCCATGAGTGAAAGGGGTGTGCTTTCTTTTCTTTTTTTTTTCCCCAAGATGGAGCAAAATCTAGAGTTAATTTTCTACATCAACAGTCTTCAGGCATTTATCTATGAAAAGAACAAGGAGGCATCATTGCTAGTTTTTGAACAACCTATGGAGTAAGTGAAGAAAGAAGCCAGTGAGGAGCTATTGTGCAGAAAGCAATTTTTTCTGCTCTTAGAAGGATGTTTTTGCTCTTGGAAAATGTTTTAAAATACTTAGTTTATTTTTTACTCTGTTAAAAATTGTAGAAGAAAAGGCATTCACATTGAATGAAAAAAACATTTTACCATTTTTCTGTGTTGAATTTGGAAAGGACTGGGCAATGGATGACACACAAAGCAAATGTGCCCAAGCATTTAGCAATTGATTGCAATTTTGCTGTACTGTACTCTTTCTGACCGTTCTTTGCTCAGAAATATATGCCTACAGATATATGCAAATTGAAATTTTAAGTGTTTTATGAACCAGGCTATAAATATCAGCTTTCTTTCTCATTACACTTTCCTCCACTTCCCCCCTTGCTTCCACTGCAGTGGCTATAACATTCGTCTGTTGAGTTTGGATTCCATGGGATGTTAGCTCTTTTGCAGGAAAGACTTTCAACCAGACCCACACTACCAAGGAAGTTCAACTTTCTCCTGCTTTTGACTCTCCCTTTTGGACTCTCAAAAACCTTTAGGAGCAGAGAGGTGTAGGATTAGAGCAGACACAACTGCACAACTATTACAAAGCACAATCCTCCCTTTTAGGGCAGCCTTGCTTTGTTCTACATTACCAAGCTAGAATGCCTGTTGTCTGTCTTCAGATCTCAATGATTATTAGGAACACCTCAGTGTGAGAATGAAACACTTCCAGCACCCTCTTAAAGCTCACAAGCCATGCATGCCTGAAGCACTGGAATCAATGTTTTTGAGGTGATCCTGTTCTTATACAGGCTCTCAACAGGATACAGGTGTCACAGGATAGGTAAAGGTTGTGTATGTAAGTATTGATGTTTTAGGAGTGTGTGTTTTAGGAGCATAATGATTTATTTAATTGGTGTCCTAAATGAAGATATAGAAAGCAGTCATGTCAGCAATCCTGCTATCTAAGGAAAGGTCTCCCATCTGAGGATTGCAACACTTGGTGCCTAAAGGTTACATGCACAAAGGCCAACTGGCATCAGTAGATAACAAAACTGCATGTTTGCTCAAGGAGGAAAAGTATTTGGAAGAGTTCAGAATACAAATTAAACTACACAGAATTAAATTCTGCCCCAGTATGCCCTCAGAAAGCTTTAATTCTGCTGTGAGTGGCCCCAAGAATGTGGGCTGATCCATACAAAAGCACAACTAGTCTGCTTGTTCAGGTCAGCATGTCAAGTATTTTTAAGTTCTATACTATTTCGGTTTCTAGGGAAATTGTTAAAACATGTACCCTTCCTGACTATTTTCCACCACGACCTCAATACCTTGAAGGGTAAGACAGTTTCTGGCAGAAAGTGGTTTATAAATGGCAGCCAAGGAACGTGACTGTTTTGTTTCCACTTCCACTTATTCCTGAACAATGGGAGTAGGGAGGTTTTTATGTGTCAGGAAGGGGGAGGAAAGGGAATATATTTCAAAAGAAGTTATCAGAAGAACGAGAGATGAAAAGTATTTCTGTTGATCTACAGTTAAATCTCCGTGTTCAAGTACTATAAAGGTAGGCTGCCAGTAGGAGAAAGGATTATTTTTACAATATTGAACTTACACAGCATCTGAAATTGAGACCAAAGCAGTGAATAAAGCCACAGTGGGAAAGCACAGGACTACAGCAGAGGAAGGAGCAGGCGCCCACCATCTCTGATCGCTCCGTGAATAAGCTCATTCACGGCCACTGGCCATGATGTGCCAAACCCTTGGGGTGAAATCTTGGCTCCTTTGAAATGAGTGGCAGGCCTCCCAGCTCTTTAAAGGTATCAGGCTTTTATCAATGAGGTTTAGAAACATTTTGGTTCAAGTTTCTGTATAGCTTTGGCCAGTTGGTGTCTGAGTAGATGCAGACCTTTTTAGGTGCAGAGGGTAGATGGGATTGCACCAGTGCCTTACTACTGCTCATGCTCTATTGCGCAGAAGTGCATATTACTTTATCATAAATGTAATAAAACATATATCTTCTTGACCACTTCTGTTTCTTTCACAGATAAAACAAATCACCAGTTAACTAGATTTAACGCCCACAATTCAATATTTCTTAGTTTTGCACAACACCAAACAACACTCTGCGGATGACGGTGACCCTGGAAAAAAGATCTCTTAGAGAACAAAGGAGCTATTTCACTCGTTCTCGATTGGCCTTGAGCCTATGAACAATATGGACCAACACCAAATTGTAAGACCACCTCTTATTAAGAGGTGCAGCTGATGGGCAGGTATCTGATTGCTGTTCTCTGATTCAAAGGGCTTGGTCTGCTAGTTCAAAAGCAAACATGGTAAATTTCTGTACAAAGCCCAGCTGATACCAGTGAATGAAGGTACAAAATATGCTGATATATGTAAAACAAATTCAGTTCTTTGACAGTCTGTTCCTTTTTCTAGTTCGGGCAGTACTGCAGCTTGTGTTGACCTGGTACTCCCAATGTGACAGAGAACGCCTCTGGGAACTAGAGCGAGGCTTTCTGTCTCCTCTTGTGCCCTTAGCCACATCTGGTAATGATGACAAAGACATGGATAGTGATACAAGTATTCCAGGAGTTACTACCTAAGATATAAACCATAAATATGGGATTGGTTTACAAAATAATAGAGTGCTGTTATCTATCCTTTTAATCCATCTTGCTGCTGAATGAAGTATGTACTGTGGATGAAAATGAGTGGAGAGAAAGAAGGGGAATGGTTTGTGGGTTTATTTGTTTGGGGAAGTTCTCAAATTCATTAGATATTCATCTGTGGGGTCATTCAATTTAAAACTGTTTGCAGTTTATTGTGAATTATTCATGTGAATTATTTATGTGAATTATTTATGTGTATAAACACACTGGAGGGAGCTATGTTATTCAAGAAATGTATGATACTGTGTCATTATACCCCCAGTTAAATTAAAGATCAGAGGGAAGAGGCATGGACAAACAAAGCTGTCTTCATCACTGGTGTCTGGAGAAGAATGGTGATGTACTTGGCAAACAGTACAAATAATACTTATTTAATTGAAAGGCTTTCTAAAAGCCCAAAGGGATCTCTGTGCTATTCAGAATTGGATCAACTACAGTTCATTCCTTCAGACAATTTGTCTGGAGCAACAAGGAAAGACGAATGAAAGAGAACATCATGCACATTTGAAAAAAACCAAACCCCAAAATACGAAAATCCCCAAAAGTAGTGCTTTTATTCTTCTGATCACATTTCTTTGTTAATATTAAAATGCACTATTGTAGAAGCCACTAATAAAAGTTATTCTGCTTTAACCACTTCTGCTGCAGCTCCCAAGCTCTTCAGTGTTTCTTCACTGGAAATCTTTCTTTCAAACTTCACATCTACTGCAGAGATGATGGAAAAGATGTTGTGGCCAGACAACCAGCTAAGAAAAATGAGAATTTCTTGAGTTTAAGAACACTACATTTTTCCCCTGTCCTTCTAACTAAGCAAGAACTGTTTCTGTGACATGGAGAACATTACTGCAACAAATTGAGAATACATAAGCTTATGTCCATCCACACGAGTAGTAGTTCTGGATTTAACCATGGGGAAAAGTTTGCAAGGCAATACCTGAAGTTGAATGTTTAAACCCACTCCTATCAACAGCCTATCAAGTTTGCCTTGCAGGGACCTACTCTGAAGACTGTGTGCTGTCTAAACTCCAGTCTCATCCCTTTCCCTTATTTGCTCGGCTCTCTTAGTCCTGACTTTGATGTTACATCCTCACCTGCAGTCCTATTTTAGGTTTGTTTTTTCTACTTACTTTGTTCCATCCTAACAAAGCATGAGACACCTCCAAGCTACAGTTTCTTAAGCCATTCTTGTCCAAACTATTCCAGAAAATAGTAATAGAAAGTCAAAAGATGCATCTCTTCTCCCACCCAGTCTACTGGTTTATTGAAATTTTGGATATGATCCTGCAGGTCACTTTTGTTCTGAGCACCCTTCTGAATTAGGTAATTTAATAAGTAGCTGGACAAAACAAACTGGATTATGAATGAAAATCAGTCCCAAAACAGATCTTCCACTTTCAGACAGATCCAGGCTTTCAGTTTTTTTGTTCCATGTCAGGATGTAAAATTGAATTTCTTTGATATTCTCAGAAACAAAGGAGTCACAAATCATTGCACTGGTAGATTTCCTACAAAAATGGTGTGTTCCTGCTAATACTGTGATCCTGTCTAGTGTATATTTTTCAATGAGAATTTACTCAAATGGAAGATTTATTAGATTTTTATTTTGAGTGGTAATCTGAAGTATTATTTCCAACAAAGGCTGTAAGTGAAGCAGCTTACCTCGAGGTCCAAACATATAGTCCACAAATGCATTTACTTCCCGGTCAAAAGCTTTCAGGGTCTCCTGAAAAATATGGAAAAGGACATGTGACAAAGGCATGATCTCATGGCTTACACAGAGAATAAGATTCTAAAAATCTTCAATAAACTAGTAAAAAGTCTGTCAGGTGCAAGTATTTCCAAAGTATGCAACATCATGTATATTGAAAAAAACCCTCAAACCTCTTTAAAAATTAATTTAGGGCAGATTGTGGTCTAGATAACAATAGAGGCCTCATTGCTGGAAACTGCCCAAACCAGAAGTCTTTAGGAAGGGAAATTAAGGTTGTACAAATGAAAGCCAGCAAGTATCACAGTAAATCTGTCTCTGATGGGGGTATAGTTTTAACTCTAATAAAGATGCTTCTTTGTTTGTTTTTGTTATGGTTCCTCAACTAAATATCTCAATGCTTTACACTTAAAGAAGGAAATCTTTGAGGTGAGCCAACTGAGATTTCTCTAAATCAGGCCCCAAGTTCCTATAAAACAAGATACAGAAGAACTTAGCGGTCCAGTAATGAAGTTCAGGCTGTGTAGGGTAGCAGGAAGAGGAGGGTCACATTACAGAGACCTTGTGTTTTGAGGTTTAAGTCAAAGAAGCTGCTAAGCTGGAAGGCTTAGCAAGTTTGTGTCTGTTTTTCAATGAGTTGGGAGCTAAGGCATGACGTACACAGTCCTTTCCCTAGCTGGATGTGGTGACCTCTTCAAAACATTTCTTCCCAGTCTCCAGTTCTGGGCAGTGGCTTCATGTATGCCAGTGCCTGAACAATTCCTTGCCACAACCTAAGGTCAACCATGTTCTTCCTCTCTTCTTCCCAACAGTGCGCTACTGTTCTTGATGAACTAACTTCAGCACTGAGAAAATGCAGCCAGGCTGAGGAGGAGACAGAGTGATTCTGAGAATCTCTGCAGGGCAAGAGCCACCGTGGGCTGTGGGTGCTTTTGCATGCCAGATATCTCCATACCAACCTGGACTGCAGACACCATTAACAGATTTGCATTCTGAAGAACCATATTTACACCCTGGCATGTCCAGCCCTGGCCTCTGCATTCCTCTGCTGGGACTGGGTTGTTGTCTGGGCAGGTACAAGTTCCTGGCACTCCAAAACCCTTTCCTCTTGTTTCTTCTGCTCTTAGATTTTGGTCCTCACGTTGTTCAAAGTGGACAGATTTTGTGTGAGCACGTGGCAGTGAGAGGTTCTTGCAGCACCCTCGGTTGTAAATGTCTGTGTCTGCAAGGTGCTGCTGCATTCATCTTATCTTAGAGAAAAACCCAACAAAACATCCAAAACTAAAAGTATATATATTTTTAAAACCAAAAAAGAAAAAAAAAGAAAGGACTTGCTCAAAAGAAACTGATGATTCAAAAAGATTTCACATACTTCACAGCACTGAGGAAACTAAACCAGCTTTTAGGAAAGTGTCCTGGCTACTGCCCACGGAGAAAGGCATTTTCTGAATTTCAGACAATTACCTTAGCAGCCTAATGACGGCTTCTGTCACAGGAGGTGTCTTGGTTTCCAGGTGCAGCACTTGTGCAAAAGCTCTCCTTCCATTTTTACCTCCTTGAGCTATGCAGCAGTTCTGCTATTATTTAATGACAAAGATACTGCCTTTTGGGAAATGCCACACTGCTGTTTGTGATGTACCCACCTGCTGCATTAATTTGAAAGAGGCCTACTCCTGTGCTTGATGGTTTTGTGGTTAGACTTAACAGACTGCTTTGGAAAAAATACTGTAATGGATTCAATTGACTTGTAGGAATGAACATGCAAAGTTACTTGCTTTCATGCTTACATTACATAAACAAATTACATGTTCAGATCAAAGTAAAAAACCCATGTATATTCCTTTTATATTAAACTACTGTACACAAACCTATTCTCAGCTGCATTGAAATGGAAATTAGGTACTGAACGCTTCTAACAGATGGAGGAGCTGGAATTGTAGAATATTAAGAAGAAAGAACAGAATGAAGACTTTAAAAAGAAAAGAATCATAGATTTATTTAGGTTGGAAAAGACTTTTCAGGTCATTGAGGCAAACTGTAAACCCAGCACTGCCAAGTCCACCACTGGACCACGTCCCTAAGCACCACATCTACACATCTGTTGAATACCTCCAGGGATAGTGATAAAACCGCTTATCTGGACAGCCTGTTGCAGTGCTTGATAACCCTTTCTGTGAATAAATTTTTCCTAATACCCAATCTAAACCTCCCCTGGCACAACTCAAGGCCATGTCCTATTGTCCTGTCACTTGCCACCTTGGAGAAGAGACCAACTCCCAGCTGGGTACAATCTCCTTTCAAGTGGTTGTAGTGAGTGGTAAGATCCCCTCTGAGCCTCTTTTCCTCCAGGCTAAATACCCCCAGCTCCCTCAGCCACTCCTCATAGGACTTGTGCTCCAGACCCTTCCCCAGCTCCATTGCCCTTCTCTGGACACCCTACAGCACCTCAATGTCTTTCTTGTAGTGCGGGGCCCAGAACTGAACACAAGGTTTGAGGTGTGGCCTCACCAGTCCCGGGCACAGCAGGACAATCCCTTCCGTAGTCCTGCTGGCCACACTACTGCTGATAGAGGCCAGGATGCCATTGGCCTTCTTGGCCACCGGGGCACCCTGCTGGCTCATGTTCCACTGGCTGTCAACTGGCCTAGGTCCTTTTCCACCAGGCAGCTTTCCAGGCACTCTGCCCCAAGCCTGGAACACTGCATGGGCCTTGTTGGACCTCATACCTTTGGAATAAGCCCCTGGATTCAGACTGTCCAGATACCTCTGCAGAGCCTTCCTGTCCGCAAGCAGATCAACACTCCTGCCCAACACAGGTTTTCATTGATCCAACTTGTGACCTCTTACACCTGGCTAGGATGAGCAGACAGTGTGCTGAGTAGATGAGCCAGTCTGAAGTCAAATCTACCTCCTTATGAGTGTGCTTAAATGACACAGTGGGAACTTGTACCAGCTGACAACCTGTTTCCATCTATCTTAACACTAGAAAAATTCAGTGCCTGGTTCGCTTTCACTGGTAATTTGAGAGTAGAAATTTTTCTAGGAGTTGCAGCAGAGAAGCAAATATACTTCTTAAGAATATTCCAGCCTTTGCCTCCCTTTCCACTTTTTTACAGCTTATTGTAGTATACAGGAAGAAAAATAGAGATTTACAAGATATAGATTTGCAACGTTGTTAAAGACAATACACTTGCTTATGTACCTAAAACTAGTAGTAATAGTTTGGAAAAAAAAAAAAATTCTTACTTTAAAAAAGGTAGGTAATTTTGTGTAAATAGTCTTGTCACCTTCCTGTCAACACTGCTACAAGAGACTATACAGTATTTCTGGGTTTTTTAACATGTCCTTAATAGTACCACTGGGCAGATTAGATGCAAATGTCTTGCTCAACATGATCTGTTGTATTTCTAAAGAAAAGCAAATAAAACCAGTCTGAACAAATCCACATGCTCAGACAACTCACTTCTCTCTGGCAAATCACTGTAATAGCCTTTATCAACGAAGGTATTTGGGTTACAAGGCTAAAGATAACATGTCTTTCATGTTGTTTCTTCTTTTGTACAGGGTATTAGCAACATATATTCCTTGGCAGGATTTTGGACAGATTTGTGGAAGATCTATTTATTTAAACATATAAAAAAGACCTTAGGTTATCCGAGCGAATCAAATTACCCAAATGCAAAGATGGAGAGGGAGCATAAAGCAAATGATAAAAAAGCAACAGAGAGATCTCTAATGAATTTCAGTATTTTTGCACAGAAATGTAAATAAGTAAATAGGTAGCACAGTGCACACAAATGAATTATTTTTCATGCTATTGCACTTAAAACACAATTTCAAAGTCATCAGGTATGTAAAAAACATATTTTCTACAAGTAATATGTTTTTTACTTCTTGTTATATGTTTATATATCTTTGTTAGTGTTGGTCTTCATTGAGAGACCAATGTCTACAGGTTTTCTAGTAGTTTCAGTAAAAGTAATATAAGCAATGTAAAAATTAAGTAAATGCTATCTAAACAGTGCAGATATCAAAATACCTTTGATTTGTCCAAAATACCTTTGATTTCTCAAAATATCAATGATCTGTCATTAGGCATTATCTACTGCTTCAAGTGATTTAAGTTTGTCTTTATATAGCTCTATAAACCAGGCTATGTGGATCCAACAGAAACATGAAAAAACTTTCTGAAATAAACTTCCTACAGGTGAGTAAACTGCATTCAATCTCACTTATGTTATCTGGAAACCTTTAGTATTACTGTTTGGGTTGGTTTTTTTTCATTCAAAAGCCTTGAATGTCATTCAGTATCTCAAAAATCCAAGATAATTTGTTGCTTGTTCTTACACACCTATATAGAAATTAGAATACTCTGTACAGAACAAGATCTCATTTCAGGCTTCAAAGAAAAAATAGAAATGGGTGCCAGGCTCTGCTTTCCAATACAGCTCCTGGAAGTAACAGTGATACTTTAAACAACCCTGATAGAAAATACATATATTAACTATATGATAATTCTTATAATTTAAATGGCAATTTTTCCTTAATTTCCTGAAAAGTTGTGCACTGTAAATAGTTAGTGACTGAGAAGTACTGGAATTAATACGAATTTACCAGCATGTTTAAAGTAACAGATCTTAGATGCCTGCCTGCACATATTTAAACATACAAATATTAAAGAAGTTTTTGGAAACAGTAGTGTTGGCTTCAGAATGACTGAACTAGTGGATGAAATGGAGTCAAAGTAAAATTCAGAATTGCTTATATAAAAAATTGATTAGCTTTTCATTGCTTGAAGCATTTTAAATTACTCCTGAACACAGATGTACAATGGGGCACAATTCTCCATCACAGATTGCTTCAGACAACTTTTTAGGGTTTTGTCATCTTTATCTTCTATGATTGTGTGTTTTATCTGTAGGGGAAACGTGTAAAAAAAAATCTTTAAAGAAAGCACTTATTTAGGAATTTATATGTAAACTGCAGAGAAAGATGAACCTAAAGCCAGAATGGTGAGCCACAGGTTGCTATGAATTGTGTCTTATAACAGGGGAGGTATTCAGTGAAATTGGGAGACAGAACATCCAGAAGCTGTTACTTTATGTAATTTATACTTAATATACAGATCTCACTGCTAGATAATCTCACTGAGAGTAGGAACAAGCTGGAGTGATCTCATGGTAGAAACACAGCTAGCTGGGGGATGAGACTGCTGCTATGTCCCATGGATGCACTGGGAGGGAGGGTGGGAGAGAGGGAGGGAGG
>WBMZ01012655.1:0-16358 GCA_013400975.1 Atrichornis clamosus | reverse complement strand
TATATATACATATACATATATATTAAAAGAAAGCTTGATGTAGCAGTTCTAGTTTAAAATGAATAGAAGTATTTCGGCCCCTGTTTTATTTTGATTTCTCCCTGTCCCCTGCTTTCCCCCCCGTACCCCCCACCGACTCCATATTTTGATGTAGCAACTTTGGAAGAAAGAAAAAACAGGCGCTGTAAACGCACCGAGAGCTACCTCTGCCCCAAGCGGGGGCTGCGGGGAACTCGGGAGGCTTGGGCCTCTCCCTGGCCCCACGGGGCACCCGGAGAGGGGCAGCCCGGGCCCTGCCTGTTGGCATCCATGGGGAGCCCGG
The DNA here is from genome assembly GCA_013400975.1 of Atrichornis clamosus. Lineage (NCBI taxonomy): Eukaryota > Metazoa > Chordata > Aves > Passeriformes > Menuridae > Atrichornis > Atrichornis clamosus. The sequence continues at coordinate 16,036 of WBMZ01012655.1, read as the reverse complement.
TTGCGGGGCTTAAACAACAAATTTGCGTAATTTTTTTTTCTCTCTTTTTAAATATATGTATATATATAAAAATCTTAAAAAAAAAATAAAAACAAAAAACAAGAAAAATGCCCATGACCTTAACTATTTGCTCTGACTTGTATCTTCCTTGATAGGTGACTAAAAATGGCTTGTTGGTCTAATTCACCAGCAATAACAATAACTAAAGACAGCTCCCTCCTCCTGCACCTGTCCCTTCTCTGCGGCACCCACTGAGCAGGGTCCCTGTGCTTCTCCCCTTCCCTCCCGCCACAAGGATCCTTGGTGGCCCATTCTTGCAGTGTGAACCAGCTGGACTGAACCTCGCTGGCTTCAGCTGTCCCCACATCCCTCCCAGGCCTTTGGCACCCCCTCGGGGTGCTGAAGTGATGGGGACACCCCACTTGCACCTGGACTGGAGGCAGGCAGGTGGGGCTGGGACCTGACACCCTAAGCTGGGTCTTCCTCCCTCTGGTTTAGGAGCAGCAAGATCCTTGTGGGGAGCCTGGTCCGTGAGACCCCCATCCTGCAAAGTCACCCGGGAGCTCTACGTCCCACCAAAGTGGGGCTGGGTCTTGGGAACGATGGTGGGACACAGGCACTGCCCACGGGGGGCCCAGTGCCAACGGGTGCTGCTGGTTTCCCCCGGCCGGGCTCGGGAGTGGAATGTTTCCCAGCGTTTGCATCAGCCTGTGGGGTCGGTGGAGTCCGGATGGGCACCAGGGTGACCCCCGCCGTGCCGAGCCGTGCCGTGCCGTGCCGGGTGAATGCCAGCGGTGGGCATTTGCGAGGCAGCGACACGAGGGCACAAGCAGTGGGACCAAGGGCAGGTGCCCAAAACCCAGGGCTGGGAGCAGAGCTGCGCTCGAGGATGCTGAGCTGCTGGCAGGAGGTTTCCAAGTCCAGGCAGGATCAGCCCCCCAGGGGGATGGAGTGACTCTGGCTGGAGCGGCGCGGTGCCCCGGCCCAGCGCCGCTGGGGCTGACACACGGGCGCTGCCAAACTGCTGCCGGCTTCGGCACTGGCTGCAGACAGAGCGGGGGCTTGGGGCTGTGCTGGGTTTGGGACTCACCCTGCGCCCTTTCCTGCTGGACGTGACCTCCGGGGCAGAGCCGAGCCGTGTCAGGGCTGTGGGAGCGGGGGCTCCCCGGTCCCGGCAGGGCGGGGAGATGTGACCAGGGCTGCGGGGTGTCGGGTGGTGCCGTGTCCCCCAAAACTGCGTCCGCGGGCGGTGTTTGCGAACGGCTGCGGCGGGGACAGCGACTGCTGGACAAGGGACGGTGCGGGGGAGCGGGTGACAAAACATAACAAAGGGAAACGGAGGGATAAAGTAATATCATGCTGTGATGTCATCCCCATCGACATAAATGATATAGAGAATAGTGTGTATTATAATACAGAACAAAAGAAAAGAAAATAACCAAAATTGGATTTATATTTAATGAGGAGATACTATAAAAATATCTTGTCCTAGCTCCCATTTGCAAAAGTATTTTTCAGCTGGAGGGATATCTATTATTTTTTTCTCTTTTCTTTCTTTCTTAAAAAAATAATAATCTTCATACATACAAAGGCTCAGACTGTTAATATTGTTAACCTCTGAAATCAAAATACTCCAACCTGTTTTGTTTAGTGTTTGAAGGGTTTATTTTGATGCATTTCCTGGTGTTTTTAAAAGAGAGAGAGAGGAGGGAAAAAAAGATTAAGATTTTAAAATTAGAACATTTCTTTATAATTTAATATTCTATTTTAATAAATGCATTTATTACATGTAAATGTAGCAAGGAACTGGGCTAATAAAAATACTTTTTATTAGGTAATTTATTATAAGAAAAAAGGATATTTTATTTTATGATAAAGTGATCCTTAAAAGTTTAGAAGGTTTAGAATATATGTAGGTTAAAAAATACATTTGTATCCAGAGTATTGCTTAAAAAGTGTTTTTAATATATGTTTCCTTTTTCGTGTGTGCGTGTGTGTATGTAAAGGTGATAGTTATGGTGCAGATAGCCCTTTCCACAAATATGAAATTAACACAGTTGGATGTATTTAAACAAAAAAAAAAGAGAAAAAAATGGTAATTAAAAGCAGAGAAGAGAAGAGAAAAACCACTATGAACCCAAGCCTGTGCCCCCATCCTGTGTCTGCTCCGTCTGGGAATCCCTTTGGAAAGGGTTGAGGTCTGGGTGGGCTTTGGCTCCGGGCTGGGTCTGGGGTGGTCTCTGGGCGGCATCGTCCTGCGCTGGCCCTGGCGAGTGCCGGCCCTGCTGTGACACAGCACTTCCTGGGCACCCCTGGGTGTCCTGGAGTCCAACTCGGCCTGTCCCACCACCCAGGTGGGCACTGAGGGACAGAGTTTGCTCCTGCTGTGGTTCCCTGGGATGGGGTCCTGGGAGGAGCTGGGCTCTCAGAAGGCAAAGTTGATGTTACCCACGTTACCACCTCCCCACCCTCCTCCTCCTCATTCCCAGCACTGCCAGCTCGATCCCCTCCCAGGGAGCCAGAGGAGCTTTGCCCTTGGTTATGGTTCCAGAGGGCCCAGTGTGATGAGAGGATTTATGGTCCTTTCCACAGCCTTGCTGGGAGGAACTGACAGCCAGTGCCAGTGCAGACACCCAGCTGGAGCACGCTCGTGGGGGCTCTGTGGAGCTGGGGGGTGGTCACCATCTGTTGCCTCCCTTTAGGCTTTGGCTCTGTCTCTTCCTGCACTGGGTGGGATGCAGGGACAGGAGGCCTTGGTCCCAGTGTTCAGGCCAGGCGTGATCTGGAGAACATCCATGGTCATCCCTTTGGAGCTTGTGCCAGACTGGGGCTGTGGGCTTGTCCTGGTGCTCTGAGCAGCCAGGGCTGAGCTTACACAGAGCTCTCGGCCAGCTCCGGTCCATCCTAGATGGGGACATGTCACCCTGCCTGCTCCCCCAAGCCAGTGTGGGCACAGCTCCTGCAAGACACCGATTTCAGGGACAGTCAGAGCAATGGGAATGCCCCCAGTGGGGTTCTGGGCTTCCTTGAATCCAGGAAAGCACTTCAGCATGCGCTTGGCTCCAGCACATCCTGGAGCATTTCACAGGATCTTGGCCCAGGAGCTGCTTTATGGATGTGCTGAGCAGCTGCGACCACCCCGTGGGCTGGGGAGCGTGGGGGTCTGTCCCCCCCAGCCCCCTGAATCCAGCCCATGTCCCGCTCCCCGCCCCAAAGCAGCAGCAAGACGGGGCAATGCTTCTGCTCTGTTGCCTTTCAAAGAAGCATTTTAAAATAAGATTTTTTTTTCTGTTTGTTTTTAACCAAAAAGGAGAAGAAGAAAAAAAGTTTGCGTTGATGGGTATTAAAAAAATGTTAATAATAATAAACACTCAAATCTATTTCATATAATCCTAGAGTAAAGATTAAAAAAAATTAACTAGTTCAAATAGTAGATGCTATCCATATTGTTTAATCTATAGTAGATCCAAGTGATCCCAGACAGAGCAGAATGTAAAATAAACTTGTTAAAATGATCATTGTTAACTTCCCCAGGAATTCCACCTTTTTTTGGTACTATTTTTCTGAAGCAAGCAAATAAACAGCCGAAAGCCTAACAAAATAACAGCCACCGACTGGTACCTTCTGTCAATCAAAGTCCTGAAGTTATTTTTATAGAGGGGGAAAAAAAGACAAAAAAAAGGAATCTAATAATATGTATTTTTTTAAAAAGATACGTTTGGGGTTTTATGTTGCTTTTTTAATAAAAATAGACAGATTTGGCTAGTCATGGAACAAAATAAGGAAGTTTTAGGCCATTAATTTTTGCCTTATTCTGACTTCCAGCCTTGGGCTTGGAGCAGGAAATTGCAGAAAAATGTTCAAAGTTGCTGTTACTTTCCTTGGGCTGTTCTTGGTTTTTGAACTTCTCCAAGCACCAAAGGTGTGGGAAGGCCCCGGGATGGGCAGGTGGAACCATCCCGGGTGGGAAGGCGAAGGAAAGGAAGATTGGGTGATCTCCCCTCTCTAAGGTGACAGACAGAACTCGAAGGCAGCGAGGTGCCGGGTGGAGGCTCTGCCCTCGCACTGGGCAGTGACAGGGCATTAGGGTTGGTTTGTTTCCTCTTTGTTTTCTTTCTTTTTTTTGGTTCTCTCTCACCTGGTTGCATTGCACCAGGACACGCCATGCTCCTCGGGACGAGCTTACTTGGCACGTGGCGTCTTCCAGGAGATTTGGTTTGTTGGGTGTTTCTTTGCTTGGCCTCAGACCATCAAGTTCGAGCATTGAAGCTGTGGGTGAGATGTTTGCAAAAGTCCCTGCTGGCCTTCTCACAGCCATGCTGGGCCACAGCATCCCTGATCCCGCAGCTTTGCTTCCCGACGGCTGCGCTGACACTGTCCTGCTCGCGGAAGAGTAACACTCGTGACACATGCCTGGTTTTTGGCTGCGAGAGCACGGAGGAGGCTGCAGGGTATCCTTAGCCTGCACGGCGTGTTGGGCTCTGGACAGATCTTGAGTCCCTGCAGTGCCAAGAGCGGGAGCAAGGGCTCCCGGAGCCGGCGGCACTCAGTGGGGCGCCACGATGTCAGACCCGCTCTGGGCACTGCCCTGGCACTGGCGCTGGGGCAGGATGTGCCCCACACCCCTGCCAGCTGCTCCGTTCGTTCCAGAGACAGGCCAGAGACAGGCTTCTCTTCAGAGCACTGGTGATGCTTTTCGCTGCACCAAAATCTCTGTTTACAGGAGAGAACTCAGAAAGAAATATCCGAGTGCCAACGCCATTGTTAGCAAAGCCAAGCGCCGCAAAGAAAACACCCTTGGAAGGTGGTTTCCTCTGGGTTTAGACTTTGCTCCTGTCCTCTGTGTTGTGGCTCAGCCGTAGCAAACCTAGGGATCTCCTGCAGCTCGGGAGCATCCACACGGATCCCAAAGCCTTTGAGAAGCACGGTGGCCACCCTTTGCTCCCTGATGGCACCTGCTTCGAGGGGTCAGGGTAGCCATTACCAGCATTTATCACTCAGCAAAGCCATGCAATAGGTCAGGACAGGAATGAAGACAGTTCTCATTCGGTTTCTGCATATAAATAGCACTGTGAATCTGAGATCCCTCCCCGGGACCCTCGGTATGCTGGGGTGTTTCGGGAAGTAGGGCACGATGTCTCCCGCGCTTCCAGAGGGGTTCGTGCTCGGTGAAATCAAGCACCTGGTCCTTCCCTGACGGGGTGGCAAGGTGGCCTGTTTGCTCTTTCAGTTTTGTTTTACCTCATTTTTTTGTTTTGATACTTGAAGAAGCGTCAGTGGTGGACATTGTACAGTGGTGCCCTGGACTGGAGAGTGGATGCACTTTATCGTCACTTGTGTACGGACAGTGGGTCCCGTCCCGCCTCTGCCAAGCCCCAGCAAGGTTTCCTTGGTGACAGCAGAGCCAGCGTGGGCTGGTTCTTCCAAAACCCTTTCTAGGATGTTAGGGAGCAATCTCTGTTTTAGTGTGGGTTCTCACATCCTGTAGAAACTTGAAGTCATGTTCTGCTGTCAGTTGACCCAGTGGAAAATTCATCTGGAATTGTGCTAGGCAGACTTCAGTTTGCCTGTGCCGTGCCGGCGGGAGACAGCAGAGGTTGGGCAGCTCCTGCCTCCCTCCTATGTGACTCCCCTGTTCCAGTGGGTTACTCTACTGGAATCTGGAGTCACTGCAGCCCTGGCAGGCTGCGGCGTTCCCGCTGGATCCGCTCCAGCGTCGCTTCAGGGCTGCTAATGGAGCAAATTGAAAGTCACCCCCAGTAAAGTGACACTAATGTAAAATCTGGAGTAGTTCCACTACTGTCTGTGCGAAAATGAAGTCCCCCTCCAATGGTGGCACCGGGTTGCTGACAGCAGGATGTGCTTTCTGGGCTTGTGTTGATGCTTTTGAAACAACTTGCAGAGAAACAGAGTGGTGAGACATAGCAGCACGATGTGGCTGTGGAGATCTGCTCTTGACTCCAGGGAGCCAGGACAGGAGACACGGTCACAAGCTGTTTTGCTCATCTGTGAAACCATCAGCATTCTTTTTTCCCTTTTCTTTATGAATTCTGATCAAGATAATAATAAAAAAAGGGAGGGAAAAATGACCAGGGGCTGGATCCTGTTTTGCAGTATGGGATTTGCTCCTGGGTTAGAAAGCAGTGTTAAGCAAACATGAAAGGCAATGGGCACGAGGGCTGGTGGATCCCAGACTGGCAGGTCTGATCGAGCCGCAGCCGCTGCAGAGCCGGCTCTGATCCCAGCCCCAGGCAAGCCAAGGGAATCCCCAGGGATGCCCAGAGCAGCCCCCAGGCGTCCGGCTGCACAGTCGGGAGCCTGTGGGGCTGCAGAGGATTTCCTCCGGCTCTGCCCCGGTATCAAAGAGATCCAGGCTCCAGCTTGCTGCCGTTGGGATTCTGACAGAGCAGTTCCAGTGGGATTTCCCACATGAGATGTGTGCTGAAACGAAACTCAAGCCATGGGGTCCTGCAGCAGCTGATCTCACTGATACCCACCCAGGGGAGCGCAGCCCTCCCCAGCCCTTCATGGCTTTGCTTGCCCAGCACCACGTTGGCTTCCTCTCGTCCTCGCTTCCGATCACTGTACAAGTTCGTGTGTCTCCGCTTTCCCTTGGATCCGGGCGCTGCCGCGCGCTCCTGCTCCACGGTACTCCCACCTCGTGCTGAGCCAGCTGGCCACAGAGTGGCCCAGCCACTGCCGGCCATCCCGACTGTGTGGCCCTTCCATTGAAAGTCCATTCCCTATTATGTTGTGTTTGCTTTTTTTTTTTCCCTCTTTTCTTTTAACGTCATAGGAAACCTGTAGTCGGGATTGTTACTATTGGAAACCAATCACATGTTCCATCCAGGTATTTTCATCTCTGGCATTACGCAAAAATAAAGGCCTAAGAGAGAGATATAACCGAACATAGAGGTAGAGTTAGGCTTGTTGTCTGAGTTTTGAGGCATATAGTATAATGGGAGAAGGAAGAAAATTAAAATAAAATAAAATTAAAATAATGATGTTGCACAACTTGTAGAAAACAAAGAAGGGAAAGGGTTAATGTATTAAATGTGCTAAATTACATTAAGATCTTAATTTTATTAAAGTATTATTACTTAAGAAACTTGGTATCTGCTCTTGGTTTCTGTCTGTCCACACTTTAGGAGGGGACCAGAGTGTTGGTTGGAAATGAGACCCTGCCAGGCCAAGCTCTGGGGCGGTGAGGCCGGACCTCCCCCTGCCACCCCTCATGGGTCTCCCACCAGTCCCATGCCTTTGGCAGCACTTCTTGGAGTTTATTAGAGCATTTATGAGATGATGAGCCCCCCAGAGGCAGCGTCTGGTTCCAGTCCTGGTGCTAGCAGGTCCCACATCCATGAGCCACCCTGTGCCACATTTCATCCTTCCCACTCCTTCATCCCAGCTGAAATCACCTAAGAGCTAGAACAAAACCAAGCAGCTGAGCCCAAAAGTGTCTCCATGAGCCTAAATGAACTCATTATCCTGTGTGTGTCCATGCCAGTGCCTGGCTGATGGCATGTCCGATGGCAGTGAGCCCCAGGGGACACTTGGCTCAGCCCTGTCCCTTTGCGGAGCCCTGTGGAGCAGCATCCATACCCCGCGCCCACCTCTACCCCGCGCCCACCTCTCCAGCCAGCGGGGCTGACATCACCTCTTGGCACCGCGTTCCAGTGTGGGCAGATGGTGTGGGAGGAGGTGGTGCTTGGCAGATCCGGCTGGTCTGCGTGGTGCCAGGGCTTTGCCAGCTGGGGTGGGCACGGGGCAGAGCACAGCCCGTGGGGCAACGGCCACCACTCACCTGTGGTCACCTGTGGCCATCACCCCAGCTGTGGTCAGACCCAGGACGTGCCCAAGGAGGGGTTGGGCCCACTCAGGGATGAGGCTGCCTCTGGCAGGGGGCAGTGCCTCGGTGCAGGGACACAGTGGCTGGAGCCAAGGCTAAGGGGCTGTCAGGGCTGGGGTGGCTGCACTGTTGGTTGGATAAAAAGGGGCGACCCGGGCCCAGCTAGGGCCGGCACCCACATGGTGCAGCCACTTCCACGTCCTGTTTGTACGGCCTCCCACTAGGCCCAGGCTACAGTCACCCTTTCCTCCTAACACTCCTCCTCCTCCACCTCACGCTTCATGGCCTGTGGATGCTGCCCAGCTGCCCCATTTGGGGCTGGCACTGCTCCTGCCTCAAGGAAAGACCTGGCAGAGAAAGAAAAAGCCTCAACAGCAGCTTTATTTGGGGATTTTGCCTCAGCTCCTGTTTTATCAATGAATCATGCCTGAAGTTGAGACCCTGGCCCAGATCCTGCCAAGTGAGATGGGGTGCCTGGGGGCAGCCGTGGAGAGACAGAAACCCCCCCAAAACCCCACACTGTGATGGGGACCATGCTCCTAGTACTGGGTCAATGGGGACAGACTCTCCCATCTGCACCCTTCTTGATTGACAGCTGCCAATCACACCCAACAGCAGCACTGGGCTCAGCAGTCTGTCCCAGCACCTTGGGCGATTCCTGGGGGGTGGCCGCTGGCCCCCAGGCACGGAAGAAGGCCACTGTCGCCCCACCAATGCAGCAGACACTCCATCCAGCCAGTGGCAGCATGTGCCCAGGCTGGGCCATGGAGTCACCAGCCACGGGGGCCAAACACTCAGGCAGGGAAGGGCCAAGGCGTGCCCAGGGCTCCTCACAGCCAGAGCCAAGGGGTCCCCAGAGCTAACAGCTCCCACACAGGGAGCTGTGCAGAGAGACCATGTACCCTCAGCACCTCAGCCCTGCCCTCACCCAAAGCCCTGGGACCCCTTGTCCCTTCCTCAGGGCTCCCCAAAGGCCAAGGCCCCCCAGGCCCTGCTCCCATCTCTTTCCGTGTAAGAGTCCCAGATTTTCCCTTTGCCGGGATTGTGCCTCGGGGGGGTCACAGCACAAAAAGAGTGTCAGCCCCACACCCCACACCGGATGTCCCCAAAGGCACTCTCAGGTCTCGGGGTGCCGCAGGGACAGGGCTAGGCACATCACTGCTGGTTTCATGGGCAAGAGAAGCACGCACCCGGTGTCCCCCTCCCCACCCACCCCACAGGGCTGCACCCAGGGCGTCACCAAACAGGGACTCACCATGTTCGGGCTTGTTCAGTGCCACCCAGTCACCTGGTGACTGTGCCTGCAGGGCTAGAGGGAGCAGGGACACAGGAGACGGCATTTCCCCAAACTTGGGGAGAGAAGGGAGACACCCTGACCCTTTGCCTCCCCCCCCAGTTTTTGTAGGTCCTACACAAACACAGGTGGAGCAGCATGAGGGCAGCGTGATGGTGCACACAAAAGCAGCCGTCAGCCTGCCCTGCTCAGGGGGCTGTGGCAGGCAGAGGTAGAGGGTGAGACACACGATGCCACCATGGTGGGGGGGGTCAAGTTGGGGGCAGCCCCAGGGGCTCAGATGTTCTGGCAGCAGGGTGTCTGCCGGCCCTCCTGCTGTGTGGGCAGCACCCGAATGGGCTCGATGGTGGTGGTGGGGCCGAACTCCGACTCCGGCTGCCCAGTGATCTGCCTCTGGGACACAATGCGATAGATCTCTGCCAGCAGAGAGAGAGGGGAAGTGAAAAAATAATTCTTTAAGTAGGTATTTCAGTGAGGGACCTGCTCCCTCCCCAAACAGAGCTCCAGGGATGCAAATGCCCACATCTCCATCCAGGGGAGCAGGATTCCAACCCAGATCCCACCCAGTAGAGCCAGGGTCCTCAGGAATGTCCTGGAAGGACACAATGTCCAAAACCATCTCTATCCCCATCCCCACCCCTTTCCTTGGTTGCCCCTTACCCGAGAGGATGTTGTGGAAAGCCGTCTCCACATTGGTGGAGTCCAGAGCAGACGTCTCAAGGAAGGACAGCCCGTTCTTCTCTGCAAGGACAGGGTGAGCTCAAGTGCGTGCCGTGAGCTCCAGCCAGATGGGATGGGACTGGACAGGATGGGGGAAGATACCTGCAAAGCTCCTGGCCTCATCAGTGGGCACGGCCCGCAGGTGCCGCAGGTCGCTCTTGTTGCCCACCAGCATGATGACAATGTTGGCGTCAGCGTGGTCCTGCAGCTCCTTCAGCCAGCGCTCAGCATTCTCGTACGTCAGGTACTTGGCGATGTCATAGACGAGTAGAGCTCCCACCGCCCCCCGGTAGTACCTGGGGGACAGTGAGGGGACGGGGTCACAGCAGGGCCCCGGGCAAGGGCCACGGGAGGGGAGCGAGGGAACTCACGCTGAGGTGATGGCGCGGTACCGCTCCTGCCCGGCCGTGTCCCAGATCTGAGCCTTCACCGTCTTGTTGTCCACCTGGATGCTCCTCGTGGCAAACTCCACCCCAATGGTGCTCTTGCTCTCCAGGTTGAACTCGTTGCGGGTGAAGCGCGAGAGCAGGTTGCTCTTTCCCACTCCAGAGTCCCCGATGAGCACAACTGGGGGGCACAAGCACAGCGTCAGCCCCCCCAGACTCCCAGCAAAGCCGCCCATCCCACAGCCTGGCAGAGACAGGAATCTTCCCATCTGCCCCCAATCCAGACCCCACCTCCATCTCATCCAGGAGAAGCTGCCGGGTGAGGGGTGAAGCAGAGCAGGACTGGCTGCCTCCACTCCTCCTGGGGGCATTGCTGCTGCCCGTAAATACCCCTTGAGAAAATTCCTGCCATCGCTGGGAAGTTGCCAGGGGTTTCTGTCCCAGCCCTGGGGATGGGAAGTCACCATATGCACTGATGTACCCAAAGTGGGCAGAAAACCAGGGCCAGGACCTGTGTGGGGACAGCCAGGCCAGAGGCCAGGCAGAGCTGGGGCTTCTCTTTCCAACCCTATGAGCCCTCTAACCCTGAGTGCACACAGAGAACTTAAAGACATAGTCTGAAAGGAAGCATCGTCCTCCTCCTCCTCCTCTGCTGCTGGTGCAGCCCTTGGGCTGGGAAGTCCCTGGGTGTGGGTTAAGTGCATTTTCTGCTTGTCCCAGATCTGGCTGGTTCCTGTAAAACCTGGTACAACAGGCTCTGGGGAGCTTTATCACACACCTCCCCGGTCAAGTCTGTTGAGTTTATGACTCAACAGGTTCTTGGTTTCATTTTTAAACTTATTTTTAATTCCCTCAAAGCCAATCCTGTTCATTCCCCAGGGGTACTCAGACACTTGACCTTGCCCACCCTGTGGGACACATCTCTTCCCTCCAGGGCTGGACAACAGCAGGGCTGAGGTCGTGACCATCCAGTGCCCACAGTGGATGGAGCCGTAGCAGCAGCAAGGGACCACTGGGATGCCACACGCTGCAGGCGCAGCCACACTCAGTCAAAGCTGGAAGGATGTTGGCTCCATGTCCTGGATAACCCCTTCCCACCATCTCCAGCTCAGAAATATGGCTCACTTGAATGGGCTGGGGTACAAAGCCTCCAATAGTGCAGCCATCCCCTTGACAAAACCCTCAGTGCAGGGCAGCCGGCAAACGGCCTGGCTCCAGGAAGCCCAGCAGTACGTGGAGCAGCTCCCTGGGATCACTGAGAGCAGATGGAAGGCACCAGAGCCTCACTGGCAATTGCCATGTCAGGACAGCCAGCAACTGAGGGAAGGGCAGCTTTTCCATAGCATCACAGAATGGTTTGAGTGGATGAGACCATAAAGCCCATCTTGTTCCATCCCCTGGTCTTCCACTAGACCAGGTTGCTCCAAGCCCCTGGCCTTGGACACTTCCAGGGATGGAATAGGCTGCTCTGGNGTGCCAGGGCCTCACCACACTCACATGGAACAATTTCTTCCCAATATCTCATCTAACCCTCCTCTCTGAGAAGCCATTCCTCCTTGTCCTGTCATTCACAGCCCTCATCCAAAGTCCCTCTCCAGCTCTCTTGGAGTCCCTTTAGGCACTGGAAGGGACTCTAAGGCTTCCCCAGAGCCTTTTCTTCTACAGGCAGAACAATCCCAGCTTTCCCAGCCTGGTTCCAGAGCAGAGGGGTTCCAACCCTCGGAGCATCTCTGTGGCCTCCTCTGGACTCGTTCCAGGAGCTCCACATCCTTCCTGTGCTGGGGCCTCCGAGATGGAGACAGCACTGGGTGGGGGGATCTCATCAGAGTGGAAGAATCCCCCCCACCTTCGCCTGGCTGCTGGGGAGGAGCCCAGGACAGCACTGGCTTCTCAGCCGCTGCCCACTGCACGGAGGTCCAGGAGGACCGTGACAGTCTGGACTATTCTGGGCAAGCCAGTAGGAAATGCAAGCCAGTGGTGAGATGGATTCGTTATTGCTTCCTGAGCCTGGAAGTTTTGATCTGGGCTCAGTCTTTAACCACCAACGGGAAGTTGCTGCTTCCCCAGCTCAACTGCCAGAGCCCCCATCCCGGCAGTGCCGTGCTCCATGGCAGGCTCCGGAGAGCTTTGGACCACAACAGGGATGCAGGGAAGGGATGGCTGGGGCAGGATCCTGCAGCCTGTAAGGATAATGAGCCCCATGCCCCTGAGCCTGAACGGCATGAGGGGCTGGAGCAGCATCCCCCACCCCAGGCACAAAAGCATTTGACACCCTGTCCTCACTGCCTCCGGACATACACCCTGCGAGTGCTGGTGAACATCCTCAGCACACCACATCCCACTGCGGGGATGGAAACAGCCTGGAGCTTCACACAGAGCGCCAAGGAAGGGTCCCAGGAGCAGCCACGCCCAGAGCTGTTCCTCAACCATTCCAAGCCCCTCCAGCAGCATCTGGGCCTTGCACAGCTGGAATGTGCATTGTGCTTTGCAAGAGCTGATGCTCCCGTTTCAGTAGAACTCAGGATAATGTTGCTTCCAGCTGTGACCGTCTCCCTTTTCTCAGGGAGAAGCTGGGCTCAGCAGAGCCTTTGGACCCTGGGAGCATTAGCCCAGCTCTGTGATCCTGGACAATGCATCCCCCTTGGACTTTGCTGCTGTTTCAGGAGGGATGAGCTGCCCTTGCACTGAAAACTGAGTTCTTCTATTTTTTAGGAACTCCAGAGACCACCATGAGACCCAGGAGGGGAATGCAGAGCCCATGGTGAGCTGCTCCCAGCCCTGCCTCCTGTAGGATCACAGGGAATGGATGGGCATTGGAGGACCATGTGCCAAAGCCTTCTCAGAGCTGCGCTGCTGGCACAGCACCGGGTGGGAAGTACAGAACAAAGCGGCTGGGAGAGCTCCTGCCTGGGCACTGCGCTCAAGGCACCACCCAGCATCAGAGTTTCCCCCACAACCAGGTCCCAGACTAACTCCAGGGAGGAGAATTTTCCTGGGCAGGGGCCAGGGGAGGTGTGCAAGCAGCCAGGGGCTAGCGGCATGTTGCCGGCTAGAATTACGTTGTGTCGGTGGCTGGAATTACTCGGGGCCTCGCAGGCAGGCTGACTCACGGCCACTCATCGGTGAGCTCACGCCCTGGATTTTATGGCTCGGGAGGCTGTGGTATTGCCAAGATGTCCCTTTGCTTCCCCAGCACCTGCTTTGGCCACGGCAGATGGCAGGGAAGCCTGGCGTGCGCAGGGATGGGGGTTCTTCAGGGGGATCCTAGGCTCCCACAGCCAGGAACCCCAGCTTTGTGTCTCCAAGGGCCTGTCCCTGTCCCACTGTGCACATCAGAGAGGTCATGCCATGACCAGCACTGGGAAGGACAATCCCAGATCACTGGATCCTTCCCCTCCACCACAGCTCAGGAGAAGCAGAGCTTTCTCTCCCGGGGTTGCTTACTCAGCCCCCAGACACACTCCCCTGACGCAGCCCCACAGAGAAGAGCACCCACGGGTGCCTAGTGGTCGGCACAGCACACACAGAGCCCCACGGACCAGCCGTTCCCACCTCCCTCCAGGGGTCAGCACCCTGCCGTGGCCCAGCCATCCCTCCCAGGACGCGGTGCGCTCAGGTGAGGGCTCCAGACCCCTCCCGCAGCACTAACGAGCATCGGGACCACAAACCCTCAGTCCAGCTCCAGCAAGCCCTCAGACCACGGCAGAATTTCAGCCCCAGCCCCACCAGTACCCACCCCTCTGCCCAGCACAGGGGAGCACCACGGCAAGCCCCTCCGGTCCTGAGGACTGGAGACTGGGTGTTATATTCCAATACAAGCCCTAGCTTCCAGTTCCATGCCGAGGGTGCTGCGTGGAGCCAGCCCTGCCGGCAGCAGGCTGAGACTGGGCACAGCTCATGGCAGGCAGTGCAGGCCGGACAGGAGACCCACCTTTGAAGAGATAATCGTACTCATCATCCTTGCCCCGCATCTCGCCCAGCGCCACAGCCCCACTCCCACTGGGCCAACTGGGATTTCCGGGCCTTATCCAGCCCTGGCAGGGGTTGTCCCCCGCCACCCATTGGTGGCCACAGCCCTTCCTGCTCCACACCCATTGGTGGCCGGGGCTGTCCGTCACCGCCCAGGTGTGCTTACCTGGGCCAGGTAAGGGGGGCAGGGATGCTGCGTGGCGGCAGGGACAGGCCACTGCCTGTGTGTGCCCCTGATGGGGACAGTGACGGCCACGCGCTCCACGCAGAACCGTGGGTGTGTGACATGGAGCTGGGCTGGCACGTCTGGCGTGGTACAAGGGAAAGCAAGTAAAGCCACGGGGAATCCAGCAGGAATTCTCCCATTTCTGAGGGGTTTTGGATAACTGGTGGAGGTGGCATGATCGTTTGGACTGATAAAAGTTCAAACAGGGGATGTGAGCTGGGAAAGGCTGCATGGGGAGGGGGCAAAAGGAGAGCATGGCTTTGGGGTGGGAGGGGGCACAAAAGGACCATGACATCAGACTGGGAGAGGGCACAGGGGAGCCATGGCATCCAGCTGGGTTGCTTTGGAGGCCATGATCTCCAGCACATCATGAAGGTGGGGACCCAGGGAGTCGACCACAAACATGCAGGAATTCCAGCTCAGCAAACCTGTGTTTCACAAGTCCTTTAATGATTGCCTCACCCCCGCGCTGGACTGGGCCTCATGGCACCGGGCCCTGCACCGAGCCCCGTCCCGCCATGCAGACAGCAGGGACCTTTGCTTGGTCCTGCTGTCACACTTGCCCCATGTCTAGGGATGGGACAGAGGTCTAGGAATGAGACAGCCAAGGGCTGAGTGCTGCCACTTCACTCCTTAGGGCTTGGCTCGACCCCAGAGCAGTGCCTGGTGGGACAGAGACCTCTGGGTAGGTCACATCCCCAGTGTGTGGCACAGGGTGGCCCCACGGGAACAACCCAGAGCCAGAGGCAATCAGAGAGGCTCCCATCACTGGCATGATCCAGGCCATAACCTCCTGGCTTTTTTCCCAGAGGTGCCTCAGGGGTGTCCTGATCCTCTGCCCCACAGGTCCAGCAGGGCTGGGATGGTGCATGATGGTGGTGATGCTAATCAAGGCCCAGCAAAAATGAAACAGAGAAAAGAGCTCCTGGAACTGGTGCTTCTCACTGTTTATGGCAGAACTTGGCCCCTGCCCGGGCTGCTGGTCCCCACTTCTCCAAGACAGGGGTGACACTGCAGGCAGGCTGACACCAGCCTGTGCCAGTGGCCACTGGTGTGTCCTGGGGCTGTGGAGTTCCCCGGGGGCTTCCCGGGGTGCCCAGCAGGCTCAGAGGGCCACACAGCACGGGCGCCTCTCCGCCTGCGCTGGGGCTGTGCTCGCAGGGCTCTCGCTGGCAAGTGACACCGTGTTGCTTTGGCTGCTCCTCTGCTTCTGCTTCTGCACTTTGTGGAAGATTTCTGCAAAAGAAGAGGTGCTGGAGGGTCTGTGTGTCAGCCAAGGTCCCCTGGGGATGCAGGGACATCTCTGAGCCTGCAGCCCCCACTGCTCATCCGTGGCTCGACACGTCAGTGGCTCTCCTTCCCCCTCCCTCTGTGCAGGAGAGGGCTGACTTGAGGGGTCACAAGGGAGCAGCTCCCTTAGGTTACAACCCTGCAGTGCCTGGGGAACACCCTGTGCTTGGGCAATTTCCTCTTGCCCAACCTGGGATAAATGCTTCACCCTGTGCTGGGGCTGGTAGCTCACTGGGCCAGGCTGGCTCAGCACAGCACAGCTCAGCATGGCATGGTATGGCATGGCACAGCTCAGCACAGCA
>WBMZ01012653.1:0-38421 GCA_013400975.1 Atrichornis clamosus | reverse complement strand
CTTCCCTTCTTCCCTATGAATGTAGAGGAAATTGAGTGTGGAACATGAATTTTGGGTGATTTGGGAAGGCATTTTTGAGTGGGGGCGTGCAAGTGAGACTTCCTTTTGCTCCTGAATTGGTGGGTGAGAAGTGGGAGCAGGGCAGGATGCTCCCGAAGAGGGGTGCAGGAGGCGGCCAGGATGCAGCGGGTTGAGCGGAGACAGGGAGCTTTGGTGCCCCGTGGGAGCTGTGCCGGGCTGGGAACCGCTCTGAAACTGCTGACACAAGCGGAAGGGAGCAGCAGTAGCAGCGTGATCCCCGGCACGGCATCGGCATCGCACACGGGCCAGTGGGAGGAGGCGTGTGGCCTTGGGACAGCGGAGGTCACCATTTCTCCCTCTTCGGTCGAAACTGGGAAGCAGGCTGGTGAGATAGAAACACACACCTGCTTGCCTGGAAACTTGTGATGACCTGGATGGCAGCGGCCGAGGATGTGCGTGGTGGCACATGCTGCCCTCGGGGCAGGTGCAGCCCCCGCCAGGGCTGGCCAGGGACAAGCAGCCTGTCACCCACCAGCTGCCCCGATGCCTGCCAGCGGTGGGGGCTGTGTGGGAGCCCCGGAGCCCCCGCTGAGGGCACGCCGGCTGCCAGCCCGGGCGCTCGGCACAGCAGCGCGTGTGCCCGGCCCCGGCACACGGCGGCTCGCACGTTGCGGACCGCACGTACATGCCCACAGCCCAGAAGGCCCTGGCAGAGGCCGCATGTCCCGGGCTCCCAGCCGCCCCTGCCGCGCTCCTTGTCTGCCTGCCAGCCAGTGCCCCCATCGGCTTCCTCCCTCCCTCCCTCCCTCCCTCTGTCTTTCTTTTGGTTTCTTTTTTTTTCCCTCTTGCCCTGTTGCATAAGGAGAGGCGGAGGACACAGAAAGAGGGGATGCCAGCAGTGAATGGGAGGCAATAGGGGATGGGAGAAGGGCCGGAGGTATCACTGCTCTGTCTGTTTGGAAGGAGATGGGTGCTCATCCCACCACAACAATCGCTTCCAGAGAAGTCACTTCCTTCCCTCCTTCTGCTCTTTGTTTCCTGCCACAAAGGAGGAGCGGACGGTCTCCGTGCCAGGCAGGGAGCATGTCCCCCATGAGGGGGCAGCGTGCTCCAAGCAGCTGCTGTGCCTAGGATTGTGTCTTTGTCCTGGCTCCCGCTGCCCAAAGCAGAAGGGTTCTGCTGCCAGGTGGGGCTGCGACTCCTGAGCCTCTGCCAGCATGAACTAAGTCATTGCTTCCACTCCTTCCCTGTGTCACATCAGGGTCTTGCTGTGACATATAGGGTTGGGTGGCCTGGCCCAGCCTTTGGGGTAGGTGGCTGGCCTGTCAGGACATCATACAAAACACAGCAGTGGCTGGTGATGAGTGGCTCTGTGGCTGAAACACTGTCAGATGAAGCTTGCAGGGCCTGTATGTTGTCTACTGGGGACTACTCAAAGGATGGACGGAGGATTAAAAGGGAGACACCAGGGCCCTTCTGGACATTAGCAGTGTGCAGGGGTTGCTTACATTCATGTTTGTTACTGCTCCCTGTGATGTCCAAGATGATGTCCCTCTCTCCAATGTTCCTTCAAATGCCTGGCTCTTTTCCACTTTGTGCCAAGACTTTCTGCAGCTTTCTAACTCTCAGCTTTATCAGACTGAGTTCTTTGCACTGGTATCAGGGAACCCTACCCTGTATTGTCATGACCCCAGAAAGGCAAAGGTA
This sequence comes from Atrichornis clamosus, assembly GCA_013400975.1. Classification (NCBI taxonomy): domain Eukaryota; kingdom Metazoa; phylum Chordata; class Aves; order Passeriformes; family Menuridae; genus Atrichornis; species Atrichornis clamosus. The sequence goes on along the minus strand of WBMZ01012653.1, from coordinate 36,693 downwards.
CCATGGCAGACTTTTGGCCATAGTACTGTGCAAAGCCCTCTGATGCATTTTTCTCCATCTCTCTTCTGTAGGTGGCCGAGAGCAGAAGGCAGCCAGATGGACTCTGACCCTGCGTTTGAGGGGAATCTGTGAGTTTTACTTTCATTAACCTGTGAATCCTGCTTACAGCAGCAGCACATTTGATATTCTTTCTTTCTTTCTTTCATTTTTGCTTTCCATTTTTTTGTTTTCCAAAAACTCTGTCCTGTTGAGGTCTCTGACTGGGAACAGTAACTCATCCAGGCAGTTGCCATGTTCTCACGGTCACTGCCCTAGACTTCCCAATCACTGTTCATAGTGACTCTCTCACTGTTACTAAGAGAAAAGGCCAAGGGTATGATTTTTCCTTTGCACCCTCTCATGGTGAATGTGCCTTTGTGACAGGCACGTGGCATCGCCTTTACTCACCATGGGAATGTCTGCTTACATCCAGCGTGCCCACTGATGTCAGGAGGCAGTTTGCCTCAGTGGGACCTAATTCCAGCAACACACGTTGTGCCAGCAGCCTCAGTGCGCCAGCGGGACTCACTCCTCAGCGTGCAGGTGCATCTCCCTTGCCTCACCCATGCTTCTCCTTTGGCATTTGTCCCTTGGTCCTTTACCTGAAGGATTTTCCCCCTGAGCTCGTTGCTGTTGATCTGGCACCCTCCAGCATTTCCAGTCCCCTCTGACTATCTTGTCTGTGGAGACAGAGAACGGTGAGGCCACAGGGCTGACTGGCTGGTGGATGTCACAGATCACAATGGACTCCACATAATTTTCTCCTAAACCTGAGCCAAGGGGGCTTTTAGATCCTGACCAGCCTCTCATTTCAGAGAAGTCTGTCCATTAACTATCAGGGCTGGAGAGTACAATTATGTATGCTTGTATAGCTTGAAGCTTCCTAATCAGCCCAAGTAAGGGGTTTTCACCTTTTCATCCACTTGCTTCCTGTAAGAAAAGACACATCTGTCCTCTTTGAGTGCAAATCTCGCAAATGAGTACAAATCTCACACATGCCATCACTGGCTTTCTTCTGTCCTCATTCCTGGAGGAGAATCTCCTGGCCTGCACATACCTTTGGCTCTCCAAAATTATATCTGAATGAAGAAAATCTTCCTTCAGCAGAAGGTTTGTGCTTTGTTAACAAAAGGAAATCCCTGAAATTGTTTATGTTCTTGGGAAACTTCTCCAAAACCTTTTCTCTGGTACTGCAGGGGCCGTGTGGACAGTGCTGATTTCTTTATGTGAGCCCAGCGTGTCTCAAGCCATGCTTGAGGCTGTGGGTCGGTAATGAGGCCAGTCATTTGTTTGGGCTCCTGTGGATAATTCTGTCAGGGCCAAGCACTCTGCCAGTGAGCTTCTTTTAAGGACTGATTTTCTTCTACACAGTCAAGACTCAGACAGCCTATTATTAACCTCAGAGCCTGATGGCTTGCTTTGCATTCCCATTTCAGTCTGTGCTTTCACTGATTCCAACACACAGCTACTGCAGTTGCACACACCCCTGTTGTCTCCCTGCTCTTGCTTTGAGCCCCGCCTCACCAGACCACCTTGGCCAACATCGCACCTCAGTAAGACTTGTCACGTCCTTCACCCATGGAGAAGAGGCCCTGTGAGGACAGTGTTGAGTTTTCAGTTATCCTGTCCTAGTTACTTGTCCCAGCAATTCCATGGAGTAGGGAAACGTGGCCTCGCTCTTCTAGATGGGCAAAATGATATGGCAGCAGCAAGTGGAAAGCCAGTAGCAGAGACAAAACTTGAATGCAAAGCTCCAGGGTGCCAGGCTTAGGTCAGGACACACGCCACTATCCTGAAGGAGAATAGCAGGCACAAGTGTGTATTTTGCCCACACCCAAGCAGCTGTGTCACCACTGACAGCAGGAAAGGATGAGAGAGAGGGGTTTTGCTAATAAGGATTAATTATGAGGCTGTGCCTGAGCTCAGACCTCCTGCTCAAAAAGTCCCTTAACATGTGAGGGAGCAAACAGCAGTGACCATAGTGGGCAAACCTCAGAGGCCACAGGAGGTCTGAGGGTGCCAGGCAAAAGAAGAACAAGCCTATGCCAGCACATCTCCGTGGAGAGGTGAAGCAGGCATCCAAAAATAGCCTACCATCCTGCTGCCAAGAGCAGTGAGCCTTTGATAAACAGTTTAAAAATAACCTCAGTGGGAAAGACATCGCAGCTCCCTCCATCAGAACTGAATTTGTGCCCTGTTTGCGTTTCCATGCCCCTGCCAGTTTGCTGTGGAGCATGTTGCTCACGTGATGCCTGCAGAGACTGGCCCTGGCCGGCATGTGGACAACAATGAGGGCCTGGGAAGATGCTCTGCTATATTTTGCTGCTGCAGTAAGAGTCTGTCCTGGCTGGGAGCAGGATCAGGGTGGCAGTCTGATGGGGACGTGCCTGGTCAAGGCTACAAGGTGCTTTTCGTGTTGCAGCTTTCCACCCTCCTGTTGACACAAGGGAATGGCTTGTGTGGGTGTCAGGCGGCGAGGAGAAAGTGCAGGGTGGTCTGCCATGGGAAACTGAAGCCAGGTGTGCCAAGGGCTAGCGTATCCCAGGAACCCTTCCTGGGGAAGGGAGTTCGGGGACCGTCTGCTTTGTATGCCCTCACCCAGCACTGGGACGTGGAGCAGGGACAGAGGGGAACACTTCCTGCCACCCCTCACATCCTCAGGATAACAGTGCAGGCCATAGCCAGGAGATCACACTGGGCTGCAGCCGCATTCCCACCTGACTGCCCTGGGACAGCAGTACCTCTCTCTAAGGAAATTGGGATTTTGTGGGCTGAATCTCCCAGTGTGCTGGCTCTTCATGAGGAACCTCAAAGCTCTGGTCACCTGCACGGGAAGCCCTTGCGCACAGCAGAGCAGCAGGGCTCACTGCACCGACACATGCTCTTGGGCGTATGGCCGCAGTGCTATATGAAGGGACAATGCTTATATCCCCCCTAGTCCAAGGCCACCACACACACCCCCCTCTGGGTTTGGGACACAGACCCTGCCTTGCCGCCTGTCCTGGCTTCCCGGCAAGGCCGCCTCCAGTGCAGGGCCTGGAAAAAAAAAGTGATGTACTGACAGAAAAATCTTGTACTTGGAAAGGTTATTGTATTGCTCTGGTGGGTGGGGGAGAGTGTGATGGAGGTGGGGCAAGGCAGAGGCTGACAATCCTTCTCCAAACGTTGTCACTCTTGTGCAGTGATCCTTGGAGTGCCCTTGCTGTTCTGCTGCCAGCAGGCAGGAGCCAATTAAGGGCAATTAGGGTGGAAGCGGAGAAGGCGCCCCTTCAGCTGCCGCCAGAGTGGCCACTGGGAGCGCTGGCAGGGCTCCACACTGTAAGGTTATTAGAGTTCTCCCCGATATTGTCCTTGGAAGAGATGCTTCGGAGCCGTCTGCTTGGAGCAGTGAGATGAAAGGGAGAGAGCCTTTGATGTGTTCACCCGTTCACACAGTGCCTCTGCTGTGGTGCGGGAAATCAGTCTGAGCACTTCTCCAGCACCTTCCACTGCTGGTAATCACCCAGGCTGGTTACCCTCACGTCTGAGGTCTCCCAGGCAGAGCACAAGCCCCCAGGGCCCAGACGCGGCCTCTGCCCCACACGGTGAATCCTTTTTCGTGAAATAAGATGCAGCAGGCAAGCTCAGAGAGCAGCAAAGAGGACACAGGATCTGGGACAGAGAAGATGGTAGCCCATCTCCACAAGGAGAGGAAGAGAGGCACAGCCAACAAGAAGTGGCCTGATTGCAGCCACACAGGCCATGCTATGGACCCAGGGCTCTTTCTGGGGGCCTGCATGCTCCACAGCTGAATACTGGTGATCTCAAAACCTCCCTGTTATCTGCACGTACTGCTGTAGGACACCGAACCACATGGAATGGCAGTGATTGAGTTTGCAACAGCCTTATTGCTTATTTTGTGCCTACATTTGCAAAATCCCCTTCCTTGGCCACCCCTCCCTCCTGTACAGCTTAGGCAGCTGAGGAACAGCAGAGGCAGGAGATGGGGCAGCTCTGAGATGTGTCACGAAGACATCTACTTGGCTTGCTGGAGAGGTGGTCCTTCCAATCCCTGCTCTGCAGGCCTGAGTACTCAGTGCCTCTGGGCACCAGTGTCCTGCCAACACAGAGATCCCACCATGACACAGAGTTTCCTATTACGTTGCCCACAGCACCCTTATTCCTTTCCCCCTCCACATTCTGGTTCTTGGATGGTCTCTCTTCCTCCCTAGGGGTCACACCTCCCCATCCTTATTTGCTCACACTTTATTCCTCCTGATGTCACCATGCCCATCCTGTGTTGCTCCCTGCATTATTGTCACTGCCAGAGGACTGCAGCGAGGGTGAAGATGGAAGAGGAAAGAGATGCAGCTTTTACCACTGGGCATGGGCTGTGGTGGGATGGGAGGAAGGTCCATGGCAAATTGCCACTTTCACGTGGCAATTTCACTTTCAAAAACACAGAATCTGTGTTTTTCCTTCATCCAGGAGGTGCTGCTGGATGGACTTCAACTTTGTCTTGATGTGGAGGAGAGCAGGAATGCTGTCAATGCCAGGCATCTGTCTTTCTGTTTTCAGACTCCAGGCATTATTGGTTTGGACCCAGTTCCCCAGTGCAAACTGAGTGGCCCTGCCTAGGTATTTGGGCAGGTCCGTTGCTCTGCCACCCTCCCTGTTTTTCTGGATGGCTCCTGGCATTTCCCAGCCAGCCAGGCCTGCTGTGTCAAGCTGCCATCTCCAGCACTGTACAGAGCAGCACGGTGGGAACAACAGGCTCTGAGCATGCTGCCTCACAGCCTCCAAAGAAAAGATGGCCCCAGGGCACTTGCCATGAATTTTCCACCCACAGGTGCCACCACCCTTCTATAAAGAAGCAGGCAGCCTTGTTTGAGCAGCTGCCTTGCAAATGCATCCTCTCTAAGCAGAACACAGCTGCCTGACCCAGGACAAAGCAACCTGTGGCCTCAAGAAGTGAAACACAGCATTGAAAACTGAAAGTGCTGCACACAGACAGAGGGAGTGATGCTCTCCACGAGCTCCTGTGACAATAGCCTTTCTGCTTTTCAGTCTTTGTCAGGAATAGGAATGAACTCTCTAGTTTCTTTTCCTGTCTGGTGCTGCCTTTGCATCTGCTGCAGAGCAGAAATTCAAGGAGATGGATGCAGATCTTCGTCTGCTTTGTGGAAATACTTCTAGTGTTGTCAGGTTTGGTAAAGGTCTTTCATTTACAAATCCTACCTGCTGATCCCAAAGCACCTGAGATGCTCTCAGAATTTTTGCCAGCATTCCTAATACTTTTGTGTAGCTCCAAACAAGAAACAATGCTCTTGAAAAAGCTTCTAGCAGCTCCAGAATGGGTCTCTGGAAGCTTGGTGAGCTAGTTACAATGCAGAGCTCAGTTGTGCTCTTTCCACATGTGCTACCTATTTGAAGCCAAGGAGGGATTCCTAGGGTCGGGAAGAGAGAGTGTATGCCACCATGTGGCAGCAGATTCCCAAGTGTGGAGCTCAGGAGAGCTTCAGGCAGGCCCAGCTCATTGCTCAGGCTGGAGGACAGCCTGGCCCTGACAGGCAGAACTTCAGCAAAGAATTATGACCTTCTGTGGACTGACAGGGAGGTGCTGTACAGGCACCCTATACCATCCCGAGGCACCAGCCACCCACTCCCTGAAGGTAAGATTTATTCTGTCATTGAGCAGCCCTGGAATTTACCATGGAAGACAATATTCATCTGAGAATTGTGCTCCAGCACCAAAGACCCATTATTCATAATGACAGCCTGCAGAACTGAAAACACACAAAGAACAAAGTCAAATCAAGTCGTTTGGGACAGAAACCATCCTGCCTCAAGGCAGAAGACAACTTCTAAGCCAGAGAGACAACTTCTGAGGAAGAAACTCTTTTGGAAGCACATTATCCCACTGATGCAAATCTTCTTGCCTTTCTCTCAGAAGCAACCAAAAACTGGCCTGCCAGAAAACTTTGGGCGAGACGGAGGCTTAATTAATCCAGGCTGTTCTTATCTTCCACATTTTCACTGTTAAAAAAACGGAAAAGAATAAAAGAAAAAAAGTAGAAAAGTTTTATCATCTTTTTGGCAATGAAGAGAGCCCTAAATATCTGAAGTTAATATAAAAAGATGCCACTGCATTGTTCGTGGTCTGAATTATGCTGCAAGGAGGACTCTGAGCTGTCATTCATATCAACAGGCTTTTAACTCTAAACTCAGCAATGGCCGGTCAAGCCTTGGCTTCCCTCACTATCGCATGTTGCCTGAGGACGTGCTCATCCCCTAGGCTCTGTGCTGCCCTCCTAGACAGCAAAATGCCTATTTCTGCCTCCTCAAGAGCTCTTCCAGGGCGTTGCACAGTAACTGCTACACTGTATTCTATAAATACAGCACTGTCAGCTTAAAACATATTTGAATATCAAAAGGAGTAGCACAGGGACAACTACCTGATTGGGTTACTTGGGTGTTTCATTCTCTTAAGTGCTACACTGTAATTTGAAAGTGCGAATGAAGCTATTGACAAGTCTGAGGGCCTTTGCCCTAGAGATCCAGCTAGTCAAGGGCCCTTTCCCTAAAAGCTTGGAGTAAACCTGTCTTGAGCGTCTGAATCCATGCAAGCTACTGGTATATCAAGGTTTAGCTGACTTTGGTTGCTGAGCCCTTACCACGCCAGATGTTTTCCCAATCCTCCAATTCTTTGCTCTTCAGAGCAGCTGTGTCTAAGTGGCTAGACTGTGCTGGCAGACCTCCCAGGCCCTGTGCTGATCTGCCCCGGTGGAGACTCCAACCTGTTGTTGCTGTCTGGGAAAACCAGGTCCGTGTGTCCTTGAGAAGAGTAGATAGAAAATCACAGTGTGGACTGGGGAAAAATGGAGCAGATCTAAACCCTTCTGCTTCCCTCTGTGCTTGTGCAAGGTAGCACAAAGCGTCGACTCAGGAGGCAGGATGAGCCTGTGGAAACCAGCTGCAGCACAGAGGAGGAGGAAGGTCTGCAGTATTATGATGGGAATAGGGGACCCCAACTTGCAAAGGTCGTCCAGTTGGGCTTAACAGCAAGGGTATGTGGTGGAAAGGCAGCTTTAACCATGCTGAGATGCTAGCTGGAGAAACGGGTCTTCATATACAGCAGCAAACACTCAAAACAAAGAAAAAACATTTAAAAATATTGTCTTGCCTGGCTGCTCCAGCTGAGTTTTGTAGTGAGTCTGGAGGTGCCTGTTGCCTGGAGTGCTGGGCTCCCACCATGCTGCCCACCAGCTGCATGGGAGCTTGTCACCATGGGTCACCAGGGACAGTCACCTTAATCAGCTTAAACCACAGCTTGACTCAGGCCTTCAGTTGTGCCACTCATCCCAAGGGAAGGTCTCTGAAGGAGAGTGACCGCCCTGAAAATTCCTCCTGTGGTCACTTTTGTAAAGCCCTGCTCAGCTTGGAAAGGGGAAAGCAGTTAGTGGCATTCTGCCTCTAAAAAGTAGAGTGTTTAAGCTGTGATTCATTTTGTCTGGGGATTTGGCCTGTTTTGCTAATTTGTGGGAAGTCAATTCAGCAGAATTGGTAACCAGATGTTTGCTGATGCCGCCGTTGGGATGGAAGGTTGTCGCCTCCCCACCTGGGAGACGTGGGGGATACTATTGCCAACACAGATTGGGGCACAGCATCATTTCCTTCATAATGTCCTTGGAGATGTGCAAAGATGGGCCTCTTGTGCCTGTGCAGTTAGTCTGGCCTGGTTTTTCTTTCTTTGAAAGAGCAATAAACACCTTTGGACTGCCCCATGGAGGAATGAGTTGTAGCACATTGTCCTCAATTTGCCTTCTACTCCCCCTGCCTGTTGTCTTTGCTCCTTTGTGGCATGTGTGAGGATGGATATGTCTGTCCCTAAAAATTGTCTGCAGTCATTTTGCAGTCCCTGTGACATCTGACAGACCACTTGTGGCCCACAGACCACAGGCTGAGAAACATGGGGTGATGTCTACTGAGTTGCCTCCCAGACCTCAGGTTCTCTGAAACACATAGAAAGAAGCAGTTTCTGTCCTGGAAAAGACATTGCCTTGTGCAGACAAGCATGGGGGAGGCAAGGACAGGGACACCCCAACCACCCAGCTAGACTGTCCTCCAGCCCAGGTGAAGATTTAGGGGATCCCACTTGCAGTTGTGCATGAGATGGGGATGCTGGCAAAGGGCAGGCAGGTGAGGGAGGCACAATGTGGGTCTGTGGTGGGAGGGAGCAGAGGCGGAAGAGGGAGCTCTCGTCAGCCCCACCACACTCCAGCAATCAAAGCCCAGCCTCTGTAATTAATACTATTTAGCCCAGGTTAGTGGCAGAGGAAAATGTCTCTTGTCAGCCTGGCTTTGCCCACTGGCCCTGATTTAGCAACATGAAAGCATTTTTTCTGATTAACTGTTCACTGAAGGAGATAAAAGAGATGACCATGAAATGTTTTCTTTAATGTGATGAATGTAAAGGGACTGGTAGAGCTGGAAAGGGTGAGAGGAGAGAAGAGAATGCTCCGACAGCAGATGGGGCTGGGGTGGGAAAGGGGTGTAGGGCAGAGCTGGGGGGCTGGGATGGAGGGGACTGTGGGGTAGGGGCAGAACTGGGCAGCTCCAGGACTGGGCTGGCAGGGGCCATGGGACAGGAATGAGTGGGCATCGAGGATGGAGATTAGTAACTGAAACATTTTTGAAAAGACAACTATGCAAGCATCTGTAATTGTTACAGATGTATATATAGATAGATATGTATGTATGCATGAAGGTTTTTAAGGCTTTTATGAAGTTGCAGTCTGAATGCCAAATTTCACTGCTCATCTCTACTACTAAGCTAAAAAAAATGTTGGTAGCTAGGAAACAAAGTGAAGTAGTAAAGCTCCATTTCCAACATGATGTGGTTAGGATATTTTGGGGAACAGTGCTGCTGCTCCTACTTTGTAAAACCATACCAGGGGGTTGAAATCTATGTTTAAAAGCTAAACACAGTTTCCTACCAACCCTTGAAAGACATTTCACTGTCCTGTAGTCCAAACTGGCTTTCAATGGCTTTCAGTGTGCTTTTAACTGTGCATTGTTGACAGCTTAGATTTTAAACTCTTCTCAAGATGTACAATGAAATTGGTCTGAACCTCTTAAGATTAGTTTCTGGTTTCTGTATATTATCAAGTAGCTGTTAGGGAATTGGGTGGGTTCTTGCCAAAATGAAAAAATACGAATTTGGAAGAGAGAGGGAGAAAATCCAAAGAGCATCCCTGGACAAGTTGGTTTTTGCAGTTACTGGCAGAAAAAGATTTTGTCCTGATGTTTTAATGGGAAGAAGGGGAGAGTGTGTAAAATAAAATAGTTTCAGTTGAGAAGTTCCTATTGAAAGGTAATTGGGCACAAGGTAGAAGATGAAAGTCCTTATAGATAAGTACACAGTCACACAAATTGATGTGTCTTGTACAAGCTGATCGTGCTAAAGGGGATGTAACTTTCCAGGCAAGCAAGCAATCATTATCTTCCCAGGATGCGCAGTGAGAAGCTCAGACATGCACAGAGACATTGGCCGTGTCCGCCACTAGGTTGGCTGGTCTGTGAGCAGATCGGATGTCCTCACACCAAGCTCTCCTTTTGAGTCAGCTCAGCTCCTCTCCCAGAGGCCAGAGGAGACACAGGAAAGGTCCCTGAGCAGGCAAGAAACTCTGAAAGGGAGGCAAGGCTTGAATGCAGATAAGAGGAGTGAAAATTGATCTGAAAAAGCACTGTGATTGTGGGGTACAAAATAATGATTGGGAAGTCCCTTTTATTTGCTGGGAGGCAATAATAGCAGAGGGCAGATGGTAACACTGAAAGGGTGACATTTTAGGGCTCTTTAATTTAGGAGAGAGAGGCATAACAAGCAACAGGGATTGCAATTTAAAGGCTGGCAAATGTAAATAAGAAATGAGATGTGTTGCACAGGGGGTGCTGGCACACATTGAAACAGAGTGTGTGTGGAGGTTGTGTGGGGCTCACCATCTCTTAATGGCTTTCTGTCCCAACAGGCTGATTTTCTGAGAGATAAAATCAAGTTACTGAGCTCAACTGCAGTGATGACTGAAATTCAGTGGCAGAGTATTAATCAGGCTAAGAATTTCTGCCTTTTCTTCATTCGGACAGAGACTTGACTGAAAAATACCCTGCCCACCCAAGCATCTCACCTATAGGGACTGTCCCAGGATGATGGTGAGTGCAGTCACCTTCAAAAGGGTCTATGATGTTTGCATGGCTGAAAAAAGCATCCATCCTTTTATTGCCTGGGGGAGAGTGGGATCAGTGTGGAAGCAGCCGCAGGCAATGCCTTTGAGCGGAGGCCTGGGGCCAGGAGAAGTCACTGTGGTGTCTGCAGGAACAGGCCTGCTGCCTCACATGTCGACGGGGGCCAGCCGCTGTGAGAGCCGTCCTGGTGATCCCTCCTGTCCTTGACAACCTGCCTTCCTGGGAAAACAAAATGCTTGAGCCTCTGCACCCCGTAAGTGCTTCCAGCAACTGGTGCCAGGCCTGCTCAGAGTCACCATCCCCACTCCACAGGAAGCCTTTCTGTGAAGGCTCTGTAGACATTTCAGGACAAGCCTCTGCCTTTCTTTCCCCTGCTTAGGAATGTTTCCAAGGCTCATCCATAGTATAGTACATGTTTCCCCTGGTGGACCTTTCAGGATCCCCTCCTGTTGTGTGCCCCAGGGCAGAGCCCTTCATGGCTCCCCTATCTAACCATGCCGCTTGCTCCCAAAATCTCCATTTCTGTGAAATGTCCTAAGCCTCCCATAGACTCAGCTAAACTGCAAGCAGCTGCCCAGGCTGCCAGCACAGCCCAGGGTTTTGGGGTAAGGGCAGTCCGTGCCAAAAGCCCTACCTTGCCTCTGGCATGCAAAGTTGGTCAAGTATTGCACAGGAGGTAGAAAAAACACCTGCCAGTGATCACTAAGCATTATCGTTTTCCCAGAAAAAGACAACTCTGTCAGCCTGGAGTCCATTATTGTAAACAGTTTTTGTTTTAAAAGCAAACAAACAAACTGGTGGTAGTCTCACAGCAGCAGGTGCTGCCTCCATGTGAAACCCAGCCTCACAGCCCATGATTTGCAGTTGCCTATTTATTCTATCTGCTATTTATAGCTGGTCAAATCTCTCCATCCCTCCTCATGTTTCCTACTTGCTCTATCTTACTAATTAATGTATTTACTGTTAGTATTTTAATAAAACAAACACAAAATTGAATGAAAAGTATTGCCTGTGGCCAGGGTACTGCTGACTTGAGGTGTTTGGGAAGCTTGTGCCATAGTGGATGTTGGAAAAAAGGTGAGATGGGAAAAGAGGTGGTGCACATAAAAAGCAAGGGACAGAGTTCAAGAATGACAAGTGTGGGTTTGTCTTCATGGTGTGAATCACAGTATTTTCACTGGCTTTTCTTGAACCACCCCTCATTTTGTGCCAGCTGTGGCTGTTGTCCCTGGTCCCAGCTAGGGCAGCCCCTGTTCCAGCTGTGGCAAGCTGACCCCTGGCTAGAAGGCATGACAGACATGGGAAAATGGGCATTGTGTCAGTCCAAAGGGAAAGCTGTTTAATGAAGAGAGTGGCTGGCCATGGCTATGGAGAAGTTTGGCCAGGATGCAGATGCTGGAGTTGGTGCTGCAGGCTGGTGGCTGCAGCTGCCCGATGAAGGTAAACAGTGGCTCTGCAGCTGAAACCACTCTGGAAACCTGTAACAGAGAAGAACCCTGAAATCTTTGGGATATGTGACACCAGCCAACATGGAATAAATGAATTGAACAAGCGGTGTATAAAAAAACCTCCACGTGCCACTGAACCTCACTTCATCATCCACTGTTTTGCAGCCCTTCGTACTGCTGCTACATGAGCCATGACTGCAGCCACCTCGCAGTGTCAGCTTCACATTTTTCTTCTGTAGGCTTGTATTTCTTTACTTACATGTAAGTTTAAGCACTGCTTTATAGCCTCAAGCAGACACCAGCCATGTGCCTCTCCCTTATTTAAATTCATTTTACCTGCCAACACAGCACAAGGTTCCGTAAAGTACGGCTATAACTGAGCTCCTGCTTTGTGAGGAGGTGTTTTGGTCTGTTATGAACGACGTAGCCCTCATTTGCCTTGGAATCAAAAAAGATGTCACCCGCACTGCCACTGCCTTTCTGAAAAGGGCAGTTTCTTTCATTTCATATTGGGTCATTTAGGCAGTAAGCTCTAAACCTGACACTTGCTTCTTTTTCTTGGGCGGTGCGTGATAAACAATTGTTCTGGAATTTTGAACAAGTGTGATTTGCACCCCTTTGTGGAGGGAGCGTAGCCCACCTGTTTGTTGCATGAGTGTATATTTTCTCATTTTAGAGGAGGCATTATTGCAATCTCACTGCTCAGCAGGTGACGCAGGTCCACAGCCTGACACAATCCCCTGTATGATTACAAAGACACCTCTGTCCTCCCCGAGGATCTCTATGTCTGGAAAATGGGGAGAGCCTTGAAGTGAAATGATAAAAATGGTGCTACCTGATGGAGTATGTCTCTGCTTCCTGAAAAAGCCTAGGCGGCTAAGTGGATCAGGTATAAATTGTAGATAGAGAAAGTCTGGTGAGTTTTCCTTTTTAAGTAGTTTTCTACCCAGGGTGCAAACTCCAAACCCTCCTAAAAGGCCAGTTGTGACTATAAATGTTTATAAAAATTTAGCTGATCTTAGGGAGGAAGTTCAGGGTGTGTTTTGTTAATCTTAGGAGGTCTGCACGATATTAATGTATTACATATTTATACACTGGATAATTTTCAGGCTGGTTTTTTTTTTTTAACAGGATTGCTAATGTAACAATAGGAAGGGACCAAACTGTTATCAGCCTCAGGCACTGTCCAGTGATTCACCAAAGCATTTCACTTGCACTTCAGCTGATATTTGTGTGACATTCAGCGTGCCAGACTGGAACATTCAATATTTGGGACTCGGATTCCTCCCAGACAGAAAGGCGCTTAGGAGAGGGTTCAGCCTATCTCTGGGCTCCTTCCTTTAAAAAATCTGATTAGGTTAATTATGTTTTGTGAGGGGAAAAAAAAAAAGGAATAGAAAAATCAACTTATGAGATGTCGGTGAAAAGAAATAGAAAAAGCTTTCTGAGCAAATGGCTTGAAACAATGGATTCCTGCCATCTCAGCTGTCTCACCTTTCCTACTGGTTCAGCTGTGATTTGCATTTCTATTGATGAAACAGTGATCCTGATGTGAAGCAGCTCTGCAAATAATCAGCAAAATCCATGCATCCCTTCACAATATTCCAGCTCAATATTTTAGCGGAATGAAGAATTGAAGAAAAGGATTTTTTTTAAATTGAAATTTTCTTTGGAAACTGGGCAATGGGGCTATTTCTTCAAAATTGCCTTGGCAGATTTAGTAGTAAATGGACTGGATGCTCCAGAAGGGCAGGCTCTTTCTGTTAAACACCACCCCACATTCCAGCTTTTTCACCTAAGAAATTTTTTTAATGCCAAATACCTTTTCTGACAAGATTTACAGGGGTCTTAAAGAGTCATATAAAAAATCAGATTGGTAAAAGATCTAATGGCCCTTCCTCAGTCTAGTACAGAATGGAGTTAACAGCGTAACAATGCGAGAATGTTTAGCAGTTCATGCGATTGCACAAATGTTTCTTTTATTCCTAGAAATGGGAACCAAGAAGGGTTTTATGAGTTTGACAGATTGCCCCATTCTACACTGTCAGTTGCTCGTTTCACTTCCAATGATACACAGCTGCAAGGTTTGATGTGCCTGTGAACCCAAATCAAAGCAGTGAACATCTTCCTAAATATTTCTGTAACAAAACCTGCCCAATAGACTAAATTAGCTACAGGAGGAGTCCTTCAGGAAGCACCTGCTTTGGGGTATTTAGTTCAGCATTGTGTTACCTAATGCTGCTGACCTGTTCTGTGATCTTGAAAAAAAAAAAAAAAGCTGTTTTTTTTGTTTCCTCTCTTTTTCCATCACTCTTTTGTCTCCGTACATGCTGAGTGCTTCATAGCAAAATCTGTCTCATCCCCTTTGTTTGTAGGAGGCTCTGTGTGGCTCAGTCAAAGCCCATAGAGAGTAATGTATGAATAGTGCTTGTCACCTGGGCAGAACAGCAAAGAGATCTGTCTGGTTTGCCCTCTTGGATGTTGTGGCACAGGACCATTTTACGGTGTTGTGAAAGTTAATGATGAGTGAAAAGATCAGACCTCATCTTTGGATGCTGCTGCATTTCCTGGTTGCTGGCACAGTAATGCAGCAATGCAGACAAATTTCCTGCTGATGCCTGGACTAGATGCAAAATAAAGCAGCTTGAAGGAAAATTTGTTCAATTCCAACTTCAAAGAAGCAGACGGTATTTTTGTTGAAAAAGGAGCACCAGCATGGTGTCCTGTAAGCTGCTGGTGCTGCTGCTCCTGCTCTGATGCATGAACTCCAGTAAGTGAAGTTAAATCAATGGGGAGCAGCGGAGTTAAGGAGGTGGAGCTTTTAATGGCTGGATTGCAGTGCTGAAATGCCCTGTGCACCCCGTACTTACAATACCCTCCTGTCCACTTCAAATCCTCTACTGGGCTGTCTAGCAGACAGCAAAGGCTGGGGACATGGTGCCTGGACACCAGACTCGCCACTGACTCTTAGATACCTGATGGGGGAGCCCATCAGGGGTGCTGCCCCAGTCCATGTGCCTGTAACACACCACCAAGAGCACTTTTCATCCACAAGGACTACTCTGAAGAGACAATGTTTTGGGCTGACACAACATGCACTGAAGGCAGGCAGTTCACCAGAAGACAGAGGAGGGAATTTCATACTAAGATATTCTGAGCTGTAAATGAAAGAAGAACATATGAGAAAAGAAGACAGTTTTCTGTAGCTTGGATGAGTCTGAGCTGTTGAGACTCCAATTGGTACAACACTTCAGTCCTGCAGTATTTAGGCTTTTTATGTAACCAAGCTATCTGGCTTTGGGCTGTTCTCTGCATGGGGCTTCTTACAGTTGCTGGACCAAAAACTTGGTTGCATGTAGTTTTTCTTTGAAAGTTTAATGGGGATAAAAACCATACAAAGGTAATGAGATAAAAATCTCATGACATCTGTTTGCACTTTAAAAAATTGCATGAAAACTGAAAGTATGCAAATAAGCTCAGCATTTGATGAGTGGCGAGCAGTCTTCCCTCTGCTTGGGTGTCAGCCTGAAGCTGCTAATGATTAGACAGGCTGTAACTATGGCTAAGAGAAAGACACAGGAAACCAGCACTTGATTAATAAAGCAAAGTGCCAGCTTTTGGTATTGCTGGAGTCCCCAGACAGGTAAGATATAACAATCTTGAGCAGTCCTTAGAACTACTGACTCCACCAAGCTGGCTCAACACAAAGCCCATAGCGACTCTGGAGCAGACAATAATTTGCCTCTCTTTCAAATCACTCTGCCACTATCCAACTCTCATCCCACATCCTGAAGGTCCAGGTGTTATTCCAGACTGTCTCCATGACAGCCAGGTCATCTCCAGGCTTGTAGCTGGTGGAATCAGGCAGTCAAATGCAGGATGCTCCAGGTTTCTCTACAGGCACTGCAGACATTAAAGCCTTGGAAGGTAATGGAGGGTGTACTAGCCAAAGCCTGAAACTGTGCTTGCAGCACCAGAGAAGGAGAAGGGGAATGTGCACTGGAAATGTGCATGTGGAATGAATCCCTCTTTCCATCCTATGTCCAGCAGTGGCCAGCACCATGTTTCCTAGGAAAGATGTCAGGGCTTGGAGTGGTCAAGTGTGGAGTAAGCCCTTCATTCTCTGTCGTTGACATACATGCCAGCTAAGCAGCTCAGTCAATGAGCAGCCAAAGATCTTGGAGCAGGATAACTCATAATCCTTCTGACACAAGGGGTCATTATTTGCAACATTTCTGAGCCTTGCTGACCACCTTCAAAATTACAGAATTTGGCCTGATGTTACAGGGAATTCTTAAATCAGACAGTACTCCTCCCACTCCCTGAGAGAGAAACTCGCTAGGCCAACACTCAGAAGGCAGCAACAAGAATGAGAAGAAAAATTGCATAACGTACTGTTATTTGCAATAGCCCTGTGCCTTCTAGCTACCCAGACCCTTTCTGAGTACTGCTGAGTTTATGGCTGGTGTTAAAATATGTGTATTCCACTGGAATTCTCCACCCTTTAACTTTTTTTCCTCCATCACTTTTGTGTGTATGAGGGAAAAGGGCAGGTGTTCCCAACTGTCCCCTTTAAGACCACTGGCGCAGTCTTGTTGATGACCCCCTTTCTCTTTCTCCTTCCTGAGGCAATGCTCATCCTGGAACTTTCGGGGTCTTGCCAGACAAGAGTTAGCCCAGAGCCACTATCACTGCCTTATTTCCCACGGGGTGGGTGAGCAGACCTGTGGCCGGGGCTGCATACCAGCTGATACAAAGGTGTTGGGACCTCAGCAGTGCTCCCACCATGACTACAGTGCCAGCCTCCTCCCCAGCATTGCTACATATCTCAAAGAGCCCCATAAAGTCCATGAGTCAGAGAAGGGCTCCAGAATGCCTTTATTTGTTTTCATCACCCTGACTTTCCTTTACAATGGAGATCCCTCTTCACTGAGCCGCTGAGGAGTGTCTCCCCAAGCTTTGTCAAGTCCTTTCTTATCCAGCAGGCATTTGCATCACTTTGGTCTCATTATACATCTTCCTTACCTCATTACACATCCTTCTTTTATTATTGTACATCTTCTTTTCTAGATCATTAAAGCAATCAGCATGTGGCAGTGAAGAAGGGCTGCTGACCAGTGAGGGAGCCTTGCCAGGGAGGATAGTGGAATGAAGGATAAGTATTATTGTGTTACTGTGCAAGCAGGTCAAGCTCTGGGATCAGGGAAATTCAGGAGTGTTGTATAATGCAAGGGATCTCAAGATGCTAAAAATACAGACTTCCTGACAGATGCAACACTGCAGATTTGTAGGAGAGCCTGTATGATAAGTGGACAGAAATCCCAATGACCCCAGGCAGTTCCATTTGGTAAGTCCACCAGCCACTGCCTTTGATGTCAGGGCTTTAGTAAGGGAGTTTGAAAAACACAGTATATCCCATTAATTCTTGCTGGAAAGCTCTTCTTGAGTTAGCTGACTCTTCTCTCTAGGTCAGTCTAGCAAAGAAAAGCTCCTCCTGACTTGAGGGCCTAAGGTAACTGCTCTGCATCAGGACTGTACCTATGAGAAGGGAGAGCCTAAGAGAGGCTCTGTTAGAGCCCAGTACTCAGAAAATGGATAATAAAATGAGGGGAGAGTCATCACATGGATAGAGAGCTGATGGAGCCTCTCTCCAAGATATCAATTAAAGTCAGCTGGATTTAAGCACTTTCTTTGAAGTGCAAATGGTTCTCTAAGAATTCAGAAGCAGAGTTGGGCAAGGTTTGATGGTAGAAATGTGACAGCAGTCAGAAAGTACTCTCTCTTTTCCCTGAGATACAAACTCACTAACCTCTGTGGGATGAGGGGGACAGCACTGGGAATGAGAGCAAGAATTGCACAATACAGTATGATAGAAACCAGGCTTGACTCCCAGCCAGTGTAAATCTGAACTAAGTGCTATACTGGGTCAGATCAAAAGTCCACCTAGTTCATTCTCCTGGCTTTGACAGCAACTAAAGTATAAAAACTGGGCCTTGACAGTGGGATCTTTTCCTTTCTGCACCCTTTTGGCTTGCACTGCAGACATGTCCAGAGAGGGAGCTTTGACTAGAGACCATTGTATTTGACCACGAGAGGCTTCTCCTCGTCTGTTGTGCTGTTGGAGTCCCTGAGATAGTGGTTTTCCACAATATCCTGCAGCAGTGGGTTCCACGGGGTGGTCATGTCCCATGTGAAAGGGGGTAACCGACTGGGTAGAGAGGCCAAATGAATGTTTGCTGCCCAAATCATCCCCCTGCTGCCTTTCTCAACATACACAGAATTACAGATTATGAACCTTTCAATCAGTGCTTATGAAGAAATCCTGCAGCTCTACCACATAGAAAAAAATGGGAAAGTCCAAGTTCGAAATGGGTTGTTGGTCATTCCACATGAGTAACCACATCTTCATGGGAATTTTGCCAACTAAATTTAATTGTGATGCTGCAAAAATGTTGTGGAAATAATGTTTCTGTGATATATGTGTTGCAAGTTATTACCACGCTGTAAAGGAGCTGGGAAAGAAGAAACTGAAACACAAAGTGCTCTGTGACGCCAGAACACCTTCTGGTGAGTATCAGTTTGCAAACCACAATGTAAGTTTATGCCCACAATTTAATTGACCTCCTGAAAGCAAAGGTAAACAGGAATAGAAGGGCAGGCGTCTGCGGTTCTCTCTTTCCTCCAGAGAATTTCATTCTCCATCAAGCTCTGCCCTATTTCACTGGCATTCTCTTAGCCCCTGAGCTATATAAAACAATACCTAAAAAACAACTCTTAACTTAGGTGTGCAGGTAAGGGGGCCTGTGAGACACGCTTGGCAGTTTTGAGGACAGACACACAGCTCCCAAATCTGACAAGGAAACCTGAGACCCACCACAAAAACCACACAGACCAAAACAAAAAGATGGCTTAAGAAAGCAGTGTGCTCTGCAAGACTGCACTGCTGTGGTGGGAAGTGTCTCAACCAAACTCTAAGTGGTCATGGCTGAGAAAAAAACCCATGATATCTCTCTTCCCAAAACTTGCAATCAAATGTCAAACCCTTTGGTTTGGCAGAATTAAGTCATTTCTTTCCTTTAAATATGGTCTTGCAGTAGAAGAGCATCAAAACAAACTGAGGAAGCACGAGGCGTGTCCACCACCCCGAGTGAGGCAAACTGCTGTGCTGGAGGGCTGCGGCAGGAAGGCAAAGTCTGTTGCCTACACCTCATGGTAGGACTCCTGGGTCTAAGGATGTGTACTTTTCCCCTCATTACAGAGGCTGGTGGTGTGAAATGCTGCTCCTCTAGGGAGGAATCTCCTCTGGGACCCATTTACCAGTGCTCTTTTGGCACACACCAGTTATCTGCTGTGTAAGCTGTGACATAAATTGGTATCACAATTATACACCCACCCCCTAATCCTTCATCTTGTTTAGTCTGTTAGCACCTAGATGCATAGAGTCTGAGCAATGGCATTTAATGTGGGAAGAAAGGCAAGTGCTAGGATTAAACTGTCCTCCAGAAATAGATACTAAATAAAGAAAAGCGATCATCAAGAAGGCTGTTCCTGTTCCAGCTCAGCCTCTCCTGTTCACAGACCCTATTCTGCTTCCTGTGTCTAAGGAACCAGGCTAGAGAAAGGGGGGGTAGGGCTGCTCACGTGTCCTGAGGACAGTCTGGAGAGCTACAGACCTGCTTGCTCCCTCCTTCCTGGGGCATGAACTCCATGAAGGCCACTGGACATCACCCTCTAACTCTGAGGTTCCTGCAGGCAAGGATGCTGTCATCCTCCTGCTGCCAGGCTCTCAGACCTCAGAAGTTTCTCTGGGATGCTCTGTAGGCTGCAACAGGAGAAGAAAAGGTCAACTAGAGGAGGGGAGCTGGGGGATACATGATTTCCATGGTAGCAGAGGCACTCTGTGACCCCAAATATGCTATGCCATGGAAAGGGAGAGTGAAGGGGATGTGCTTGTAACTCAGTCAAACCAACAGGCAGACACAGTGTGTAGAGAGCCACCATCAGCTTCCTAAATTAAAGCTGTCAGCAGGCTTGGGCCACCCAGTGTAACAAGGGAGATGTGCTCTACACGAACCTCCCTGCCATTTTGAACTCGCTGTGTGCTGCAACATCAAGGCCACCACAGAGCTGGGCTTTGGTACAGGACAATACAGCCCAGCTCTCCGGGAGCTGCAGTCCCAAACCTCACATCTGCTTGTGAGAGGAAGTGAGCCTGGCCACGCTCCCTCACAGGGAAATTAGGCAGGGAGAAGAAATACAGCAAGCCTCGAGAGAGAGAGGAGAGTGGGTCTGGAGTGAGCCAAGGCTTCGGCTGATTTTCCCTCCTGGAACAAGGGGGCAGGTGGGGAAAGGATGTGCTCTATCCCCTGGCCATGCAGTGTCCTATTTTGCATTTCCAGCTAGCATGAAGGATGGCAAAATGGGCTGTGCTCTGACAAATTGTGCCTGCTTATCAGTGGGGTCCCATCAGTCCCTGGCACAGCGGAGCCAGGAGCAAGTGCGAGGGAAGCCAGATGGTTGTAGAGGTGGCTGTCTGGCTGTGCTCTGTGTGTACACGTACTCACATTCACATTTACATACATCTCCACCCACACAGAACTGAACTGGGATCGAGATGATTTGAAATAACAAAGCGGGATTTCTCTATGACAAAGCCAACCTTGAGGTTTACCCTGTGCATGATACTTGTATAAACCTCCCACCCCTTCCATTACCCTTTCCCACTGCAGTCTTGTAACACCTCTGCTTGCCAGCACCCAGGTGGCTCAGTACAGCATCCTATTCTCCCACATGGGAGTGCTGGACCAGTTTGTTACTCTCGGAAGGTGTCACCTGCATCACGAGCTGCTCAGAGTCTGGTGAGTGGGAGCCCAGAGAGAGCCTGGGAGGAGCTGCCAGCTGCACCTTCGCTCTGTTAGCCTGAGATGTGGCAAGAGCCTCAGAGCTGATCAGCGCCAGAACACAACTTCCTGATGCAATTAAGATAGAGGTACATTCAGACGCATCTTGCCATTCTTCTGGGACATATGTTGCTAATTAAAAGTCAGCCTGTATGTTTAGGATCAAGGACAGTGACACATACACTGGAGGTAGAGAACGTTTCTGCACGTTCTTTTGACATTGGTGGTTGGACCTACAGAACGTGGTTGTGGCTACCTGTGAGTGAGAGGTTTCCCTTGCGCTCTTTTGGCTGATGCTGCACACCTGCTCCCATTTAAAAGCTTATTAAAATAAGAGAGGCAGGGCTGTCCCACAGGTCAGGAGCTGGAATGGAACTCAGGAGTTTTCAGTTTTGCACTTGAGTCAGAAACTGAATTTGAAGCATGATGTTGGGAAAGCCACCTTACCTGTGGCTCCATTCACATCATACAGGCCAGGGAGTGCTGAGCCTCCAGTGGGACCCTGCCTGAGCCATAAATCTTTGAGTTAGGGACTGGCTCCCGTTCCAAGTAAGAGCTCAGCAAGTCTCTGCTCTCTCTCCTCCTTAAGACAGCTGTGATACAAATGGTCAGTCTTCAGAGGATTTTTTTTTCCAGCTGTGAATTAAATTTTAACTAGGCATCATTTTCTCTGCGGCTGATGAGTGTTTCTGTAGGAGGTTTTGTGATCCCAGCAAGTGAATAGAGTTCATACCCTGACAGTAATTAAATGATAAATCCACTTTTGGTTTGAGCAGAGAAATGTGCTCTCGGGTGGTCCATCCAATGCAGAAACAGCACCATGCAACTGAAAAGACAGCTCAAACAAAGGATTTCACAACGAGACTTTTACAGCTAAGACATTTGGGATCATTAGATCTAGATCCAGTTCCCAGCCACAGCTTTGCACCATGAGCTGGGGCTCTCAGGTTCCTCTTCTGTATAAAGGGAACAGTACTCCATCCCTCTTTTACAGGAAGGTTGCACACTAATCTGAAGCTATCTAACAGGCTGGTGGAGCCTCCAGGAGAAGGAGCCACAGTTGACTATCCTGATGGTTGCCTGTATGATCTCAAGAGACCAAAATTCCTTCTCTAAATCATGTGAAATCTCAAAAAAGCAGAAAACCCAATGGCAAATACTCTGTTTGAAAATGTACCATGAGTTAATGGAGAGTTTTATTGTGTAGAGTGAATACTTGGTGTGTATTTATTTGTGTTTCCCTCCTACCTTCCTCTTTTATACTTTAAAGAAATTCAGAAGAAAGCTAAAGGTATGTTTCAACACCAGCTCCTTCAGGTTTGTCATCAAGCAACTTTTTTCCTCCTTCAGCTGTTAAAGGAAGCTGATTGCCGAGGATTGCTAGAAGAGCGGATTAGCGGCTGCTGAACATTGCCAGTTCCTGGGGCTGATCAAAAGCCAGGCAGTGCCCCTGACAGCTCCCCCCAGCCCTCTCTGGTGGCCACCCAGCTGTTCTCCCTTTCCAGCCCTCAGATTTACAGTCTGTCATGGCTCACAGATGTGAGCTGGACTCCAACAGGACTGGCCCTCTGTGGTTGGAAAGACTAGACCTCCTTTCTGTGGGCTGCACCTTGCTTTCCAAAAAAGTCCTGGTGTTCAGAAGAGCCAACAAACCCTCAAAGCAAAGTCTTCATGTGGATGGGTCCCAAAGCAGTGGATCTACCCTAAGCATGCAAACAGCTGGATGCAAGGGCACCAAGAAACACAGAGTCTCTTAGATATTTCAGAGAATTCTCATTACCGTTTGGAAGGTCAGCATGGACAGTTGTTTTGCAGCTGCTCCAGACATATGAGTTTCTTCTCTATCACCAGTGAAGATTTGCTGCGTCACCATTTTGACATTGGGAGAAACAATCCTTCATCAGCTCACTCCTAAGCCCTGGGACCTTTCTCCAGAGTCCTCTTTTAATGGTGGCTCTTCAACACCGAAAGGTCAGACTGCTGCCTCCTAATGGCTGCCGGTTTACAGGACTGATCTGAGACCTGCAGTAGTGCTCCACTGACTTGATGTCAGGCTGATGGCTCTTAAAATGCCAGAAAATGGGTGCAAACATTGTTCCATATATTTTTTCTTTCATGCTTTCCAGCTGGTTATATTCAAGCATGGGGCAGATAACTAAAGGAGGAGATCTTGAAACAGCACTGGGACATCAACTGCTGCTATTTCAGCTCTAAGTCTAGACATATCAGCTTCCCTGAGGAATCTCCAGAAAACCAGGAGACCCCTACAAGTCCACAAGCTCCAGAAACACCATGCTCATGTGGCTTTTCAGAGCACAGCTGGCGTATTCATGCCCTTGTCACCCAAGTCTCTCCCTGTTTAGCTCGCGAAGGCTGGGACATGTGCCGCTAGGCACTCAGCCTGGGGCAGCAGTGCAGGGACACAGTACAACCCTGCTGCAGGGTCATGCCAAGCTCCAGAGTCACTGCCTGGGGAAAGGATGGTGACTGTAGTCATTCTCTTTCCCTCCGCCCTAAGGCTGGGAGATGCTTTAGCTCTTTCTGAGCTTTTATCCCTCACACCAAGAAAATGAGCCACTAATGAGAACCATTTGTCTTGCAAGTTCTCACTGCTCTTTCATATGAAGGTCTCTAAAACTACTCCACTAGCTCAGAGACACAGCAAGGGCTGGTTGTATAGCTTCTGCTCCTGAGATCCAAAAACTTTGAGCTTCACAGCCAGCCCACACCTCTGCTTTCCCTCAGGTCCAGCCACAGATGCTGGTGACCACTTCTGTGTGGAGAGGTTGCTGGGACTCTCACACAAACAGTCTTTGCCAACTCCTAAATTCATCAAGTTTATCTTCCACTTCCTGGAGTTCCAGGGTGCATCTCCCATTTCTGAGCTTTCTCTCTTGAGTAGAGATTCCTAAAATTCCTTAAATTAAGATGTCAGTTAAGTAATTGCAACAACCAATTTACCTTCTCCACATTTGTGGTGTTGTTCATTCCTAAGTTGGGTGAAATCTGGGCCCACTTGTTCTGAGCTGAACAATTCTGTGATGTGATGGGATGATTTGGACACTACACTGCCAAAGCAGGAATCGTGCACGAAGTCAGATGTTTGCCATAAGACCATGAGAACTGGGTGTGTTGCACAAACCATGGATAGCTCCAGGTCTAAGGAGCTGGGAGCTGGGGAAGCTTGGAGGAGCTTGGAGCCCTGCCTAATGGGGATGAGGGAGACTTTGTGAGCAGCATCAAACACTGTTCTCAAAGAAGGGGCTGCATAAACACACTTCTTGGCACTTGGTCAGTGAACAGAGAAATTTCTTTTTCCTCCCAAGAATGTGTTCAGGGTGTGATCTTGGAGCCTGATCTTCAAGTAACGCTGGTGGGGAAAGCCATGCTGCATTCCTTCTCTGCTCTGCAGGGCCAAGGGCTGTGCAGGGTTCCCTCTGTGCAGGGCTGCTGTGCCTGAAGATGCTCTTCCAGTTGCTTCCCTGGGGGCCTACACAAAGACGTGGCAACATTCAGGATAAAGACCCTTTGCTCCTGTCATTCCCAGGAGTTACTGGAAAGAGCATCAAGCCTGACAGATACCTCTGTGAGTGTCTGGGGCCTGAGACGATTCTTCAGAATCACATCAAAGGCCTTCAGAGAAGGATGTAGGCTCAAATCACTCCTTCAGTGGCTGGAAAGATTGCACATACTGCAGGAATGCCTCCCTGGGGAGCAGGTAGACTGTTTTGACTCTGGATACAGGTAAAATGAGAACTTCTAAGATCTTGTCTCACCTCCAGCAGAGCCCTACATTCCAAGAGTTCAGAGCATCCTCTTTTCCAGCAGCCTCCCTTCAGCCAAAATATTTGGCACCATTGACAACCAGTGCTTTTACTTAATGGGCAACAACTGTCTTACCTCCCATGGGCCCTGTGAGGATGAATGAGTTAACTGCTTTGGAAATGTACAACAAGTGACTAATAATAACAGGAGTGGCATAAATATTTCACAATGAGCAGCCTGTCAGATTCGGCCTTCTCATTCTTTTCCTCGAACTGCACTCATTATGGAGTTGCGTCCTCCTTGCATTCTTGCATTTGTTTGTTGATTTAATCGATGAAAACATCTGGTCATCTCTTTTCCTGTGACTTGACAGCAAATATTTGAAATTCAGTGTGTGTTATTGGGGGTGGCTCCTCACATGTACAGGGTGTTGCCGATCCCTGAGCAGATGAGCAAGTATGTTCTCTCAGAGGCAAATTATTGCAAAAATAGTTCTGCCTGTTTTGTGCAGGGGTCCGAAATGTGATGCCTAGGAGTATCTTAAGCAGTAAAATATAGTTTCTCATGGAAGCAAAATAGTATTGTACTTCCACAGGTCATCCAAAGGATTTGAATCCATGTACTGTGAGCACCAAACAACAAACCTTGACCTCTGCCCAGTCACCTGGGTTCTCCAGGGGACTGGACAGCGCTGCAAGTGCATTTGTACCCTGGATCTTTATTTTCACCTGTTGCTCAGCTTGAATAGTTCTTAGTGCATGGTGCTATATGAGGGCTGACTGTTATTAGATTATCCTGAGCATTTTGGTAGTAGCCATTGCTACATCTCCAGGGAAGTTTGGCACTTCATGGAACCAGCACTGTATAGCTGTGTCCAGCTCGAGCAGTACCTTCTCTGACCTCCCTGCTGTGAAGCCATAAGTGGAGATGCTGGGATGTCATTATTGTTTGAACAGAAATGCACTTGATGTCATAAGGAGAGGATTAGGATGATTTTGTGGCCGGATCAGGCAGAGCAACTGCTGTCTTCAATTTCAACAGCAGGGAACAGAGCACATTCATGGGTGCGTGTGGTCATTGCTTTCTCTGGAAAAGCCCTTCCCATCCTTGCTTGCCTCCCTGTGCCAGTGCTACCTGTGCTCTGACAAGAGAGGCCCTGTCCCAGAGCAAGGCCCAGCAGGTGACACCCCTTCTCTTGTTGACCTGGCAGGAGCGCAGCAGACGGAGCCCTGCCAGCAGTGAGGAGGAGGCAGGGAGTAGGTACTGGTACCAATTAGCAGCCTGCACGGGGTTATTACAGGACAAGCTCTGTTTGACTTAACTGCTAACAGACTGGCTCTGTCAGTTGGAAGAAATCACAGGCAAACAGACTTAATGGGGGCCAGAGGGGTGGGGGCAGGGAGCGCCGTGGCTTCCTCTGCTCTTATGAGCAGTGTATTTTGTAAAATACAAATGTAATTGTTGTTTGAAACACATGTACAGCAGGATGGGGAGGAGGGCGGGAGGCTCACTGATGATCAGCTCAAATCTGTGAAGCAATCTGCATCCCAAAGAGCCTGGCTCTCTGCACATCTGTTTCACAGGCTCTTTTTGTCACCAGAGGATAATAGCAAGGCTTTCCTGCACTGCTGCATGGCTCAGGGTGCTCAAACATCACAACCAGCCAGACCTCCACCCAGGGGAAAGCCTCTCTACCTTCCCCTCTCCTCCAAGCCTGGCACTGGCACGGGCTGTGCCCAGCAGATCCTGCTCCTCTGGCGAGCCCCTGCTTCTGACCCCTCAGTGCAGTGCTGGCAGCTTGAAGCAGCCAAGCCTGGCTCCTGCTCTGATTTGAGGCATGGCATGGTCTGACTGGGATTTGCAGTCGTCACGCAGAAGCCGGATGCGCAGAAAGTGGATTGAAAACCCTACATGCAGCTGGAGCTACTATATGAAGATTTTATCAACCCAGATGAATTCTCTCCTGAATGAAAGAGGGAAAGAGCAGACAGAGCACCATATTTTCCTGAAGCACACTACTCTGTCTCATTCAAAGCATAGTCCTGTGGCCACAGAGGTCCACAGAGGTTCCTGCAGAGGTCAGATGGCTCTGGTGGGATCCTCGAGTCCACACTTCTTTTCTGGATTGGAAACACTGGCAATGTCTGGTTTTATGAGGAAATAAATACCACTAGTATGTTAAATGGCTGGTTGGGTGAGGTTCTGGAAAATTGATGGCTGTTAATTCAGTAGGATTGCTCACTGCATCAGGATTGTACTGGCTTAGACCAAGAAACTTTCTAAGGATGAAGAAGAGCCTCTGCTTTCCTGAATTCTGCATTTTGACCTCTGGGAAGCTGGGCATGAAGGAAGAAAGCAAGTTACACATCTTGTATGTGCAGACACTGCCCATGAGTCCTGGATCACAGCAAAATCTTGCCAGTCCCTCCTGCCCAAACTGGAGCAACTCTTCAGTCAATGGCATCCCATGACAGCATCAAGTGTGGAGAGGAAAAGCGAGAGGTGGGTGAGCAAGAAAGCCCTTTCCTGGTGGGAGGCAGCAGGGGCAACCTGCCACCAGGCTGTCAACCACAGTGAGCAGCAAACTTTGCCTGCTACACTCAGCTTCTATCCGTGAGTGATCAGGGCTGCCAGCTTCTCCTCATTTCAACATTTTACAGGAGCGAGGCACCTGCTGCTTCCCACAGAGGGCAAGATGCCATCGACAAACTGCACGCTCACAGTAACTTAGTGTGGGAAACCACAGTGCAGAATGTGGCCCTTCAGAGATCACTGACCCCCACCTTATTGCTACTGGGTTTCGATTTGTAAGCAGAGACTTGACATGGGGCTTTTTTGTTCAGTGTCAGACAGGTATTTCATGTGGAAGATGGCACAAGAGACAGGGTCAATGTGATGCGTTAATTTAGTAAAGATTAAGAATTTGCAATTGAATAAAATTATAGCAATGGAGAGAAAAGCGATTTGGCAGAGTTGAAGGGAGAGCACAGCAGGGACTCTAGGGTAGGAACAAGTAGCGTGGAGCTGTGGGGCCAGGACTAGGCTAGTGGGGAGGCTGCTAGCCAGGTCCAAAGGCAACAGCAAAGCTGTGCAGTTCTTGATGGCACTGGTGTTGCAAAACCATGGCTCACAGTGATATACCAAACACATCTCCAGAACCAAAGCACTGGTTGTGTTAACAGAGCACACATGGCCTTCTCCTGAGCAGCATCCCTTTGCATGGTGTGGCCTTTTAAAATGTGCCAAACAGATTGAGTACAAGCAGCACACACATAATAAATGTGACACAGCAGAGCAACAATACCGCACTCCCAAAAAATGCTAGAAATGCCGCAGAATTCATTGAAGATGCCCCAACTCCTCCGTAACCTCTATGCCAGGAACTATTGTTTCTAATGTTAATAATGCCTGGTAATAAACAGTGGCATAACTCCAGGTCCCTGTAGACCAGGGGTAATGGGATCGGACTGAAGCAATGTAATCAGTAGCAGAGCTCAGCTTGGATTGCCAGGCTCTCTCTTTTGGACAGCACATACCACCACTGGAAAAAAAGAAGCCACCTAGGACAGGAGTGTACCAGGTAGGTGCTTCCTCCTGCAGCCATCCCTCTATTTGCTGAAGTTCAGAGCACCCTGGAAGAAAAGAGGTGGCGACAGACCCTGAGGAGTTTCACAGGCTTTGCCCCTGCACCAGGAGTAGCACTGCCTTGTATAGGTTGGATCAGTGAAGTTTACTTGGCTAAGCAAATGCTGGCAGTCCATGCTGAGGTGGAGGGGGAGAGCTTGTCCCTGCCAATCTGTGTGAATAATGCCCATGAAGTAAAGCAGATGGAGCCACTGGACAGGAAGGTACTTTCTTTTTTCCATCCCTCTGTGATGTGCCGACTCCCCACATCCCTCTCGGATATATCTCCCCCGTCTGGATGTGGGCGCGTGGAAGAGCTGCTGACTGAAATGGGATGGAACCAAATACCTCAGCACAGATACCATTTTTTAAACAAGCAACTGATGTAATACTGTGATACTGACGTGATACAGAGTGATCCTCCATGCAAACAGCTTGGGCTCCTCACCATCGCAAAACCAGCCGTTGGACCAGAGCCTCCTCCCTTTGCGGGTGCCTCTGCACACCCCTCTAGGAGTGGGCTGGGCGGGGGAGGAAGGGGTTAAGAAAGCCAATGCGGCCCTAACGACCCATCTGCCACCTCATCTCGTGTGACTCGAATCATGCGANGGGGGGGGGGGGGGGGGGGGGCGTTGGGAGGGCAGGGAGCAGCTCCCTTTCTCTGCTGTTAGCTGAACCTCTGATTATCATTTCTGTGCAGCCGAGGAGGTGGCATGCCATTGTGTGTCAGCTGGGAGAGCTGCTGAAAGGGGGGTTTCTCCCTGTCTTAAAGGAGACAGCCCTTCCTAAACCTTCTCTTCACAGAGAAGGAATCACCCTCCTCCCAAGGAGCCTACCCAACAGGAAAGGACCCTCAAAGAGCTCCAGCCTAGCCGGCCATCTGAGCTCCAGCCCTGGGGGCACTGGGCTGATGTCTTTGCCAGGGATGCCCCCTAGCAGGGAGCAGGGAGCCAGGGTCCCCAGCCTTCCTGGGGAGGCTGGAGACCAGCAGGCCCAATTAGCGCCAACTGCAGCATCAGGCTTTGTGTGATAGAGGCACTTGGCCATGAGGAACTGATCCAAACTCTTCACCTTATTTCACGTAGGCAACAGCAATCAGATGGCAATAACCATGGGTCACCAGAAGGTGACCTTGAGGTGAAAGGCTGCATATCCCAGTACTGGCTTACTGAGCTATCAGCCTGGCACGTCTCTCTAGTGCTTTGAATCAGAGAATGGTGTTCAAGCTCTTGGAGAAAGTTCCTGCTGGATGGTGTTTAGCATTGTGCATTTCCCAGCAGACATGCAGGAATGGTAATTAAAATCCTCCATGACTACCATGTACTGGGACCTTGCCATTAGCATTGTGTGACTAGGCAGGAATATATTGATTTGTTGCCTGAGCTGTGCATGCTTACAGAAGACACCAGCTCTGATTCCTGTCCTGCCTTATTATATATGTGTGTGTGTGTGCTCACCTCTTGTTAGCCATTAAAATTCCCATTAGTATCTGCTGGTATTCTACAGCTTGTGGAGAGGCCCTGAATGGTAAGTAGCATCCCTGCTCTGATCTCTGTCAGGTCTAAACAGATTGCATCCAACAGCACCAACAATTTGGTCAGCTCATTTATCCCACCCAGGGATCATTTAATTCTTTCTGGCCATTTGTGTCATCTTCTTTTCCCATCATAATCTGTTTAGCTGGGGGACGGCTGGATGAAAATGGCTAAGGGCCCTTATTCCTGAAGCATTTCCCACCACAGGGTACGTTTCCCCAAGTTGTATGATATGCTTGCAATTCCTTTGCCCTAATCGCCTGCTACCTCCTCACTGTGTGTCTGCATCTCTGCCTGAGTTACAGTTTTGGCCCTTATCATGAATTTACGGTTTTCTTTGCTCATCTGCCTTCTTTGGCAGCCGAGTCACGCTGTCTCATCTGGCCAGCACAGCCTCTCCATGGCACTACCAATAACATTGGTGCAACGTAAGAAGCAGATAGGCTTGTAGGGAGAACCAATTCCTTTTGATCTAGTGACATGTTTTGAAAAAAATTGGGAAAACTTACAGGCACAAAAGCCTCCTTTTCAATTTTGAACGACAAACAGCAAACTCCTGGAAGGCACTGGCTGAGGACAAATGTTTTGAGTTTAGTTTGGGTCTGGTAATCAACTGGGCAGTTTGAGAAAAAGGTGGTTAGCATCTGTAGAAGGGTGAGGGATGAGAAGTAGTGAGAAATAAGAAATATTGTGTTATGAAATAGTGCATTTACGGAGTAGATGAGCTTTGCCATCCAGAAGTACCGTGGCTTCTAGCTCCCGGTTTCTACTTTGAAGATATTTTATAAATCTCCCTGGGGATCAGGGTCAGAAGTCAGTGGCTGAATGGCAGTTCCTGTGGACAAAGCCCGCTAGGTGCTTCTGTCCCTCTTGCAGTTGCCATAGTGAATTCATCTGGGGTTAACTGCTTGCTCAGCAGCACCCACAATTTCCAGGAAGATGTTTGTTGCAGTGGGGAAACATACTACGTGCTGCTGGCTAGGAAATGGGGTGTACGCATAAATACACATCTGTGTGTTCATCTCTATCCATGTCCAAATCTCAAACGATAACTGCTTCCCACACCCAAGGAACCTTTCAAGCATCTACCATTCCCCACTTTTCTTGGCTCTTCTGCAGCTGCTCCTGGAGACAAGTGCACTGGAGACACTGAGGCAAGGAAAGCAATATTTTTTTTCTGCAGCATAGCAACCTAAGCAAAAAGTGACACTAAGGGATTCCAAAGCCTAGGCACATTGGGATATAGCACATCATCACACCCTGGCATGATCTGGCTCCTTTTGAAGAGTAGGAGGAGTAACAAAGAGGAGTAGATTTAGGCAACAGCAAAGAGCAACCCTGAAGGGATTTTCTATATGGCCAGCAGGCACTTATGGACCTCTTAGCCTTTGTCTTTTTCCTCTCCATTCTATTAGGGAGTGTCCCTCCAAAATAATCCTGAGAGTGAGGTGGCTCTGGTACCTGATGTCCCATGTGTTAACCATTCCTTTCCTGTGAAGAGGAGCCTTTAGATATATCTAAAACACTACAGTGTCACAGGAGGTCATCAGAACAGGATGCTACCTAAGTGTTTTGCAAGTGTCCTGGCATAGGATGGGGACAGTAATGTATATCTTTGTGATAATTCAGCAATTTTGTTCACTTTCTAGCAGGCCTCCTTCTATGAGGGGGAGCGTGGTCATCCAGGGGAATGAGTACCATGGAGCCAGGGATGCTGGCTGGATGATGGTACATGCTTTTGAAGAGATGTATGCATGGGCAGGACGATCCACATGGTGCTTCCCTGTGCAGGATGTACTCTCAGTCCAGACTCCGTCATTCCCTGCTCTGGCTGGCTCAGGTGGTTTGAGGGTGTGCAATGGGGACTGTCAGAGCAGTCTCTTAAGTTTCTGCTGTGCTGGGAGTCACCTGGGCTTCTTTAACAAGAGTCTCCAAGTGATTCAAGACTGAGACATCGTGAACTGGCAGAGAAGATTTTGAGGTTGCTGCAGGGTGCTGCATAGGGTACTGTGACAAAGGGAAGCACAGCTTGCTCCTGCAGTTACAGATTCATGACTCATGTAATAATTTAGGTTACAAGGCACTTCTGGAGGTCATCTGGTCCAAGCCTTTGCTCAAAGCATGGCAAATCTTTATGTTAGATCCACCTTCTGAGCTAGATCTAGTTGCTCAGGGCTTTGTCCAGTTGGAGATCTCCAGGGCTGGACATTACACAATCTGGACAGCATGTTCCAGTGTTTGACCGCCCTCATTGTGCAAAAATGTTTCTTAATATCTAATTATATTTTCTCTTGCTACAACCTGTTCTGTTGCTTCTTGTTCTTTTGCTGTGCACCTCCAGAAAAGTCTCCATTTTCTATATAATTTCTAATTATATATTTGAAGAGATTATACCTGGAAACAGAAAGGGACTTTTGGCCTTTTTCAATGTGAAGAGGAGTGTAGAAGAAGCAGCATCACAGCCCAACCCTGAAACCTTTTAATGGTGCTCAGAGAATCTGCCACTGTGATCAGAACAAGCCAAATTATTATTTTACAAGCCAATAAAAATTATTCTCAGGAAACAGGTATGATCTGATCTATCCTGAAGGATCAATTTACAGAATTAACTCTTGGGCAGTCCAATGCCTTTTCCTGGTCTGTGCATAAGAGACGGCAAGGTGGAGAGGAAAGGCAGCTCTGGGGAAGTCAGTGATAGAGGATGGGAGGAGGAGATAAGGAAAAGGATCAGAAATCAGCATCCTTTGAACACTGCTCTTCTGAACAGGTATTCCTGTGCTGGATGTGCAGCCTGTCATGCTTTTGGGGTTGCCACCACACATAAGCTGAATGGTTTCTCTCTTGCAGAGCACAACGGACTTTTTTGCCCAATGATGGCTGAATATTTTACACTGCTGTTTACCCAGGGGCCCTGCAGATCCCCAGGGTAGCTCTGAAAAGGCTGAGAGAAGGGGCCAAAGTGTCTTGTTATGTCTGGGAGCTTGGCCGAGCAACACAGGAGAGGGCAAGTTTGTCAAAGCTAGGCAGAATACTGTGGGTAGTATGCACCTTTTCATAGTGGCAGCCTTCCTCCAGCCATAACAGTTTCATAAGGAATCCGGGGTGAAGAAGGCAGCCCAAGAGGGACTGTGATCCTTGCAAGCAGCCCAGGAGATCTTTGTTAGGTAGTTAAGGCATTGCACCAAGGGGGCTCACTCCTTGACTGGTGTACATCAGTACAGCCTCTCTGAAGGCTCTGGAACTGTGCTGGTTCGTCCTTCCTGAGGAAGGAGCCCATGATATCCAGGCTCAGACTGCACGATGTAGGCTTGTCCCCTGTGTATGCGAGAGGTATCCTAGGGCTCTGGGACAATATAGATTATGCCAAGGAATCTTTAGCTGGTGAGTGGAGGAACAGAACCCAATGGAATTAAATACAAGACCTGTATGTCCTGTCTAAAAATCAGTAGCTATAGCTGGACACTGCCAGGCTCAATCAGCAGAGAGCAGCAGCTATCTGAATTCTGGCTAGGCTGGAGAGCCAAACAATGGCATTTGATGGGAAGAAAAGGAATCCTGTTTCTTGGGAGGCTTTTCTCACAGGATTGTGGCCTATCTGTTATGAGGAAGCCACTATGGGCAAATAAACATGCCCAAAAATACTTGAATTCATCTCACTTTACGCAAAATGAGGGGCTCATAAATCTTTGGTTTTACTTTATAGTCAATGAAGAGAGATGAACATCCAGAGAAATACTCAGGTCAACTAAAGTCTGCCTTGGTTTTTTTAGAGGTATGTGTTTGTCCATGTGACTACAGGGAGGACAGAAGGTGCTTACTAGAACTCTGTAGCCAAGGCATGGTATTCCAGTAAAATCCCATGGGAGGAGCACTCCCTAGTAGAGGTCAGCTGGCATGGCAATGCCTGAGTTTTTCAGGAAGGCCTGGGCTCCAGCCTCCATGTCAGAGTGAAGGAGACCAGACAGTAATGAAAAGATCATGACTGTAAAATTAGCATGGAGTGGATGCTCCTGACATAGTGTGTTGGAATGTTGGCAAGATCTCAAGGAAAAATTAGAATGGAAAGAAAAGTTAGAGAAAAGGACCATGAGAATAAGCAGAAGACTAGAGCAGAGCACTTGTAAACGTTTGGACTAGAACAATGGCTGGAAAATGGGTGGACTATAGAAGGATTTAGGCCAAGCTCTGACTTGCAAACAAAATGCATGTTTGGATTTGACCCTGCTGATTGTCATGGGTGTTGCTGAGTTTACAGTTTTCCTCACTGAGGAAGGAACATGTAGGGACGAGAGCAGTGGGGTCAGGGGTGTCTTTGCACTTCTGGCTTGGCAGATTTTCCTCTCTGTGGACTTTTCTCAGCCTCTGGGAAAGTCCATTGTTGCTACAGCCTCATTTACTATAGTTTTCCTCCTAATTCTCATTCATGCTCAGAAGAGTGCAAAAGTTGCAGTCAATCAGACAGACTTTGACAGTGGAGTTTGTCAAAAATAATTAAAGCCTGGAATCGTCTACATGTTTGTTTTTATTTTATTGAAATATGCTGGGATGAGTCCAGATTGTATATCAGGAATGGTTTCTATTGCTTTTCTTCACTTTAATGGCACCAGTTCTTTTTTTTCCTCTCAGTTTCTTCCATTTGCTGCAACATATATTAGGAGATAAAATTCCTTTCCTTTACATGCCATCTTCTCTCTCAGGGTTGCCAAAACCTAAACATTATTGATACCAATCCTTCTTCTCCTTAGTCCAGCTACCTTTTAAAATTTTTATTTTATTTTAGCGCCTTTGCATCAAGTATGAATGTTCAACGCCAGTTCTCAGGTGCTGTAAACATATCCCTGCTTTGGGGCAGTCAGCAGTGTCAGCAGCACATTTGCAAACAGCGCCTAATGTTCACACTGGGCTCTCCTGCACAGCTGTGGTGCAAAAGCCTGGCACAGATGCACTACAGCAGCATGTGGCAAGTCACAGCACTTGACACCGGCAGAGTGGCCCAAGGCTTTACACTGTAACTACAAACCCATCTCCAGAAAAACATGGGGGAGTGAAAAAGAGACTGGTCAGGGCAGAGAAGTTCAGTGGTGATGGTAGTAAGGTTAACTCAGGGGAGGGGAGTCTGTGGAAGAGGTGAAGGCTTTATGGAGTACTGAAAGGAAGGTAAGAGAACGTGTGTCAGCCTGGTATGGCACCTATCCAACAAAACTGATAAATTGGGAAGGACCAGACTGACAAGCAGACCAGGACATGTGGGAGATCCTTCACTAGGTTCAAGGAGAAAGAACGTCCTGGTCAGAGAAGAAAAGCCATGAAAAGGAGGATAAAGGAAAGATTTTATTCAGAGTTGCAAAGGTCTGGGGCAGATCCACGGGGGGAGAAGAGGGAGATGTATATAAGAGAGAAGTGAAGGAAAAGAAAATTCAACAAGAGATTGTTGAATATAAGCTGTTGTCTACAGTGCAGTCATAGCCACAGCTGCAGTGAACTGTGGGTGCACCCAGGGCAGTATTAAATTGCTGGTACTGCTGTGTAAGTAGTACCACACCATTATTCATGGTGTGGCTGTGGTGGCAAGGGGTGCCAGCAGTCCTGGAGTCAGGCCAATTAGCTTTATAAGCTGAAGAGATAATTTTGGGAAGAGAACCAGAGCTGCTCAGGGTGACAGAACACAACCACAGCAGAGATATTTTCTGCTTATAGTGAATCAAATACAGGTCTTAATTCCCCTCTTTTGTCTTCCATGGGCCCTGTCCCTGCTAACTGGCAGATACTCTTTCCCTGTACAGGGCCAGTATCTGCACTACCAGTACCCACCTGGGGCACCTCTTCCTTCAAGGGCTTTCAGGTGGTCCATGAATGACAGCTCCTTCCCTATCGTGACCACAGGTTTAGCACTTATGGAGCAAAGGGGTTGGAATAATCTCTCTCTCCTCAATGAAAATGAAATGCAAGAGCCCTCCACCGCCTCCCTGTAAGCAAAGTCCTGGCCTATTAACTGGGATGGAGAGGAGGGGGACTGTAAAGCAGGGGAGAAACATATCTTTGTGTCTGCTTGCAACTTTGTAAGAGGCAATGTTACCATGGCAATGGGTGGTCTTTACTGAGAAGTGGAGTGAGCTACAGTCTTAGGGTGAGGAGAAGGGGGGAGCAATGTTAAAGGGAGGCAACTTGAAAGTCTCGTGGGAAGGGAGAGAAGGGACGGTAGAGCAGGGAGGGGAGGTGGTGGTCAGAGAACCACCTTTGGCAAAGGGCTGTGACAGCAAGCCTGACATCTGGCATGGTTGCCCCGCAACATGGGCTCTCTCCTGAGCTGCTACAAGATGGGCACCTCTAGACTGAGCCCACCTATTTCCGATGGGGTCATCACCCCTGTCAAAAAAGAAGGCACTGCAATTAAGCCCCCGAGGCCTCTGGCTGGACTGAAAACCCGAACCTGGAAATGCCCATTCTGCCCTCCCGCATCACCACCCCTAAGACTTTCCGTGTTTCAGCAGAAGCCCTGTTGCCCAGCCCAAGATGACCACACAGCGTGGCCACCAGAGACTGGTCAGCTGGCAACACAAACTCACTGCCTGGTTCGGAGCCAGAGAGATACTCAGGCCCCACAGAGAATTACCACTGGCAGCCCAGAACGGCATAGGAAAGGTCTCCTCCCCATTTCTCATCCGATGAGGATGGAAGAGGAGTTTCCTCGGTCTCCTGTTTTTTGCAAGGGGAGGGGCTGAGTGGCCAGGGCTGTGCGTGCCTGAAACAGTCAGACGATTGTACGGGAGGCTGGGAGGAGAGGGAACAAAGAGCCGGGGCTGACAGCACGGCACCACCAGCCGTCTCAGAGAAACACTCAGGCGTCTTCCCACCACTACCCTGCAGCCTGGGGCGCGCCATGCCCCTTCCATTCCATGACACCGCTTGCCCCAGCGCCTCTGCCCTCGGCAGCTGTGCGGCCCCGCAGGCTGGGCAGACGCGGGCAGGGTTACACAGAGCACCGGGGCCCCCGGCTCTGACCCAGGCCGCTGGAGGGCGGGGAGGTCCCTGGTGGCCGAGGCAGGGTGCTCTTCCCGAGGGGCAGCGCTGAGCCCTGCCCGGCCGCGGCCCCGCTCCCGGCCGGGGTGGGGGCCCTGCCCGCGGCCCGCACGCAGGCCCCGCAGCCGGCAGGTGGCAGAG
>WBMZ01012652.1:0-184684 GCA_013400975.1 Atrichornis clamosus | reverse complement strand
GCGCACGGCGGCGGCACCGCCCCCGGCCGCCCGCGGCAGCCTGGGCCCTGTAGTCCCCGCCCGTGCCGGGCCGGCGGCACTCGCAGCGCCTCGGCCAGGGGAGCGGGTGTCTCCCACGGCCGCGGGTGCGCTCCGGCCGGAGGTGCCTCGCCACGGGGCTGCGATGGCCCGGGGAAAGCCTGTGGGGTGAATTGCTCAGGTCTCAGGCGGGGGCTCTGATGGAGGTCCTTCCTGGCTCTGAGGGAGATCACCCCTGGGTCTCAGGCATCGCACCCCCGGCTCTGAAGGGATCCCCCCGCTCTCTGCCGCTCTCCGCGGCCGGAGCGGCGCCGGCCGAGGCTCGCCGCGTCCCTCAGAGCCGCCGTGTGCCCACCAGGTGGAGCGGTAGCCCTGCTCCAGTGGCGTATTTATCCCGCTAAAACTGGTTGAGTTCCACCTGGGCATTGCCAATAAAACCCCAAAGTAATCTTTTCTAGTTATATAGTTCTATAGTTGCTCTCTTTCCTACAAAGCCCCGAGCTCCCATGTCAAAGATATCCCCTGACATGCAAAGGGACTGAGGAATTTTCGGATACAAGTTGGCTGTGTAGCACTGCTACAAAAAGTACAAATATTGTTCTACTGTGGATAAATAGCACAGAATACATAAAATACGAATGGAAATTCTCACTAGGTGTTTTTGTTTTGGCTTGTTTGTTTGTTTTGGGTTTTATATTGGTTGGGCGGGGTTTGTTTTTTTGTTTTTGGTTTTTTTGGTGACTTACAGCAGAGGGTAGGTCTGCAATTCCAGTCCAAGTTCAGGTGGCCAGGCTGGGGGGTTCTTGGCTTCCTCTATCTTCAACCTGGTCTAAATGCTAACCAGGGAAGTCTGCAGGGTATCTGGAGCCCTCAATTCTTAATTAGGCAAAAATGCTTCTAACCAAGGCCAAGGCTGCTGCCAAATCCTGGAACATCCCTACTTACAGGTCTGTCCTTGATACAGCTTGTGCCAGCTGTGCACGAGGGACTCATGGGGACCTGTGGCTCATTTCTACGAAAGAGATCACTTGGTTAGCAAAGTATGACTGAGAAATGACAGTGCCTTCTTGGCACTTTTTTGGCCTTGCTATCTGATGGCTTACAAATACCTGGGATGGTGGTAGCAGAGAAGCTACTTGTGGGCTGCAGAAGTGGAGCAGCTTTGAGGGTCAGTAGAAAACAGCCTGCCATATGTCTATGACAGGAAAAATTCACACCATTCTGAAAGGGAAAAAAACCCCCCAGCTGGTAAATCATCTTTGTTCTTGCTACATCTATGGCAGGACTTTATTACTGACAATATTAAGTCAAGATATCTCAGTAAAGAAGCTCTATTTTAGTCCATCTGCATCTGCAAGGTGCTTGCCTGTTATATCAGGTCAGCTAATACTGCTTCTGAATGAGCAGCACAGCCT
Source organism: Atrichornis clamosus (assembly GCA_013400975.1). Lineage (NCBI taxonomy): Eukaryota > Metazoa > Chordata > Aves > Passeriformes > Menuridae > Atrichornis > Atrichornis clamosus. Next base: position 183,251 of record WBMZ01012652.1, on the reverse strand, counting down.
GAATGGTATTGCCAAGGCTTTTCTTTGATGTATGTGAAAATGGAAGATCTCAGAGTGTTATTCCGCATTTTTTTGTATTAGTGTATGATGGAACTTGATTTGTCTTAATGCATGTAAAAAGCAATCCACAGACATATATCAGTTATTTTTGAATGGCCCTACTGCAGCAGTGCTCACAGACACCAACAGGATTAAGTAGCTTTTGTGTTTGGCAATATACAAGCAAAATAAACCTTTCCCTGAGGCACTTGAAATGGAGGACATTTAAACAGATCTTCATGCAGAAGTTCTGCAGAACCCTATTTGCTATAATGGTGTAAGAATCTGAGTATGAAGCACTTTTAGAATCAGATATTATAAATCATGGACTCAGACAAGTACACAGCCTTATTTCTTATGTTATTAAGTAGATATTGCTGCTTTTATTTACACCAGCTCCAGTGACCTGCTTAGAACTTCCTTATGGCCCTCACAGTTAAACTGCAAGCTTCTAACATATTTTGTTTCATTGGTGTCCTGAAGTCCTCCTTGGTGAAAATCACTCCAGGTGTTTTCTTTCTCAGTACACTTAGACCTCAAGGCAGATCTTTCAGTAAATTTTAATGCAGAAACCATAACAATTCTTGTAATAGATTTTGAATGGGCAGTCCATGGTAACAATTGATAGGGTTTTTTTTGCTTTAGTTTTGTATTTAGCACTTTCAGGGAGCTAAGATATTATTTCGTACTATCTGTCTCAGCAACTCTACAACATAAATGTCACAGTCACTTTTATCATAACCTCATAACCTCAAAAAGCTCCTTTCGAGCAGGCTGAAATTTCAGAGTTGGGATCTCTCATTTTGAGTTGTACAGAAATTTTAGCATGAATCTAATCTTAATTGTTTGTTTTCTTTTCAGATACCAGCTCGCTGTTGTTAGTATTTACTGGTTCCAAAAAAAGGGAAGACGTAATTTTATATTTAAGTTGCGCAGATGCAAGTATTTAGTTTGACAATGATAAGAAATGCCAAGATGAAAATGGTTACCTCTCTGTTTTACTGCCACGCAGTGATGATGATTTATGTTCACAAAGACAAGAAAAGGCAGAAAAGAAAACTGCAGCTGCAACATCTTTGCTAGAAGTCAGGCAGAAATGTTATTTGCTAAACAGTACATGCGGGGAATAAAAATCGAGATTTCAGTAATACTTGTCCCTGGAATTCTAGCCAGTCTCTGATAAAATATCCTAAACATTTTGACAATTTTTTTCCCTAAGGCAGAAGAAATATAAACCTATACTTTATTTATTGTTCCCAGCAGCACGTTCTCACGAGTTTGTAAGAAAAAGGATGAAAAGAAAACAAAAGAAAAAAATTACAACAAGCAAATGAAAACAACAGTTCAGGGAGATAAACTGTCTCAGGCAAGGAAGGACAAAGAATGGGATGATAAGAAAGGAAGAAGAGCAATAAGAATTTGCGATCTCTTTATTTATTGCATCACATACTCCTGTTACCTTCCTTCCATGTATCCAAAATTGAATGGCTTAAGAAGCGCAATGTAGCAGTGCCTTCAACCTTCTGAGCTAAGATGAGCAGGGCTGTTGTTTTCTAGAGGCAGCAGTGTGAGGGAAAGTGTTACCACACCGGGCTGTCGTTTCCTTCTCCACTGCTGAAGCTCTTTCATTGCATTCCTTGACCCATTTCAGTCAGGATCCTCCAGGTTAGCACAGACCTGCTGTCTGCAGCCATTAAATCTTCCAGGGAGGGATGAAGGCTCCAGGATTTAGTGCAAGGTTTTTCAACACAAACACTTTGACAGATACAGGCTGGCCTCTCTGAATCAACATGTGGTTTGGAAATTGTATTTCCTTGGCTAGCCCTGATGACCTGTCTTGCCTTACCTCATTGACATGTGGGCAAAGAATTGATACCAATACCTGCTCTTATATTACACACTTAGTATGAATGACAAATGCTGAAGATGTTATGTGATTGGCACTAGTCCTGGAGGAGGGGGGAAAATAAAAAAATTAACTGGGTTTGGAGAGGAAAAAATCAAAGTAAGAAGATCCCTTGCCTTTTTTCCTTTTTTTAATCTGAAACTTTTCTATATAATAACAGTAAAATATCAAAGATGAGATTTGCAAATAACAACAGTAAAATATCAAAGGTGAGATTTGCAAATAAAGGAAATTATCATGTTAGCAAAATAGTTTAGCTTCAATAAGTGCAGAAAGTATGAGGGACAAGGGTATACAAAAATATCAAGAGGCTTTTATGTATAGAGAGCTGAAATTACTCAAAGTACAGGATTTTAATAAACTCAGCCAGAAAAAATAATGATATTTATTGAAGCCTAATGAAAGGTGAGAAAGTAAGTTCTTGAGGAGAGAACAAATATGAACTTGTTATTCTTGACACTTAATTGGACATTTTTTTCACTTCTGTATGCTGTCTGGAACAACAAGTTAGGATTTGTAAACAGGATCACTGGAGACAAAAGCGGGATGTACCCTTGGAGAGATTAAGTCCTACCTTCATGTATCATTGTTTTAAGTACCTAGAATAGATGTTGTCTCATGGAATGATGGATGTCCTCTGCTTTCCCAGGCACTGGGTGTGTGAAAGCTTCTAAAGCCCTCAAGGAAAGCACCTCACCAGATTCAGCTCAACCCTGGAAATTGGAAGTTATTCTAGCTGTGTCCTAGTGAAAAGCTTTCAAGGAACATATTTTAGAGAGGTATCAGCTGCTTTGTCTTGCCAGATCTTCACACCTTCTCTGCAATAGTACATAAATTCCTTTCTATATGGGTACATAAATTGACTTAAATTGGTTTGTTTCTTCAGAAATAAGATCATGAGACGGGGTACAAAGAATGGTGACATATGGTCTTTGAGAAGGAAAGAAATCAGGTGATTGTCTAATGAACTGTATAGGAATTTAAGATACAGAGCAAAAGACAATCCTCCTTTTGGGTTGGAATGGGTAGGAGTACACACCGATGATCCTGCATATCACTCACTGGGAACGTTTAGAGGGTCACATTCCAGAAGCATATTGTAAAGCTGTCAAGAAGAGTGACTGATTTAATGAGCTGTGTTAACGCATTTGCAGGAAGCACCAGATTATAATTTGCTCTGCCTTAGTGACATTTTAGGCAACTGAAAAATTGCTTTTACTGGAAGTATTAAACTGTACAATTTTATCAGCTTTTGTGATAAGAATCTATTTTGAGCAAATTTACTCAGTTCCTAACTCCCTAGCGGTACTTCAGACACTATTTTCAAAAAATGTATTCAGTCAGTGAAGAAACATTCTCCTTTCTCCAAGTTTTGCCTTTATGCTTTAACTTACTTAGATATATCCTTGCCATTTCTAAAGACCTTTTTCTTCCTAATATTTGCTTAACTGAGGAGGACAAAGGATTAAATTTATCACCTGGTGGAGTAACTCACCTGAAGCTCAGTACTCATGAACACATTCTGGGTGGTTAAACAGGGGAAGGTTTTGTTGTGATTGGACGCAATAAAATAACTAACAAAGGAAAAATATATGGCTGTAGGAAAATACAGGAGTGAACAGAAAAACACTTTCGACTTGGTAATGGTCAAAGAGCTGCCCCACTAAATTTCATTCTTATCATGTGAAACTTTCTTATTTTATTATCTTAGTCAAAGCAAGATGTGGGGGCAGAAGCAAAAGGCAGCAACTGAAGTACCAAACTCTGCACCACAGGAGGCTGTGCCTGTGCTCAGCTTGTGTCACACACAGCTGAGCCCAATCCCTCAGTCCCGTGCATACTCACATTTGGGCCAGTGCAGAGTCATGCATGTTGGAAAGCCTGTTGTCAAGATCAGGAGATGCTGTCAGAATGGAAGCTTTCATTAAAACCAAGACATTCCATGAATCGAGTATGGAAACCTCTGTTGCTATGGATTTATGTTTCAGTAGTCCCTATGACTGTCAGTTGAGAGTTGTTTCTTTTCCAATGGCTGGATACTTATTAGGTCTGTCTTCAAAGGAGATTTTTAAGTCTGTATAATGTGAGATCTTGTTGCAGCCTCTCTTACTACAGTTCTTCCCTCTGTCTGGTGCATCTAACTTGCTATCTTGTTTCTATGTTGCTATGACCTCTGCTCATTCAGATGTCATGGTCAATGGTTGCTGATCCATCTGGGACCGTGGTCCTCCTTTCACTTCCTCTCCTTCTCTGGTTCATCTGGCTTCTGTCTCTTGGTGAAAATATGAGGGGACACTCAAGAGCAAGTATTCCTTGTTTTTAATACTTACTGTCTGTCTTGTTACTATACCAAGAGGAGTAATCTTCTGCTGGTGTCCTAGGGGTAACTGACAATTCAAACAGTTAGTTTTCACCCCACTTGGAGGTAAGAATATGACTTAAAAAATTGAGAAAGCTAGTGAGTCCCGGAAATGGGCTTGTATCCAGGAGTTCAGGGAACCTGCAGAAAAGCAGGTAGTTCCAAGCAATGGGAGTTTGCTGGTTTTAGCTTTACTGAAGAAATTAGACATGGAACAGTGAGTAAATTGAAAATAGTGGTATATAAATATTAATAAAAGAAAAAATATAGATATCAACTAAATATGAAGGAGAATCTGCGAGCTTGGCTATACAAGGAAGTACTTTAGTGCTGACCCTGTTGTTAGGGATAGATCTTAAAAGAGCGGCCACTCTTCACTCTCCAAGCAGCACCCAGGATCCTGCCGGCCCAAATCTTTCTGCACGGACGTACTGCACGGCTGCGAAGTAGCCGATGGGGCCGCAGGGCTGTGCCGGAGCCGGCAAATCGAGAGGCTCGTACCCTGCTCCGGCCGGGGCAGCTCAGCCTGCGGGCTCCTCTGCTCCAGTCGCGGCCACCCGCCCGCAGCTTCCCGGGTGCTAACGGTATACGTATATACATATACGTACGTATATATACATATGTACTTAGGTACATGGGGTTCCCAGAGCTCCCCTCGCTTGGGGTGGCCGCGAAGGAGAAGCCGGAGGAGGAACCGGCGCCCCGGACTGCGATGAAGGGGCGCACCCCCACCTGCAGCTCGGAGGGCAGGAGGGAGAGGGAGGCGGAGCGGTTCCCATCCCGTCTCCTGCCGCCTTCGGAGAGAAACCGCGGACGGGAGCGGGCGATGGGCACGGGTGAGAGGGAACCGGCCGCCACCCCCGCCCGCCCCTCTGCCCGCGGGCTGGGGGCGATGGCCCCGTGCCCATCTCGCGGCCACCCGGGATGCGCCGTGGGCGAGCCCGGCTGCCCCGGGGGAAGTTGAAGGCTGGGCCCCCGCGGGCCGCTCGGCCGGCTGCGAGGGGGCGGGCGGCGCCGGGAGCCCGAGGAGGAGCCCGAGCATCCCGGCGCCAGGGACAGCCGGAGAACGGGCGGCGGAGCTTCATGGGCTGCTCACGCCAACATGGTGCTCGCCCTCAACGGCAGCCACCTCTACGGTAACCTCCGGCCCTTGGTCCTGGAGGACCCGCGGGCGCTGGGCGGTGGCAGGATGATCGCCGGCTCCTGGCCCCCGCGCAGCCTGGCGAAGCTCGGCCCGTCTTCCCCCCCGTCGGCGCTGCCCACGGCGAGCCCCCTCCCCGCCAATGACTCCCAGTGCGGGGAGCAGATCCTCAGCTACGGCAACGTGGAGAAAGTTCTCATCGGGGCCGTGCTCTGCCTCATCACCCTGCTGACCATCGCCGGCAACTGCCTGGTGGTAATCTCCGTCTGCTTCGTGAAGAAGCTACGGCAGCCCTCCAACTATCTCATTGTCTCGCTGGCCCTGGCCGATCTCTCGGTGGCCCTGGCCGTCATGCCCTTCGTCAGCGTCACTGACCTCATCGGCGGCGAGTGGATCTTCGGGCGCCTCTTCTGCAACGTCTTCATCGCCATGGATGTCATGTGCTGCACGGCCTCCATTATGACCCTCTGCGTGATAAGTATCGACAGGTGAGAGAGCCCCGGCGCCCCGCGGCTCGCCCTGGCCTCCCGCCGCCCCGGGGGGACCGGCCCGGCGCCGCTGCCCGCAGCCCCGAGCATCCAGGACGGCCGCTGGCCCCGGCGCGGAGGACCCGCCGTGAGCGGTCCCACCAGCGGTCTCCTGCCTTCTCCTCCGCGTCCCTTGGAAATGAGCCGCAGACGTGCTCAGAGCAGGCAGTGAGGCGGGTGCCAGCCCGCAGCCTCTCTGTTCGAAGGAGCCCGTCGGAGTAGGGTGTGCTGCCGCCCGTACCCCAGCCCCGGTGCCTGGTTATCCCTCTGGGTAACTTCCTTACTGACACTCGAGAGCCGAGGTGTCAGAGCAAAACCGGACCTAAACTGTCAACGTTTACTGTGGCTCCATGCAAGTAATGGGGCATTTGCAGCTTCTTTAAAATTTGGAACATATGTCTTTAAAGTGCTTTATACCACAGATAGATTTGATCTGATTCTTCTGAAGCTGATGACAGTGTAACCTCACTGGGTTCAGTGAAGTTTTACCAGACCAGAGAAGATGCAGAAATTATAGCTTATTAAGGTTTTATCTTTATTCTAGGAGAATCCCAGGATAGCTCAATTTCAACTAATACAACCATTTTTGACAAATAATGTTTTGTTTGAAGGAAAAACTGCTTTCAAATGCTTGCTTTTTAAAAATTTCCACCTGCTGTCTTAAAAACCAAGTTATGCTCATTGACATTTAGCTTCTTCCAAAAGATACAGGCACTGGGGCAACAAGGAGGTGTGTGCAGACTGCAGAAGAGGATCTTAGGTGTTCAGTTTTGGTGAAAAAAACACACCTAAAAGATCCCACATTTGCCCATGTCAGTTCTCCTTTGCAGAGGAAGGCTAACAGATTGCTTTATTCCATGCAGGTCATGTTCTAAACTAAGTTGCAGCTTGTAGCTTCCTCGTCCTTTGCCTGTAGCCTAAATTCTATGCCAAGAATTTTAACAACTAGAGGGTAACTTTTCATTACATCTCCACACAATTGAAGGACTTCATAACAGATTGTAGAAGTAGTTTACAAAGTCCTATACCCAACAGCAGCCTTGACTGTTTACTTCAGAAAGTTTTTGGAAAAAACCTCTGCATTAGGTTTCTGCAAAGAAACAGTCTTCCAAAAGAGTTTCCCACAGTAAATGGAGATTTTTTCATACCAGGGAGCATGACAGTTTATATTAATTTCAAACTTTTAATTTCTGTATAAGCACCCCCTGCTCTAATACTCTTTATTTTGTGACTTCTGTATTGGCTAGCAGTTATCTGAATGCTGCAAAACACCTTGTAGCAATGAAATCCACATACAGACTTCGACTGAATATCAAAGTGTTTGGTTTTTTGTTTCTAATTGCTGTTGCATTGAAATTTGCTATACTTTAACTTAATTCCTCTATTGTGGGAAAATATGAATAGGCTTATCTACCTTCCCAATGTTATTCTCTGTTTTTCTATAGCATTTGTAAGATAGATGATTTCATATTTCCACTTTCTCCCTATAAAGTATTTCTATTCTTTGATTGTTCTTGGTCTCTGTCTCTGAGCTCTTCACCTCCACTTCTACTAACCGTCTGAAAACAGGTTAACATACGTAAGCTTTCTTACTTGAGTAAGGATGTGTGATGATTCACACCATAGCACTGAGGTTTTACTCTTTTCCATTTCTTAGTTTAACATTTGAGGTCACTGCTGTGTGCTGAACAGCGGATTTGACTGAACTGGTCACAGTGATGACTGTGTCTCTTGTTGCCTTCTTTCTATTCTCCCTCCACTGTCCCCCCAAAATAGCAGCAAGAGATACATTTCTGTATAGAGAACAGAATATAACCTCCTGTGAATGACTGATTTTCACCAGCAAGTGCTGATTTAAACTAGAGCTGATTTAAACTAGAATTATTCTCTAGTCTTTGCATTCTCACTTCTATCACTGAAACACGATGTCTTCATAATTCATTATACTGTTGTCTACTCCCTACTTGAAATTAAAATTCTTTGAATTATGATGCTTTAACCTCTGTCAGACAAATCCATTATACAGTTGAGATAGTATGTATCATAAATAAAAGGAGACAAGCCAGCAATTCATTAACAAAATGTCTCTGCTACTCAACAATAAAGAATTAAAAAATGTCCATGATTTGTAATCCTATTTTTAAATAATTTTGTAACACTGCTAAGCTAGGCCAAAGATTAGTTTGGAATGTTAACTAATCTTTGAATATCGCATGTATACCAAATATGCAAACCAGGGAGAAATTATGAAAATCAAAAGTGAATGACGAAATGTTGCCAGTATAGAATTGATTGTAATGGTGCTACCTTACCAGCAGTTGTTCTTACATGTGTGTAGTTAGGAAATCCTTGAATGATCAGTGAGGGAAATTTATCTCTGAAAAAACATATGCTTCCAGATTGAGTATTATTTGTGGTACAGGAGCTGCAAATCACAACGTATATAATGCATTAGAGGGTCAGACCATTTTCAGAAGGTCCGTGTTTCCAAGGCCTTAGTGGAAACACTTGCACGTCATTCAGGAGAAGATCACCAGTGATACTGCCCTTAATTAGCCTTACTATCTCAGTGCAAATAGTACAAATACAGGACCAGGAAATTTCAATCAGGAATTCCAGAAGGAGAGTGAATGAACTTCAAATTGGCCACTATCTTTGAAGGCATTTAGAAATTCTTAAATCTTTTAGATCCTAGAGTCACATGGGAGACATTTGTTGAGGAAGAAGGTTTAAGACAGGACAAAGAAACATTTTTGAAATGTAGTTAGGAATTGCACTGTCACCTGGCTCTTTAGGACATCTTAGGAAACCTTTGTTGTGATCTAGTAACATCTCTCCTGAAGTAAAAGATGAGGCTGTTGCAGGAAATGCAGAGACAGCAAATAAGTTGACTATTTTAAAATTTAATTGTTAAATCTCTAGGTTCTTCCTGAGGCACTTATGAGAAGCAGGTAAATGGCTGAAAGAATATTACTATTGAATTAATCTTAAAAAAAAAAGTTTGTTACAAATTTTAGGCAGGGTTTCCCTAAGGGGAAATAATACCTTTTATTAAACAAACAAGTTAGTAAAACAGAGGCTTTGAGGAGCTACCAAGTGGGATAAAAAGAATAAACTGAAAAGGCTTTTTGATTTGTTTCCCTTGCACAAATATGTGCTACTCAGCTTATGCCACTGAGAGCCCTGAAATGCCAGCAGCTGGCAAGCTATTGCTCACAGAGATATTTTGCTGCACAGCCCTTAGTGGCAGATGTATTTTTTAGCTGAATCTATCAGTTGGAAAGCTCTGAAAGATTCCTATTAGCGTGGAATCTACAAATAGGGTGGTTTCACTCTGTTGGAAAACCTTGTATTTTTTTTCTAGTTAGACACGTCAAGCACTTCTTGTACTTTTTAAGTTGCTTCTATTGTAAGTTGTGTAAATGATAAGGGTGCCAAGTAGATATTAGTGTGCTATTATGGGGATATCTAACTTTGCACAGAGTTCACAAGGAAGAAACTAGGTTGAAAAGGTCATTTTATTATTCACAAAGATCTAAATTTGTGGAGAATGCGAGATAATGTCCTTGAGGTAACCAAATTATGCTTTTCTTCAGATCATATCTTCCCTTTTGTTTCACAACATGAAAACCTTCACAGATCTTTATCAGGGTGACCTGAGATGAACAGGTTATTTTTTAGGCATCTCTTGTCTTATTTAAGCCCCCATTTTGGAAGATGGCTATCTGCTTACAGGAACTAAAACAGATATGTTGGAGAGTCAAGAGTATTTCTCCCTTTTGAAATTTCATAGGGATTAAACAGGCAAGACAACTTGATACTCAGTCAATATTACCTTTGGTATTCTCGCCATCTGTGATATGAGGAGCAGCTCTGTAGAAAGGTAGTAGCTACAGAGACTTTTGCAGGAGAACTGGGCCTCAGTGAGTAGTGGTCTTCCTCAAGCATTTCTTACTAGTGGGTTTGTTGTTTTTTTTTTTCCTTTTGCTCTTAAGACTCCACTTTTCAGGTTCTGAATTAAATAAATTATATCACATTTAAATTCCTTCACATTCTTTGCATTTAAGAGTGAGCAAACATCAGGAGTGAATTATGAGGGATGGATACAAACCACATCTTAGTGGGGGAATGAGCAAATAAAGGGAAATAATTGTATTTGAACTGGCGGTGTTTGCATGCTGATTCATCATGTTGTTCTGACCCAAGATAGCTACAGAACTGCTGTTTTGGAGAGTATCCACTGGATAACTGCATAAGTAGCAATTTTTAATTCAATTTAAAAATAGCTCTTTGGCTTAGAAAGTGATAAAGTAACATAACTACTCAGATGCAGTTGACGAATTATAACACTTTCCCTACACCCACACAAGTAATGAAACACTTTTTTGGGAACTTTTCCAGTCTGTATCTCAGCCAAGAATTCACGAGTGTTCCAGGCTTCCATTAAATTGATGAAGATTTAGAATTTGTATGCAAATAATTGTGCCTTTTTGTTGATCCTGAGATTTTTTATACGTAAGAATCAGCTCTCTCCCTTCCTGTTTTGCCACACTCCAAGTAAGTATGAGTACTTGTGCTTCTCCTTAGAATGTGTCAATCCCTTAAAGTTCACTCACTTCTCGAGTCCTTGTTCCATGCCTGGGAATGGAGCAGGTCTCAAACTGCCTCAGAGGAAGAACTTGGAACTAAATTTAAATGAAGACTTAAGCACTTTCCATAGAATCCAGGTGTCTAAATTCTGCCTACATCCCAAACTGATAATATGACCTGAAAACTTTGTCAGCAATTTGCTAAACCTAGTGGTACTTACTAGTCCTATGTGGTTTCCTATTTGGTATAAAAACTTTTTCTGCCTTAAGACCATGGATGGAGAAGCCTGCAGTCTGTTTTGCCAATCCTGCTCAGATCATTCACAAAATACGTGCAGAATATATATGGAGAAATAGATATGAAAAAGTCCTCCATATAATACATTTTGGATCTAGAATAAACATAGGCAGCCACCAGTAGTGCCACTCGTGAGATTTTCTTCAATATATATATTTACACAGAAATAACTGAGAAATGAGGAAAAACCTAAAAGGAACTGTAGGAAAAGTGTATGATGGAGTTATTGCAGTTAAGGCCTATATTGCTGAAGGAAGTTTTGAGATCAATATGGCAGCTAATTCCTAACAATAGCCACAGTCACAAGAGCCATTCTTTTCATTGTTTAGCCTGATAAACAACAGTACTCTTTCTGAGTCTGTAAATAATGTGTCTAGCTTATGAAAGATACAAACAGCATTGTTAAAACTAAACTCAAGTGAAAAAGAACAGATTTGGTTTTATTCCTTTCCATGTAGGTTTTCTAATGTAGTCCACTTAGAGAATGTTCCTTAAGTTGATGTAGTTTCTTTTTTGCAGAGAATTTATTGCTGAACACCTATGCAATCTCCATTTCATTACTTATGCTGAAAAGATGTTAAATATAAATTTTTGGTCCAAAGTTCAGAGATGAAGAAGTTTAATTGGAAGTTGGAGGCACTAAGTAGCATAAGGCAATGCAATGTGTATGTGTCACTGAGAAACTACTCCAAAAGAGTACGTTAAGTTGGGCTGTTTTGCTGTATTGACATGATCCCATTTCTTTAGGTACCTGTCTGTAACATCCTCAGGTATCTTTTCCCATGTCACACAGGCATCCTGAAAGAGGTGCAGTTACTTACAGAGTAACCTGTTCTTAGGCACAAGGATTGCTTTACATCTTTTCAGAGATACTATGCTTCGTGACCACACTGCCAGATACACAATAAATAGGTGGGAAGGAACAAATCAAGGATATTTAAAAAAAAAAGATGGACTGTTTTGTGAAAACTTGACTCAGAAGTAAACCCTGGATTTTTAACACCAAAATGAGTGGACGTTTTGTCCTTTTGCAGAGGAAACAGGTGTAAGATCTGAGCTTGGGTGGGTGTGTCTTGTATCTGCGCAGTAGAGACTGACAATGTTTGGGAAGCTAGAAGATGATATAGAAAAAAATCTGTAATTGATTATTCTATTGCTGTTATATACTGGATGCATTTAAGCAGTGTTACTGAAAGGGAGTCACAAAGTGGAGATGCAAGATAATCTTGAGGTGGCAGTAAAAAAGTGACTGCAATTGGTAATATTTCAAGATGCATGAATGGGAAATTATAGTTCAGTCAGTAGCAGGGGATTTGAAATTAAAGCACATTTATCTGAATGCCTTTTCTTGAAATTGGATATTGCATTTTCCCCCCACCTTTGAAACTATCTTCTGTTTGCTCCTACCAGGGTTTAACACTGGATGAGTTTTCAGAAGTGATTTTGGGGTCTCTAATTCTTGGGGGTTCATCCAGACTTTTCAAAGGAGCCTGATAAGTCAGAGGTAAGGGAACATTAATTCACATTTTTGCCAAGCAGGCATTCTGGAGACATTTAAAAAGCGATTATTTTTCCTGTTAAGATCACAAAAATAGCTTCCATAAGTGAGGTTGGATTTGCTTCAAGATTCACAGAAAAAGTGCAATTCTAGAAACACTCCAGTTAGTTTTTCAAGGGAGCTTTCAAAAATATATCCTAAGTCACAAAAATGCAAATGCACGTCATACTGGCATGATGGTGTAGTGTAACCTGAGCACACGAGCATAAAAATATTTTCCTAGAGGGTTTTGCTTGAACCGAATTAGTATCAAAGAATGAAGCTTCAAAGCTTTTGTAATTCTGTACACAGAAACAAGATTACCATATCAGTAGTAGCATCCTCACACAAAAATCTAGAGGAACAGCAAGTAACCAGGGAATGTTTTCACTTTACTGGAATAATTTTATCTGAAAATTATTTCTAAAACTCCCTGAAAATTATATAAGGAAAGTATCTTATTCATTTAAAAGAAACACAGTATTATTTTTAATGTTGTTGTTGAGTTTGAAATATTTCGTTCGAAACATTTGTGGCAACTTTTGAAACTTTTTTCATCTGCGGTTGATATGTACATATGGTGCTGTCTGTCAGCTACAAACACCTCTTTTTTTTCCTCTCTCAATATATAACACTCAGATCTGGTCCTTCCTCTGTGGACTAGAAAGTCTGAAGAAAGCTGGCCATTGTAGTAGGTCTTGTATGAATATAAAAAGAGCTTGAGAAATAGCTGAGTCTGCTAAGGTGAAGATGTCATAGGAGGAAAAACTGGGGAGCAAATTCTCAAATTCTGATATCTGTCCATGCATGTCCAAAGCATGAATGTCATAAAGCAGTGCTCACTGCACTTTTGTTCTAATGGTCACTACTGTTGGTAAGATGAGGATAATTTCTTTCACCTGGAAAGCTTACAAGTTTTAGTTGGTCTTGTTGGACTGGATAGCCAACTATTTCTAAATGATTGAATCAAAATATAACTCTTCCTATAAATACTGAAAAGAGGCAAAAAAACAGCTGGAATTTTTTGAACAAACTCTTACTGTAAATTCTCATTTTCAAAAGATTCCAGTAATTAAATATGTCATAGTTAAAACTTGTTTTTATTCTGTTTGAACTAACGTAACAAAATTAAAGATTGAGCATAATAGATTTTCTTTTTGTGCCTTGCTGTTTATGCAAGACTCTATCTAGAAATCTAAATTATGTGATATGTATGGGTGGTTCTGTACCTATTAGCATGTATGCAAATCTGGCAGTGATTCACCTCTAACAATAAACATGGGTTTTGGGCAATATATGGGCAAGAATGAATTCTCTAATAGTGCAGAACAGAGATATGCAGGGAAATCAAGTGCATTCTTTCTGTCTATCGTGTCCATTGCTATCAAATTGAAGCTAGGACAAGAGATCACTGAAGGGGGTTAACTTCATCATTAATAGCTATTTCACTGGTCATTATTGTTTAAAAATGGTCATTATTGTTTAAAAAACAGACCAAAAGACAAAGCCAAGAGGGATATTACAAAAATAACTTTTTTAAATTAAGGAAAACCAGAGTGAAGTCTATTCTTGGAGGTACATTGTGCTTTGATGAGAAAACTGGCAGCAGAGTTTTTTCCTGAGATATATCAAGGAAATGGGTGGGGTTTTGGTACTGTTAAACACTTAAAACCAAGTTTTTTTAGCTTGTGGAAATGTAAGACACAAGCACAAGGAAAGTCGATAATCCATTCCTGTGTACAGTTTTTATGTTTCTTTGAGGAGATTGTGGGAAGTGAAGGCAGAGCCTCATGGAAGGTAACACTTTTCTCATACTGGAAGCTATTTGTCCTGCAGAGTGTAGCAGGTTGAGGAGCAAGCTGTATTAACATGGAAAAATTGCTCAGGGACCAAGGGAGACTGGACAGAGCTGCTTGTATCTCAGACATTCACCAAGTTGGGTAAAAGCAGAAAGGGCAGCAAAGGCTTGCCTGCAAGAACACTATTTCTCTGGCAGAGTTATGTACAAACATTTTACATCTAACTCACCACGTGATGAATTTTCTGAAACAGACTAAATTCCTAGTTTTCATTTAAATAAACTTTTTTTTTTTGGTTGGAAACTCTCAAATATTTTGGGAAGAGATTGTAATTGGAGATCCAGCTAAACATCATGAGATCTCATCCCAATAACCTGGGATGCAGCTGTGCCACCTTCACTCCCTCTGAAGAATACTGATCAGAAACTTTGCAGGCAATGGAATCATAATTTCTCATCAACCATACAAGTAGCTGTAATCAGAAATATGATCTATTGCTGCTGCAAGTGAAATTGGGCCACCAATAAAGAGCTTTCTTTAAGTAACTTATTTATAAACTGTTTGCTTTTCATGATGTGTAGGAGACTGGGGACATTGTATTTCAACATATGGTTTGCAGGTCTCTAGAGAAGGACACAAAAGGTAACTGCAAAAAACCCAAATCTGTGGCAGTAATGTTTGTTCACTAGTTAGAAGACTGTTCCCAGGTGAGAATTTTTAGGAATTGGGAATATGGGAATTTTTAATCAAAGCAGAGAATAATGCTTTAGAAGATTTGCTTTGATAACAGCTGTTCAGAAATTGTCAATAGGTATAAATATTAGAAGGTAGAAATGGAAGGCATAAGTACAGAAAACTGAAGTATATGCTATTATATAAACTTACTATAAAATTTCCAACATAATAGTCATCATGAATATAAACCATGAAAACATGTTGTGATTCTCATGAAATATTTCAGATATACAGTACCATTTGCCAGAATAATGTTCTGTAAGCAGTTCTTCATGTGGGTTGTTAAATTTTGTTTATTTGCTGTAGAAGTTGACATTTAGCAAATAGTTGAAATATTAAATCGCTGAACAAAGAGTGTGTTGTCTGGCCACAAATTACTTGGAAATATTTATACCCATGACCCAAAACAGCTGCTGACAAGATGCAAAGCTTTTCTTTAATAGCCTAATAAGATATTTTGATGCTAAAAATGGTACAGCTTTGGCTCGAAAGACTTGACATTCACATTGCTATGTACTGCAGTTTCCCTTTTACCTTAAGTATCTGCATTTGAAGACTCTCTTCTTATCACAAGCAGTTTTAGCAACAATGCTGACCGCAGTGTCTCAAGAATGTATTGTCTCATATTAAAGAGCTATTTTTGCAAAATGACTATGGTCAGTAACAGAACATATTATTCATTTAAAAAAGAAAGCTAAAATTTAAATAACATAGTGGACCATTTGTCTGTGAATTAAAGAACACAAGAAGGAGCTTAACATTTCCAAAGGCTGCTATTTAACACGAAGCTTCCGCACTGCTGCCAAAGTGTTGAAATAAAGGGAGCATCTTATCAAATCACTCAAACAACTGCAGCTTGCAATGAGCTATCTGAGATGTCCACAGGCCAGCTGTGGTGATTCATCCCACACTGATGCCAAAGTTCTGCTCCTAAATTTAAATGAATGTTTGAAATTTTCAGCCAAGCAATGAGAACTGATGTTATTGGAAGCTGTAGTCACAACAATAAACCTTAGGTATTTTGCTCTTTATCCTCACAGAGTTGATGCCACCGTGTCTCAGAAGAACTTTAGAGTTGCCAACTTGCTGCTGAGGAAAAAAAGCAAAGGAAAGACATACTCACTGAGAGGTGGGAAGAAGGGCTTCTTTCTGCTAATCCCACGTATTCCACTGCTTTCATGTGTGGTGTAGCATCTGTAAAATGAATATAGAAGAGAGTTCTCTGATGCTTGATAATTTTCACATCCTACTATCTTTAAAGATTTTAGAGGAGGAGATGATCTATTGTAACTGTATTTCTGTTTTAGCGTAAAGGTATAATTCTAAAATCTGGGGAACACATAAAGGTGATGTTATGAAAGAATTGTGACCACACAGTCACACACTGAGCTGGACAAATGGTTATTTGTGGAGAAGTAATAGTTGAACCTGTCCTCAAATTCTGTCATTCTCTACAGGAAACCCAGGGGAAGAGAGGCAGAAACTCCTTTCTTGACAAGAGAAAAGCAAGAGGTTAATTTTGTAGATTGGATGTACTATGTTTTTGTGCCTGTGTAGTTGGTGGTAGCAGTTTCTGTTGAAAAGTGTTCTATATTTTAAAAATATTTGGTATAGCAGATTTTGCGTGATTTTAAAAGTAAGAAAAAATATGAAGGATGTTGCTGGAAAAAAGAATATGCTGTAGTGGAAACTTGTTGCGGGCAGGCCTGTTTTCAACTAGACAAAGAGAACACACTATCCTGGCTTTTTCCAGGTTTTCTGTTTAGTCATCTCTAATCTTACTTGCAGCTACCTTTACAAAAGTAGACCTGGTGACATCTTAAATGAGGAGTATGAACTGCTGGATTTGGATTAAATGTTACTGAAGCAGCAAGCTGGAAAAAATCTTTTATGTGGAACCACAACCTGGCAGGTCTGAGCAAGACCCAGGAGGGTCAAAGTTCATTAGAGTGAAGGATTTGTTATCTAGAAAGATGTAGTGTCCACTTGGCCATTACTTTCTTCATTCTCAAACCTGTTGATGAAATGAATAAGAATTATGACAAATGAACTATTAAATACAGAGGCTGGGAAAGGCTGAACATATAGCTTTACCCACTGCAATTTGGGTTTTGCTGCAGTTATTTCTCATCACTAGATCTTCCTCTGCTTCGACCTTCTCCTTCAGTTAAAGGGCACCTGGGGCTGTGTATTTAGGAATTCTGAGTGTCTACAAAGGGAAGAAATATTTGTAAAGTAATATTACATTCCTGCAGGTTTTCTATTTCCAGTTTATAGAGATCTGACCAATTTATTTATTGATATTCCAAAATATCACTGAATGAAACATTTTGTGAGGAAAATGATGGCAGGCAGCAGAATTACATGTGAGGGGAGAACTTGGAACTGGGTATATAAGCATGCTGTAAGTAAATATGTTAGTTAAAATGAGTGCTAAGGAAATAGATGACATATGGTTGAGAAATGTGGCAGCTACAGTAAACCTTGCATTCATTGACATGAAAGATGATGAGACATGATAACCTCATTCTGTACAACATACTGAGCAGAAAATACACTGCTAAAATATCAAGAAATGGCAAAAAAATAGCTCTTTATATAAGTTACAGGAGAGGGATCACCTTATTATCTAATAATTCCCTGCACCAAAAGTTTCTGCTGAAAAGGACTGTGAACAGCAGTTTTGTAAAAGGTTCTTGAGTTGTAGATACACAATTTGATCTAACCTCCTGTCTTCTTTCCTTGGTAGCTTCCCTTCATGCTGTGCTCTCTCCAGACCACTGCCTACCCTTCCAAAACAAGTTATGGTTTTTTGCTATGTTAAGACTTATATTAGGAGGAGAGAAATTATTATGCTACTGTAGGAGACAAGCAACTCCAGTGTGCATCTTTAAAGAATAACTAGGTAAACACTGCTCAAGATGCTTTGCTCATCCCAAAGTTCTTGAAAAGAGATTCTTAATTCTGCTTTAGACTTAGATTTTCCTGTGTATCTAACACAGTTTATTGATATACTTTGTTTTTCGTCTGGCCAATCTTGGGCAAATAAGTAAATGTTGAGGTCAATATTTACAATTTTCACATAACAAACAGAGCAGAACACAGCAATTTCTTTGTGTGATTTTAAAAAAATTCAGATCTGCCTTCAGACCAATACAGCTATGGACAAAGCCAGAAATGTTCAAGTAGGTTAGCTGTGTACTGAGATTCACCCATAATGACTGTACAGGTATTCCTCAGGGCTCTTGCAAAATTACTGTCATGGTGAAGCAAGAGGAGAATCTGAACCAGGGGTTTCCAGCATTTTTCCTGTTTCTTCAGAGGCAGGATAAGAAAGAAGGGGGAGGAGGGAAGAAGTATTCTACAGGGGGTTGTTCCTCAAGTGCTTTGTCTGGAGATATTATGTTTAAACTGTTTGTATTCAAGGAAGGAAGAGAAGGGACATAAATACCAGCTCATTTAAATAGCTATTCCCTGAGGATACTTTGTTGTACTATAGTGGTATTACAGTTCAATGGGCTGTGATTTTTCATTTCATTCATCACTTATACTATGGAAATTTCTGAAATGTTTAATTTAATTGTACTGAAGATATCAGTCATGATTTTCTAGTTAAAGTTGTGGGAGGCTTTCATTTTGAAACACTATTATAGCTTTCAAAATAATTCCTTTTAAGCTAATGTTTAGTGTCAATCCAAGCGTGACTCATGTAGTGAAGTTGGGGAAAATCACCGTAGCCATTTCTACTTTATGGGAATCTGATGAGGGTTTTCTATTTTAAAAAGAAAAGACCATTTTTCATAGCTCTGAAATTGAGCCTCCACACATTTCAGTTACAGGTATCTGTTTGCTCGCCTCCAGAAACACAAAAAAATGGTTATGCAATTAAAGCACCAACCTTAGCTTATTATGACCCAATGATCGGGGTCTATAGACTTATTTTGTGGTTCTGGGCAGGCCACTTAAGCTGCACCTAAAGTGACAGCCTGGTATGCTCAAGGCAAGTCTTGATATTCGGGTTCCTTGAGCACTCAGAGCAGATCTCTCTACAGTTCTCCGTGAGTTTGGGCTTTCTCCTGCAAGAAGCACGGGAGCTCAAGAGGCCTGGGATTTATGCCAGGGAACAGCCAGAGAGCTCCTCTGGGTGCAGGGGCCTGGGGGCTCAGTGTTTTGCACTGGATAACCCAGTTCTGGCAACCTCCTCCTCCTGACAACCATCTAAAGGCCTGGTGTCCCATCCCAGTCTGACTCGTCACCACCCATCCTGAGAAAGTTTTCAGGCTCCCTCAGCTGCATTCTCATAGACCCTGTTCCATCAGCACGCACTTCCATGCCCGCTCTGAAGGTCCTCCTAGATCTTGCTGTGGTTTCCACTTTGTTTGATCATGTGTATGCTGGGATCTGCTGTGCTGGCAGGTACGAAGGGGTCATCTGGTGTGCGTGTGTGTTTGTGTGGCTGCACACACAGGGGAGGAGAAGATGGTAGACTGATACATTGGTCGAAATACAGGCACAGAATCCTGTGGGCTGCCAACCTGCCCCATTGCTCACCCAAGGGATGTTTGTCCTGGTGTCTGACAAGTACAGAAGTGAGAGAAATCACACTGCAATTTTTGTTACAGCCTGCTTTCATGCTTGCACAGAACAGGGTGGTTCCAAGACTGAGCCATGTCTGTCTGGTGGTTGTCTCCTGGCATGTCTCCTCTGGGCTGGCTGCAACCTGCATACCGACCTGGAACCGTGGCTCCTCCTCTTTGCCATGGGACAACACCACTCAGGGTATCGGAGGGTGAGAGATCTGAGCTCTGTTAATAAGTTTTGAGTTTGAGAAGGAAAGCCCTTTCTAAAGACAGTAAGAGGGAGAAAAGGTGTGTTAGAAGTGCTGCAGACTGACAAAAATCTGAGATCTTCATTGTCTTTGACAATACTCCTGGGTCTGAGGGACAATAGGGCTGAGATGGGGGGGACACAAAAGAAAAATGAAAAATTTCCAGTTCCTATCTGCAAAATTTATTCTTTTCCATTCTCTGTTCTTGTTTGTTCATGAACTGCCATTGTATAAAAGAGAAGGGATTCCATCCAAGCTGGTGCTTCAAGAAACCACACCTTTGCTTAAAGTTATTTCCCCACATAGGGCAGAATAAGTCCCATGTAACTATTAAGCAATATCTCAAGTCAAGCCTCATCCTTCCTCAGTAGGTTTTGGATGATATACATTAATGCTCAAGGTCTCTGCTGCTCCTCAAACTCACTGACAGCACCACCTCCCTCCAGTCAGGCCATGTCATTTACTCAGATTCATTTTCCCTTTTCAGATTTAACCCGTTCTCCTCTAACATACAAAAGGCCATATGAGATAAAACCTCTTTTCTAGCTTTCTTCCAACCAGAACTTCTTTCCTCCATGCTCAATCACTAATGAATATTGCAACACAACCAGCCAAAAATAAACAAGAATGTGGTTCCTCTTTAATTCTTTTTCTAGAACAAAGTTCTTCCTTAGTCTCCCAGATAGTATCAGAAGGTTAAATATCTTCTCTGCCCCCTCAAAAAGGGGCCAGGCATCTTGTAATAACTTAATAAAATGCAATACTGCATCATACACTTAAAGATGGAAAAATAGTCACATTAGACAGACATCAGTCTACAAGTAATTAGATATTCAGTTAGGTATAAGAGTGGACAGGATGCAAATACACTGCTTTTTTTTATAGGAGTCTGCAATATTTTGGGATAATAAAAAGGGTCTCAATGCAGAAGAAATTGAAACGTGATTTTTAACCAAAATAGTGTTTTCTGATATAAATACCCTTATTGAATATAGCAAGCAAACATCTTTGAAGATGTTTTTCTTTTCTTTTCCCTCCTTAATTGATAAAATGACTTAACAAATACTGTAAATTATACCACAGGGTAAGAAGCTGTATTCACAAGCTTCTGCACTTGTGAAGCAGTTTGTGTGTATACTATGATGAATTCCATGAAGAATTTTTCAGCAAATTGAGATATTTCTTAAAAGACCTTCAAAGACTTTCTCTAGGGAATATTCCTAAAATGTTACTAATATGTATTGCAAATTATACTTTATTCCATATTTTGATTAATATGATTTCTTACTTTTGAAAAGAAAGAAAAATTTAGGATGAGAATTTTGATTCTCTTCTCACTTCCTCCACAAAAAAATGAGATCTATGTTAAACAAAAGAGCTTGCAAATCTGGGAGAGTGTGTGTGTGTCTGAAAGGGTAGAAGTGGGTAGGATGTCCCCGACACAGTTATACATTTTCTTTTAGAAAAGCATGAAATTACTTTTTATTTTCCCTCAACCTTCCACAATGTTGAACAGTGTAAAGAAAAATGATTCTTCCTACGTGTGACTTGCCCAGATTTGGAGAGCTTTTGAAGTGTTACAGATTATCTATCAAGAAGTAGAGTGAAAAGCACTTTTGAGCTCCATATAAAGTTAATCCTGTTGCACTCAATAAACAAACCACACTTGTGTACAGGAAACTACAGATGACGAAACCCACAAAGCTGGCATTCAAACATTTTGGAAAAATTTAAAAATAGGAAGTCTTCCATTACAGAGTGCAACTTAATCCTAAATAATTTGTGTCCAAAACCTTTTCAGATTACAAATGCATCTAGTTTCTAGGGGACTGGTGAAGGATTAAATGGGCTGAAATCCACCTTCCTTCTTATGCCTCTGGGGATGATAGAAAAAAGGAAATATATATGTACTGTTTTCTTCAAGGAGAGCTAATAAGAGCATTTAGTCTATAATTTAGAACATTTATATGGATAATTGCCAAATATTGGGTAGGAAATACATATTATCTACTATTCAGGCAGTGTTGCAAGGTAAATATTAGCAACTATGTGTTGGGACCTTTCCTTGCAAACACTGTATAATTTGCAGTAGAAAACGAAAGGCTACTGAACTGGTTTGTCAAGAAGCTGAGAACAAGATGTGACAGGTGATAAATACTTTGCAGTCATGCAGGGTGAAAATGAAAGACAAAGATTGAGGGCGGGTGAAAGAAATTTGCCAAAGTATAAAAGTAAAGAGCAATATAATTTCAGAATTACAAGAAAGATAATACAAGTTGAATGGAAATATATGACACATCTCTTTCTAGCAATATAATTGTTACATATTTATGAGAGCAGAATGCATCCCCCCATCTAAGGGATTAGTATGCAAACAATTAAGAAGGAAAAATTCAGAGCTAATAAAGAAATATAAATAAGTTGGCAAGAATGCAAAATAAAAATGAGTGAAATAAAAGAATGAAAAATGAGCTAAAATAAGATAAATAAATAAGAAAAATGTGAAGCTGTAAAGTTATACAATATGAGAGGAAGAAAGTCCATGAAAGTACAAAGAAACTAAAAGAGAGGAGAAATATAAGAGAGGAGAAAGCAACCTTCAGCTATGCAAATTACATTCCTTTAGAATGAACAGATATTTAATTTTGATTGACTTAATCCTCCCCCACTGCCAGGAAAGCCTACACTTCTTGAGCTCCATCAAAAATAAACCTCTACAATGATTTTTGAGAAAAAGAAAAATCAAGTCAGAACGTTTATTACGTAGATTAAATTCAATATGTACCCACTATAGCAGTGGGAATGAATGTCATATTATTACAAAGAGATTTTAAGAAAACATGCTTAATTGAGAACAAAAAGAAGAGTAATGTAAAGTGTTAACCTGAAAGCAAAACAAATATTTTGTTCTCATTCTTCCAAATATCAAAATTAAAGTATCACTGTTTCAATGATAAGAATAATGTTGAAATTCTATGAAACCTGAAGCATAAACATCTAGATGAATAGATATTAAAACATACATTTAAGATCTTTCATACTTGTTCATTCACCATCAACTGAGAAGGATGAAGTAGAGCTTTCTGTGATTTCTAGCAAATAAGATGTGTTAGCTGACCACTGTGCTAAGACTTTTTATAAACTGTGTTCTAATTCACAGCATAGGAAAGATACAACATTTAACTAGATAGAGCATAGAACTAGTCAAACAAAGCCTTTTCCCCTCTACGGAGTACTGGTTTGATTTTGTTAGTTCTGCTGTCTTGCTCTAACATTGCACAATATTTTATGTTTAGGTTTTAAAGTGACCCAATTCATACTCTGAAAAGTTTCATATATGCAATGAAATTAGTAACTTTGATCATTTCTGCTGAGGAGAAAAGTGTTTTACTGCCTCTGAACATCCTCCTCTTCCCAGGCAATGATCACGATGTGATTATGGGGCCAGTCTGTATTGCAGAAAGGCAAAGTGCTGTTGTACAATAATTAACAAGGTAATTGTCACACCACAGCACTGCAGTTGTGCACTATACTGCTCACGTCTCAGCACTTAGGTCTTTTTAAATTTCTATTCATTTACACCTGTCTCAATTACTTAAATATGTGATGGGAATAGTATTTCCCTGATCACATTGTATGTTTTATAACCTGTTCAATTTAAAAGAAAGTCTGAGGGACAGAGCTTCTCTTGTATTGAGTAAATATATCATCTTTGAGAAGGAGAGAACAATTATTTTTAAGTGTTTTGACATAGTCATGACAGAAAGAATAGGTTTGGTACTTGTTTCAACTTGTTCCATTTACATTGCACTTACTGAGTAAAGTATCAAAATGTAAGGAGAAAACTGATGACTATATTAGGGAGAATATTTTTGAATGTTGGCTAGC
Organism: Atrichornis clamosus; assembly: GCA_013400975.1. Taxonomy (NCBI): domain Eukaryota; kingdom Metazoa; phylum Chordata; class Aves; order Passeriformes; family Menuridae; genus Atrichornis; species Atrichornis clamosus. Next base: position 159,605 of record WBMZ01012652.1, on the reverse strand, counting down.
TTTTAGGAATGGCATTTTGCTCCTATTCTTGTGAAGTGTCTCTTAATGTTGAACAGAACTAAACAGAAAAAAATTATGAAAGATGATGAGAGAATCACAGCCAAAGAAGAAAAATCAGTAGATCAGCATCATTCTTCAGAAGAAGTTATCATTGCAGGTGAACTGCTGGACAGGATTTTATAGCTATGGGTTGGCAAGGAAATCAGTACACGTGTTGAAGATAGAAAGATTCTGTGCTAGAGAAAGAGGAGAGAAGCCAAGGATTAAGCATTGTTGTGTCTTTAGAATAAAACAATTTTATGACTCTTAAAATACAACAGTAGAAGAACTGACAGAATCTTAGATTAAGCACAACTCCTAATCAAATGGTAAATGATAACAAAACAATATGTTGTGATTCCTGGCAGAAATAGCTATATTACACATCTGTACCATTTTCAGTATAACGTGTCTAGTTCTATTCCATAGAAGTCCAATCTGCTTCATAAAAGCAAAAACAGACAGTGAAAGATCTGGAAATCTGTTAGATTAAGTCAGTGAATTCCAAGAAATGAATGTGGACTAACTAGAATGAAATTCTGTCTGCCTATAAAGTACGTGGAGACCAGAGACAAAGGAATACACGTGTGATAAAAAAGTTGCATAAGTGATGCTGATGTCATGCTGCATTCAATTTATTCTTGAATTGGGCAGGAAGCTTCAAAATGGTTTTAATTCTTTTAGCTACTATGTTTTCTATTCCTCTATGTCTTTGCTCACAGTGAGAGGCAAGTCCTTTTATTATTTTTCTTTATCTTTTAGCAATATAATAAAGGTAAGAAAGAAAGATTTAGGACACATGATCACAAATTGGACCATCCTATTACTGTTTTCTTTCCATTGTTGAAGTCAATGTAGCTCTTAAATCTCAGGTTGTTTTCTGGATATTTCAAAACGTGTGAGGACTAGACCCATCTGCCTTTGTGATCTATATTCTAAGTGAAAACAGAGTCTTTTTTAGCTTGGTAGGATAAAAACTATTCTGTGTGGTCATTGTAATGTGTCAGTATCAGAAAAGCCAGAATGAAAAATCCCACAAACTGAATAATCTCAGGAGCACACCTATAAGGTTATAATGGTTTTACATTAAATTGTCTATGACAATTGTCTGTCATTAAATGGTAACCATTTAGATATACTGGGAAAGAACACTGTATCACAGGGAATCAGATTTTTATAAATCAAAAGGAAAGGACTTGTTCATTTACCTTTTCCATTACTGGTGTTCATTGTTTGAATGTGGCAAATGTCAATTTTTTACAATGGCTGATGACAGCAGGGAGTTCTTTACGCTCCCTCTCACAGGTTTAAAGAGAGCTCCAGAAAGACGATGGCATGGAGTAATTTTTGCTCCCTGGAGCTGGGCACAGCTATGTGTGCCTCACACCTGAACGGGTCTGCAGCAGAGGAACCAGGGAAGAAGAAACACTGAAGAAATCATAAGAACCCAACCCAGAATAGGGATGTGCTCATGTGTTCACACACATTCATCTAAAGAGTTTACTCTGCCCTTCACCATTTGCCATCTTTTTGGTCTATGCTTTTTGCTTTGAGCTCTTCAAGCAAGGGGCTGTTTTTCGCATATGTGATGTAGTAGATAAAAGGTTCAGCATCATCCTTTTTTGTTGTATCCATTAGACACTAGTGCCAGATTCTCCCTTCTCACTGTTCTCCACTCACCCAGCAGTCTTGGAATGGCCGCAGTACCTGACTGCTGTGTGTGCTGTGCCTCTTGCAGGCTGCCCAACTGGTACAGCCTCCTGCACTTCGGTGTTCTGCATACAGCACCAGGCAGTGCTGAAAGAGAAATGCCACGACCAGTTTGTAAGAAATAAAGGCCATTCATCTGTGCCTTTGGGGAGTAACCTAGATACAAACCTCACTGTGCTGGCTGTAATGTGGAGAGATGCCGTGTCTGGCAGAAGCATGTAGTCAACAAATTCAGAGCAAGCAGGATACAAAATAGCATTGCCCTTCTTTTACAAGTGAGAACTGAGGCACAGTTTCTTCTCCACCAAGATCTAAATGAACATCTGTGGCCTGTGAAAGAAAAAAACCTCAGAATGACAAGTCTGAGACACTTCTTTCATGTGGGGGATAGCTGAGATATATGAAATGGGCTTTTTAGGGACTCTGACTTCATTCTTTCCCAGCAATAAGACCTTAAGAAGTTGCTTATTCTTGAATGTTAAATTCAGCTGATTTACCTTTAGTACTTGTTTTCAAAATACTGGTTAAAGATTGAGCATTACAAAGCATATTTTTGCACTGAATTTGACACAGTATTTTTGAAATTCATGAATCTGTTAAGCCCTGAACACTCTCTAGTGTATTAGACAACAGTAGTGATTAACATTATTTTGACGTTGCAAATGAGTTTTCAAAGGTAATGGATTTCATATAGAGAGATTAAAAGATAACATTCCTTCATTTGTGCCTGCTGACTTCTTTCCCCCATCATACTACATTTAGGAAAATGAATAAGCCAGAAAGGATGCTGGTGTATTTTTATGTTAATTAATGTATTTTAATTTCAAATAGCATTTCTGAAGCACAGATACACTCCAAAAAAAGTGGTGCCAGGGCAAAACTAATGAATTTTAATTCTTTTCAGTATACTTATGCTTTCATAAATTCTTTTTGTTATATTCTAGTGCATGAGAATGCATCAGTAGGCACTCAGAGCATGCAGCCCACAGATCTGATTTTTACAGAAATCCAGCTTAACTTTTTTAGCTACATAATAAAGCTCACCTCAAAAGTGTGTTATTTTTAGTGACCTACTGGGCAACAGCTAGAAAAGTTAATACTTCAGAAAGTAGATCAACTTTTAATTTTTTTTTTTTTAAAACAACACATTGTAAATGACAAGAAGTCTTCATGCACAAAGGATGTGTTTAATAGCTAAACTGTGCTATTCTTAGACAAATTTTAAGGGTGGGTCACTCTTGTCCCAGAAAGGCTGCAGCTGATAACTCACCCTTGCTGCAGTTGCATTGCTTAAAGCAGTGTGATGTATCCCTGAGGTAGTTAAATTGAAGTTTCACTACACTAACTCTGCTCTTGCGTATCTTGGAGCACCTTGGAAAACCCTTGGCTCCTTGAGAGTGCAAACGGTTTTGGCCATGCTCTGTAAAAGAGAAATCTCCATGGTCTCTGCAGGCTGCCCATGGCTGCTGGAGTGGGCCAGTGACTATTCTAATGCTGGTGGTGAGGGGCACAAGAAGCAGCCTTTTTTAACAGCACGGTCCATGGATTGCACTGCTCTAGCCCAGACAATTCTGATAACAGTTCTTAGCTCATGGCCCCTCCAGGTGCAGATTCACTGGCAAAATACTGGCCTGATCTAATTTACTTGTGCATGCTGTCAAGAATAGGGCACAATAAACCCGTCTGTCCTTCGTGTAACACTTGTCATAACACCAATATAAAGTCAATGACATGGTTGAGAAGGATTGTTGATACTCATCAGAACAGATCATTAAATGATGTTTCTTTTTACTTCCATAACTGTATCATACCTGGGTGCTTGTGTAAAGCAAGAGCACCAGCCGTAATTTACTGCATTGCAGTAAAATCAACAATGCAGCATTCCACAGAGCCAGGCAAATCCCATATTTGATTTGCTAAGTGAATAGACAGAGAAAACATGCTCCCCAAATATATAATCACACTACTATATTTCTTGTTTGTAAGCCTCCAGAACCTTCACTGTGTAAGTAAACTCTGGTAACCCTTGAAAAAAAATGTTATTCTGAAATTTGACTTGAAATTGTTTCTTTTACAAGTAGCAAAGCAAATCACACTGATTTTCTCAAAATTCTTTTGGAGGAAGTGAAAAAGAACAATTTGAGAAGTTAACAGTAACTCATTGATCAGTTCCAGTTAAGCAGAAAGCAAAATTGGAACTAAAAATCTTAAGTCTAATTAAAAGCAACTGATTCCATCTAAGAGAAAATTCCCATAGTTAGACAGGAAATACAGAAATTTTCTGTAGTTGAGAGTAAATTCACACTTAGGATACTGTTATCCAGCTATATAGAGCCATAGCAATAATTTTGTAATTAGACAAAGATACACAGTTTAAGATACTGCAGATTAGGGAATAAAAAAGTTGTCAACAGACTTAATTTTTTTTGCTATGAAAAACTGACCCATCATGAACATTTTTCTGTAAAACCGTGTTTCCTTCCCCAGGTCTTCTTGAACTGTGATAGTTTTTTATTTCGTTTGGTAAAAGCTTGGACATTGAATAAATACAATTTCTTTCTAATTAAGTGATGATACGAAGAATTATTGTAGTACTGAAATAACCTACTCTTGGTATAAGTTTGCAGTTTGTTGTTCCTGTCTGAAAAATGAAGGTAAGAAAGACAACATCATCTCAAGTTGGTGGCAGGGATCTTCATAATCGTTGAATATGTAAGAAGAGTGAAGATGAGTGGTTGCTTGTTGACTTAACCATCCACTCAATACAAAAAGTGATAGGCTTTGTGAAATGAACGTTCATCTATGCTCCAAGATTTCACAAGTTAGCAAAATAAAATTTAGGTTTCAGAATTTCCATAAAATCCAAAATGTGTTATGTGCGTGAAGATTGTACAAATTCATAAATATCACAGCCTGTTATGGCCAATGGGAAAATTTCTTCTGGAATAAATGACCTTTTATATAGAATACCAACACTATAAATTTTGACACGAAAGACACGTGAATTTGCAAGTTGGAAATAATTCAAGGAGAGGATTGAAAATTATGAAACAGAAAACTTAGCCAAAGATTTTAGTTAGTGCGGATTACGTGAAATAACTTTCAACAGTTAGCTCCTGTACTCTATAATAACTCTACATTTTTCTTCTAGGTACCTGGGAATAACAAGACCCCTCACGTACCCTGTAAGGCAGAATGGGAAGTGTATGGCCAAAATGATCCTGTGTGTCTGGCTTTTATCTGCCTCTATCACCATACCCCCGCTCTTCGGATGGGCCCAAAATGTAAATGATGAAAAGGTTTGTCTGATCAGTCAGGACTTTGGCTACACCATTTACTCCACAGCAGTTGCATTTTATATTCCAATGTCAGTGATGCTTTTCATGTACTATCAGATTTACAAAGCTGCCAAGAGAAGTGCTGCTAAACACAAATTTACTGGTTTTCCCCGCCTGGAAGAAATGGAAGGGATTTCTATGAATGGAGTTGTAAAACTGCACAAGGAATCTGAGGAATGCGCTAATTTTTCACGACTCCTCAAGCACGACAAGAAAAACATTTCCATCTTTAAAAGAGAACAGAAAGCTGCCACCACTCTTGGGATTATTGTCGGGGCTTTTACTGTCTGCTGGCTGCCCTTTTTCCTCCTCTCGACCGCAAGGCCCTTCATCTGTGGTACAGCGTGCAGCTGTATCCCACTCTGGGTGGAGAGAACATTTCTGTGGTTGGGCTATGCAAACTCTCTCATTAACCCTTTTATATACGCCTTCTTCAATCGGGACCTGAGGACAACTTACCGCAACCTCCTGCAGTGCAGATATAGGAATATCAACCGGAAACTCTCAGCTGCAGGGATGCACGAGGCTCTGAAGCTTGCAGAAAAGCCAGAATTTGTTCTGTAAGGTCACTCATCCTCTGCTGGGATCATTTATTGTTTTATTACATTAGCTTTTTCCCCACAGATTCGAAAGAAGAGTTGTAGGAAGAACCAGGCTTCTTGAGCACTGTTAACGCAGTCTTCAAGAAACTGGAAGGTAGCAAGATAGAGCCCACCAGTCCTAATCAGCCTGGAAAAACAAGACCACCATCTAAAGAATTTGGGTGTAAGAGGAATATGAGAAAGGAGGGAATGAAATGTGGTGCAGGATGCTTGAGTTGTTAGTGAGAAAAAACAAAGTTGATCTAACCCATTTGTTTGGCCAAAGTGTTTAGTAGGTCTGAATGTTGGATGCATCTTGTATCCTAGAGATTCTTGCTGTAATAAAGACCTGAGGATGGTGAAAAGTTCACTATAATTCATTGCTTTCCACTCTGTTGTTATAAAAACAAACCATTTAAGAAGAAGCTGGATCAAAGAACTACTGCTTAGAAATATTCTTTATTATAAAACCCCATATGTTCATTAAACATTAATTTACTGGGTTGCCTGGAAATGAACTGTGTTATGAAATTTAATATTGCCTTTGCACAGCAACTCTGGCACTGAAAGGATGTGTTACACTTCCAATGTGATTATAAGAGTTGGAGTAAGGTCCCAAGGACCAACATCTACTGCTGCACACAGCCATGCAGCACAGTAGTTGCAGTGCTGTCATGCTAACTATGCCAGGTAAAGATCTTGTACTTTATTTCTAACACAACAAATATGTCTTATTACAGTTTATTTCAGGATCTGTCTGGTCTTTATCTATCTCTTCATTCTTTATTTCTCTTGGCTTTCTCAGCTGAGTCCTTCTCTAAGCTAGATGGAGACCGTCTGTGCTCAAGCCATTTCAGTTGATGTATGGCTAGTCCTTGATTCACTTCAGTAGTTAATTTACTTTCTATTTGAAAGCTCTTCTACTTCTTGGGACTTCTTTCTCTTCTGAAGTTAGTAATGAAGAAATAAACATAAGACCTTATGACTTCAGAGACATCTGGACTTTAGCTTTACAAACTGATTTTATCATCACTTCTGCTTAAACTAATTTAAAACCTTGCATTGTGTAAGAAAAAAGATAATTTACTTTTTCTAGTTCTAGCTTTTTCTACCACCACTGCACTTTGTCCAAGATTGTGATCCTACTTCAGCTGACTTGGTAACAAAGCTCTTCCCTCAGTGGAGCTGGACGAAATATTGTAAAAGATTTTTATTAAAAGTTAATTATAAAGGCATTGATTATATTAATATATTATTAGTAATGTATTAATATAACATACAGTGGTTGTGTAAGATATTGTTCTAATAACCTAAAATAATAATAGAACAACTCATAAGATCAAGATGCATTCTTTGGCCCAAGTTAGCCCTGCACACCATGTTCCAGCTGAAGCAGAGGGAGAGGGTACATTAGTGAACAAAGACTGCTTCAGAGCTTGATCTACTTTTTCAGATATTGGGACATCAGTGAGTAGACATGTTCATTATCAAATTGCCTCAGCATCACCTCACACTTTAGGCTAACTTCTGTCCCCGCTTTCTCAAGTATGAAGCCAAATGACTTAAATGAGTTCAGTGATGTTAATTTGGGCTAAGTAGTGAGAAGCCTGTGCCAGATCCCTTGTTCGAAGCATAAAGACATAAATGCAAGCACTTGAGCCTCTAAGAGGCAGAAAAGCAAGACCTGGATTGATGTGCTGAGCTATGTGTACTGGAACGTGCTTAAGTCATTTTAGATGCATTTATACACTAGGATTTTGGCCTCATTTTCAGAGAAGGATCATAGTTTCATAAAAGTAAGGGGCTGTATCCCAAGTGAAAAACAGTTTCCTAAAGAAGTTTCAAATTGATTTGAAACAGTCTTATTTCTTTTAAATGTTCCCGTACTACGCACAGAAGGACAAGAAGAGGTTTAGGCCCAGAATATCCACAAGCTCTGAAGTATGGAGTAGAGCTCATGTTAATTCAAGCATATCTTCCATATTCAACATGAAATTACCATAGTTTCTTTGTTACCTATCAGAGAAGCTTTTTTCTTATTTCCAGTGTGAGGTGTTTTCAAGGCCTTCTATAATTTTTTTCTCTATGTAAGGGTATACAAGGAAACATACAAATAAATATATCTGTGAAGACTCCAAGTGGGACAGTAAAACTCTGGTGATTTTAGAATTCTGGGGAGAAATGTCAACATTTTTATTATTCAGGAAAGTCTGAGAAGCTGTGTTTCCTTCAAATAAGATTTTTTTTTTTAAATGAAATATGTGTCTTATGAGTCAGAAATTGACATTTGCCCAGCTGTCACTAAAGGCAATTGGTTTCCTCTGGGAAAACATCCTGCAGGACCCCAGGTTTCCTCTACCATCTGTTTCAGGTAATGAGAGCACAGAAAAGAATAAAAGTTGTTATGGGCTTTGTACAAATCCTTGAAGTTTTTGGAGAGAAACAGCCACATTTCATCTCTGGATATTCTTGGAAAGAAAAGAAAAATTAAAGAAAAAAACCCCCAACAAACTACTACAAAGTTTCTTTATACACTTAAACCAAAATATAGACAAATGGAAGCTGTTGTTAGATGGAACTGTATTTGAGGGGAAAAGTAAAGAAGTTGAGAAGATTACAATAGTGTCCCACTGTCCAAGCACGCAGAGAAGAAGAGAAGTCGAGAAGAAGAGAAAGTTTTCTGCCAGAAGTCTAATGGAACAAGGCTTAGATAAGAAGAAAAAGGAAATAATTGTTTGGGTTCACGAACAGGACATTTCACTTTTGAAAAAGATAAATAAATAAATAGACCTGTATCACAATGTCTAACTGCAGCAGCAGCATTTTTAAAACTTGGATAATTCACTACACATCTGACAAGGGGGTAACATAAGAATGGGTGAATGAAAAGTCTGTATGAACACGTGTGCAGCCTGGTACGTGCTTTTACCAAACCTAAGAAGAGACTGACAGACTCTTGGTCTGTCTGTTCTTACACATGTTTCTAGAAGAAAGAAAGAAAGGTGAATCTGATAGATGGGGTTGTGAAAAAAGTGGTAAAAAAAAGACTCCAAGAACCAGCCAGAGCCCAGGAAGGCCATCATAACACTGACTAAATGAAGAGAGAAGAAGAGAAAACTGAGATATGGGAAGGAAGACATGGAAGCAGTTCTAAGTTCCAGAGTTGTGATAGCTACTTTTAGGAAAGTAACTAAAGTGCAAAATGCAAAAATGTAGAGGCAACAAAGGTACATATCCAAAATATTGAGAATAAAGACACACACCTTTCTAAAATATGCTTGTACAACCCCAGTGAAAAGACTGCTGCTACCCCATTGCCTAAAGGGCAGCTGGGCTCTGTAAGTCACCACTGCTCTGAATTTAATAAAAATCTATTTAAAAAAAGAATTAATAGCAGCATCAAGCAAGTCTTGACTTTAGGTATGATCTGTTGACATGAAATCTAAGCCAATCTTTCTCTTTTAAGAAGCAGTTCATGTTGTCTAAGTTCACAAATTGTAATCACAGAAGGATGTGGAAGCTGGTGACAACTCACTCTGCAACAAAACTCCTGGGAGGTTTGGAGGCCTTCAGCTCTCTCACCCTTAAGCCTCAGTCCGATATGTGAGAAGTCCCACATTAACTACAGAGTATGAAACACTGGAAATATTGGACAATCTCAGGTTTTCTATGAAGGTAGTTAACACTTTCTAAAATATTTGAGTGTTTGACAGGAAAGGTTGGAGTTGTTCCTTAGGTGCACAGGGCAGTACAATCTGAAATACAAGAGAGCATGGGAAAAGCTATCCTAGAAACTAGGATTGCCTTTTTACTCTAGTGCAGAACTGATCTTACCCCCAGCTGAATTTTTTGTCTGAGGAAACTCAATGCAGATTTCGTTATTAGTAACAGGACCCACATTCAGTATTTCCAAGTAGAAAGCTCAGCCATGTTACTGGATGTCCCAGACTGTCTTCCTACCAGCTGGTAGTTCTGAGATTTCTGGCCACTACAGGATTTCTGCATGGGAATGGTGGCAGGAAAATGGGACCAAATTTTGCTTCTGTTTTCTAGACTGACAAGCTTTTTAAACTGTTGTGCTTGGTTTGTACACACATTGCACTTGTGTTTGCTTTCTAGGACTTCATGAGGTTGCTTAGCCATTTTGCTTCCTTTAAAACTCTTGAATTAGAATTTACCTCTCCTTAGTCAGGGAAGAAAAGAGTCAACACAATGTAATTTGGGGTGTGGGGGGGTGGTGTTTGTTTTTTGGGGTTTTTTTTTTGGCTTTTCTCTTTGGCTTTTTTGGGGGTAAATGTAGCTGGCTATACTTGTTCAAGGAATAGTCACTCAGCTATACTCTCCCCAAACACTTGGAAATACAAGGTGATACTTGGAAATGCAGAGTGATTACTACCATAGTCTGAGCTAGGAGCTGAGGAAATCAGGAAACAGCTGTGAAACTTCTGGCAGCATCTAGACCTCCCCTTCATCCAGCACAAGCAGCCACTCAGTCACAGCCTTCAGCTGCAGCACGAGATTTTCAATTGCTGCCAGAATTATCTAGATATCAACACAGAATGGTGCCAGTCAGAATTTCTTTACTTTATACAACTCTTTGTTCATGTCTAAATTGTATAAAAAGGTGCTTGAGAGCAGCCATTGAGTGAGGCATCTCCCTGAAAGGAATTTAGTCACAGCCGTGTCAGAGATCCTTCCATAAGTCCACTCTGCAGCATCACATACACATTTTACCCAAGATAAACATCAGCTGTGACTGAAATAAAAGCAAAAGAGCAGGGCTTGAAAGAATCACAAACAACCATTCCTCCTGCACACACACACTTGCACAGCTCATTTTATGGGATTAGTAGTACCCTCTCTATAATTTACCCATAAAAGTAACACTAGCTCTCACTGGATGCCAGGTGAAGGGGTCCTGGATAAGCCTTCTTTACTTACTTCTTTACTCAGCATGTCTGACACCAGTAATACAGCAGCCAGCATATGGACTGTACTTTACCAGGAAACCCCTTGCTTCCTTCTCTCTCACCCTATTCAGATGCACCTCATATATGCCAATTTTCCTCAATGAACAGGGCACAGAGCAGCTTACAGTGAGGGCTCCATGTGAATAAACTTAGACTGAATGATTCTCCTCAGTACATGCCCTTGGAGCAGAGTTTGAGATAGTTCTTTAGTCTTTGCATTCTTTCCTGCACACCCTGCACCCTCCCACCTCTGGTTTGTGTTAATTACCCAGAGTCAAATCAGTAAATGTTGCTCAGAGGTTCTCAAGTGTCACATGTGACGCTATTCCTTCATTGCCATTCCTGTGGACGACTGCCTTAGTAAGTACTGCTAACCTGTGATAAACCACACTCTCATTTCACACTTACTCTGAAGTACAACCAGGCAGAATCAACACATAGCATTTCCCATGGTCTTTTTCCTCCTTGTTCAAATAAAACTGAAGGGTCCGTGGCAGTAATACATTGCGAGAACTGTACTCCCCCCGCTTGCTTAGCACTGCTTTTTTGAGGGGGATTGCCTGTGGTAGAAACCTCATTCCTAACACTTTTTCCAGCTCCCACCGCCTACCAGCCTGTAGGTTTAATACTGTAACACACTACTGGCACTTGCCAAACTCCTCTGTTTAGTAAGAGCCTTACTGGGTAGTAATAGAAATACTATTCAGTAAAACAAATGAATTGATGATAATATCTTATTATTATACATCTATTGCTTCACATTTCAGTTTCATGAAAAGAAAAATAATCTTTCATGCTCTGTTCAGAGATTTACTAACTAGCACCACCTGCAGAGAGATGTGTCAGTGGGAAATACATCTACTACAGTGAGACATGGAGAAGGAAATTATTTATCAAATTAATTCTATGAATAATGCAGACAAAATCCATTCATTCCCTGGCCCCTGCTTTATGGCAGGCAAATGGATTTCCAGGCAGCTGCTGCTCCAGACAGCACAGCATTATTAGAACAACATTGTAAATTTTTTTGTTACTGACCAAGGTGCTGTAGTTACAGAACTGAAAGGTGTTGGAAGCAATGACATTGGTTCTCTCGCTTTCCTCTAGGTATAAACTTAATTTTCATATTATTTTTATCTTTCAGTAAAAAACTATTTAAATTATAATATTCTCAGAAAATGTGCAAGATCGATGTGTCATCAAATCCTCTTCACAGTTTGCTTAAGAATCAGTTCTTGTCTTTTAAAACGTTTCTCAGGAAGACACAGAGAGAGAAAAGGGAGAAAACTCAAAGACTCGGGGAATGGTTTTAATGTTCAAAATTATTAATATCCTGGAATAGAAGACACCAGTTATTTCAAAGGGCGTGGAAGTAGGAATTGTGAGGACTAGATTTTAATTTTTTTTAAGAGAAAGGCTCAAGCAAATAAATTTTAAAATAGCCTAAGACAGACTGAGTTAGAAGAGCAATCTTTACAATTGAAAGAAATACAAACTCGGGTCCCTCTTCGTGCTTTAAAATCTCCTAAGGCGTTATTGCCACTAAAGAGTGAGTTCAACATGAGCTTGAAGCGAATTAATACTGCTTTCTATAACCACTTTCTAAACAGTTTGCCAAATGGGCCTGCCACTCCCCACACTTTCTGTTCAGCTGCTCTGCTGTATTGCTGAATCCATTTTCATGTAGTGATATTTCCAAAAGGACAGAATGGTTTTTATTTGCTGAAAACTGAAAAGATGCTTATTATTCCCCTATTCATTTCTCAGTGCTGCAAGCAAATAAAACCCCATTGAGATACTGTGTTTTCTAAAATATAGTAATATATAGATATTGTAGGGCATAATATTTTGATGATTTGTAACTTTGTGACTTTACTGATTGAAATTATTTCTGCCATTTGCGATCTTTTGCATAGAACTAGTCAAGTTACTACAAAAGAAAGATGCATACAAATGTATCAAAGTTTCCAGAAGAGATCATACAGTTTTATAAACCAACATACCAGACTGGATAAATATTTTGCTTTTAGTTTTCTATCTACTCAGTCAAAACCAACAATATTTCATTAATTCAGTAGTTGTGTGGTCTTGCTAATTCCAGAAAACTGTGTTTACAGTATGCTAATTTTTACCTTCTGCAAGAGAAGAGAAAGAAAGTCACTGTAATGTACTTAGTTCAGCCCTTCTGGAAAATCTGTTTTAAAAGCATGAAAAAGAATAGAAGAATGCATCTGAATAAACTCTTCTCTGCTTCTCTGGCTAAACTTATGAGGTCTGTGTTACAACAGCAGGGAATCCTCAGTCAAATTTACCATCCTGGAGATAGTCGCAAGGAAAAGATAAAATTAGGCAAATTAAATGGATATTTACTTCCTAGCAATAGTTACAAAAGCTGACAAATCCATAATTTTTATTTCTGTCTTCAAAGAAAGCAGTAAATGCAGCAAGTGAAAATCATGCTAAGGATCTTTCACTTGTCATTACAAAAAGAAAAAAATCATATTTTCAATTAGACACAAAGTTAAAGCTGCAAAAAACCAACTTTTTTTTAAGACTAGTATTCTCTTTTCAAAATGATGTCCTGTCATCCCAGAAAGGAGCAAAAATCATCAGCACCAAACTGGTTTGGAATTACAAGGATTTATAAAAGCAAATTTTTAGTTGTAATAATGAAATAACATATTGGCTTTTCTCCATGTATTTTCTTTAAAGTTGTTCCTACAGTTCATGCAATACCTAACAGTCAATATACACATCCTTGGGCAAATTATATAAAGACCAAAATTTTATTCCGGCTTTAAATACAATTACCTAAAATGCAGCATTTACATTATCTTTATCTTTCCTTCATATTTAGTTTTTAACTTGGATATAATTACCTGCTTTCCATTAATTTGGATGACTTTTTGTGAGAATGTGTTTTCATGTAATAAAATACTTGAAACATATAAGAATGCAGATTTGTCTGTAAAAATGTCTGCTGCTGATGCGTTAAATATATGAATAATTCCATGGTTTCAACAGGGAGGCTATAACAAGACAAAACAGTGCCGGGCTGCAGAGGAATGCCCTGAAAACCCTTCTCGGAGTCTCACAGATGTGTCTGTTACAACATTTCAGCCTGGTTGCTGTACAAGGTTGTTCTTCCCTTCACCAAAGTTAAGAAAAGAGGCAGGGATTTGTATGATTCACGTGAAGTTTTTGAAGTAATTATTTATCTGCAGGCGATTTTGTGGACGCGAGGAAGCAGTTTTCAGTGCAGCTCTGGCTCCTTTCTCCCTCCCTCGCACGCGTGAGCTCCCTGTGAGCAGCGGCAGGTGCAGGTTTGTGCTGCCACCACAGGCTGGAAGGCTGGGCCGGGTGCAGGGCTCTCAGTAAAGTCACTCATATTGTCTGAAGGAATTTTGGGCTTTGGACACTGAATTGTGTAAAACGGACTGAGAACTTCCACAGTTCTCACAACAACCTGAAATGTGGTGAGTACAAAGGACTGAAAGCCCCCAGAATGGTTCACTTTCCCCCAGCTTCCTCCTTTGTATGGGATCTTAGAGAATTATCTCAATAGATGTGATCTAATTACCTCTTAAGAAATGTTTCCATTTATTTCAGTGGTATATGTATCAGAACTTTTAGTTCCTCCAGGATATTTCCCATCTAATTCATCAATTTTTTTAAAAACAGGAGAAGTTCTGATTTCTCCAGGGAAAAAGAATCATGACCAAATGTGCTTCAAAGCAGCCGGAAAATCCAAGCCAGAACAGGAAGAAGAAAAATGAAGAGTTGGCTTCTGAGGAACTGGATAGATTTATGAAATGTACTTCATCTTCTTTTGATGGGAATGTGCTAAAAATACTCCATGAGCTCCATACATTACATTAAATACATTTCTATTGGAAATAGTCATGTCTTGTTTGTTATGGAGGAAAGTGCTTCTGTATACTAATGAAAATAGTTTTCTGCCTGAGAAAACCAAATCATTTCAGCAATAAGAGCTTGACACACAGGGTGGGGAAAAAAACATGCCACTAAAATTCAAAGATAAAGCATTGTACAGATTTCCACCACACTAAACAATGTAGAAGAACATTCATGTGTTTACCATGCTTGTGAATCCTAACATTGGTAGTAGTATTCAGGGATTGTCAGTGATACTGAATGTATTTTGTTGTACTAAAAAAAGAGGTTTTCAGGCAAATGCTGTCTCTGTGGATACTTTCAGGGCTTGTGTTAAAGAGATGCTGTACACCTGGAATGGGACTGAGAACAGCAACCATAAAAGACCAACTTTTGTTAAAGATTTCTGTTGTATTAAATAAATGTCTGTTACTTGTTAACATATTTGTGGTTTGTTCTCCCAAATCTTTTCAAAAAGCTTCTTTCAGTTATCCTGTGACAAAAGTTCAGGGACAGAATTAGAATGAACATGTATTACATCACAGTTAATTTACGAATACGATTGCTTTGCTTTAATGTAATTTTCATGACCTGCCAAGTTATAAATTTCTGTCATTTTAACTCAAGTGTAAAAGGCTGAAGAATTTTCATAGCACTTTGCTTTTTGTCTTACTGGCTAGTTACAAGAGATAATTATAACATCTATTATTTTTTAAAATGTGTTTGAGAAGTGTTATTTCTGACAATGGTTTGTTATAATTAAAATAGATCCTTTTGGTTTGACAAAAATTAAACAGGCAAGTATTACTGACCATTTGTTGCACAGAAAATTGATTCAAGGGATTGTTCCTTAAATATACATCAGAGAGTACATTGGGAGCTACAGAATAGTGATACTTTGTCATTCAAGATGAAGCTCATTTTTATTCCTACTGTAAATGTCAGGTCTGTCACCTCTCAAACCAACGCACAAACCCACACAGTAACTAGAAGAGTCACTCAAGGCTAAGTACTTACTCAACACTAGCAAATATAATATTTCGGAGGATTAGAGAAAAAATAGGGCTGATCAAAAGAGGTCAGGAGATGAGAGGGCCCTCACTGGGACGAGGAGTTGAGCTTTCAGTGGTTCCTGCAGCCCGTAGTACAAGGGCAGCACACGGGCCTGCCTCACACCGGGATAATCCAAGCGCCCAGGCTGTGGACAGAATTACAGCAGAGCGAATGGGGCCAGAAACAAGGCTCGGAATCACTGCTCTGGATCTGCAGAAGGTGCCTTCCTAGCTCCGTCACTAAACCTGTTCGGGGATGTGACAGTGAACAGTTTGCATTTTCACAGGGCTGCCTTATGGTGGTTTACCATTGCATTTCTCTATCACCTTTGTCATTTAATAAATTAAATGCATTTTTTTTTTAAATTGCATACCCCATGGGCTTTCACTATCCACCCCAGTCTATCCTTTCCTTCATATATTCTTGAGGCTAACAAACCATTGAAATATTTGGTGAACCATCCTACTACACCTTTATTATATCTCTCCTGCACTTCCCTCAGCATCTATTTTTTTTCCAGGTTAATCTGTTCTTTACAAATATAAACCCTTTTCCTATCTGTCCCCTTGATTCTACTCTAAAGTTCTTGCTAAATTACCTAGTTTTATTCATGTGACAAAGGGATTAATTTGCTTCAGACCTGAACAAAAAACAAATACAGGGATAAAAGAAGAAAGTTTTTCTTACTATCACAATATACACTTATAAAAAAGTTCTGTGAAAGCAGGAAAAACATATCTACATATAATACAGATGGTCTCAATAATTTTCAAAGATAAAAGTGAATTTTATGTATTATTTCAACCAGCTGGGACTTATGATATGCAAAAATCACCAGAGGATTGAGATGAAACTCTATGTTAGGTCACATATTTTACCTTGGTGAGGTCTGGTAAAACATAAAGATGGTGAGTAAATAGCTTACCAAGAAATACAGATACAATTACATTAAACTCTTCAAGTTCTAAGTGACCTGTGCTGAAAACATTGAGTATCTTTTGCTGTAATATGAGTCTTATTTATAAAAAAAAGAATTGCTGCCACTTGCATTGCAAATTATTCAAATTTATACAGCAGACTAATTTAGCAGAAAAGGAAATAGGGCTCTCTTGTATTAGGTACTGAGTTATATTATGCTTTTAAAATGTATAGGCCCAGAGGAATATTAAAATGTTAATTTGGATAGTATTTAAAAGGTAATTACTTTTATACAATAAAATAAGAAGTCTACTGAATACTAATCCCTGTGTCATGTGCTTTCTTTGAACTACTGCTACATTAAATAGAGAATCCATTTGTTTAAGTGATTTTAATTTAGATTCATGGAAGACATTCTCATCTACAAAAATGTCTGGTTTTTTCAAAAAGCTCAAGTAATTTAAATCTCTTACTGTATTAAAATCAGTGTTGAAGAAAGGTAGCTGCACTTCTGGGATAACACTGAACTGAAAGAGTGCGAGATGGGTAATTTTAATGACTCTCCTGAAGAAAGCATGATTTGGTTTGCTCAGCACAATTGCTGCTACAAAGAGCACTGGCACGGGCCATATGGAGCAGGTCGGGACTGATTGCTCCTAAACAAAAGCTGATATCCTCTATTCAAGCCTTTTCAGAGAAGACTGCTCAAACTAGAAAGCATATTTTGTCCCATTTCTTGAATTACACTATCTACCCTCTTGTCTCTGATGATTTTTTCAACACACAGAGGGTATCCATTTTGGGACATCTTCAGAAAACAATATTCAGGTGTTTTATAACATATTTCATTTATTCAAGTGTTTTCTTATTTTTATCTCTGTTGAATCAATGCTTATTTTTTTAGCCATCATCTTTTCCTATAGTTGACTACCTATCTGAATAATTTTGTTAAAAATATGAGGTATCTAAGTTGGGTATTTCGTCAAATAAACAAAAATTATTTCCAGCTGAATCAAAAGAAACCAATAAATGAGACAGCCACAGATAGCAATTTTTTCACACACATCATAATAGAGATTTTTAGAAGACAGAGAATTTTGAAACTGCTCTCAAATAATCAGGTTTTCATGTAACAATTCGAGTTGTTCTGAACAAACCTCATCTCTTATGGTTTCATCTTGCCAGATTCAGGGAAGATGAAAGACAAACAGGAGCACAAATCATGATGGGAAATCACATCAGAGAAAAGATGTGTTTGAGACACTAAACAAGTACGTGCAATTCTCCAGAACAAAGGGAATCCAACCAAGCAGGTCATACCCACGTCCTCAGTCTGGGATGACTTCCCAGTGCCTGAGCCCAGATGCACACCTGGGGAGTGCAGCACGAGGCAGGTTCCCCCAGCACCGTTCCCTGTGCTGTGCCCTGGGACAGGGAGCAGAGCGACGGGCACCAGGCAGGACGGGCCAACACATCCTCTGCTCCGGTCAGCTCCGGGCACACCGCGGGGCACGCCTGCCCCAGCGCTCGAACCGCCGAGGAATAAGAGCTCAGAGAGCCCTAGAGACCCATCCCCAACGTCAGGTCACCAAACCTTTTGCTGGGGCTCAACAAATCACAATTAACACTCTTTTCTTGGAGAATGTCAACCTGTGAAAGGTCACATCCGGCTGCTTCTGAGGAGGGAGCTGGTGGGAATGGAACAGAGCCAAAACGCCTCCCCTGTCCAGTTCCCATCTTTCTGACTGTAGCTGTTGTATCACTGAATGGAAAGGGATCTTTGCTGGACATCTATTAACCATTACTTAATTTTCAGCAAGGATGGAAAGACCTTTTAAAAATGATTTCTAATCAAGTTACAGCCAGTGCAGGTGAACCGTGTAAGAATCTTTCACATGGTAAAACTCAGGTTGATCTATGCTTAAAATAAGAAATATTTAGAGCGTCTCTGCTCTCCTAGGTCATTTACATATGCCCACTCTATATTCATTAGTTTGACATTTACTGCACTTATTCTGTCAGCAGAAAGATGATTTGGCTTTCACTGTTGCTGTCACAATGTCACAGGTATAAAGTACTATGAAGAGTGTAGTAGATCTACAGATTGAATAAAATATGATTTCTGAGGAGTAATTACTGGTAGGAAACTAAATTTTAATAACAACTTAGAATTGGATGACAATTAACAAATATAATTATTTTATTCCGTGTCATGATTTACAGATGAATCATTAGAGAATAATCCCCAGTAACAAGCTTATCTCTCATCTAAAACATTATGAAGATAAGGATGTGGTAAGTGATCAGTTTCTTGAAAAGAACAGCAAGGGCATGAAGCAAGCAAAGAGAAAATAGTAGAAAGCCTGCTGCCTGTTTCAAACCACTAAGAGCTGCCACACTGGAAAAGCTTGTCTTCAAATTTGAATGTGCTAACAAAGTGAAACAAAGCTCTAGTTTTGACACCTGCATGACCAAGAAATAGCAACTTTTGAGCAGAAATATAGTATATTTAATAAAAATTACCTTGAGGCAAAGGTTTTGT
This sequence comes from Atrichornis clamosus, assembly GCA_013400975.1. Lineage (NCBI taxonomy): Eukaryota > Metazoa > Chordata > Aves > Passeriformes > Menuridae > Atrichornis > Atrichornis clamosus. Next base: position 140,560 of record WBMZ01012652.1, on the reverse strand, counting down.
GGTATTGAATGAAATTTTTCTGGAATTGTGATCCAGTAAAGCTCTACATAGACACGTCTGAACTAACTGCCACTTCTGTTTGACTGTAAGCTTCTACAAGACACAGAGATCTGCAGAGCCAGAGCCAGCCCATGTGACCGGGTGATCGTCTGTCCAAGCTGCCAATCCAACACAGGCTGGGGCCAGAGCTTTACATGTCACTGGTCACCTCTTTTTAGAGACGGTTGTGCCAGTATCTGTGTTTCTTACAAACTCATCAGATCACTTACTCAGCACATGGAAAACCTGTGATCAAGCCTGACATCAAATCCACAACCTCCTTACTCCCTGAGCACTCCAGCCAGCAGGCTATTCTGAGAGACAGAAGAATTGTCCCTTCTGGGGAAGACCCTTCACAGAAAGTGATTCAATATTAATCACACCAAAATGGTGCTGAAGGGACACAAGACTCCATAGCCTCTTACTTCAGGTGTTAATTTACACTTAAGGAGTTTTTTATCCAGTGAATATATTGTAAAAATACGGTAAAAGTTGTGGATAAAATTCTGGGAGCAGAAACCAGGACTCAAGTTTACTGTTTCCCAGATGAGCTTTATCTCCTCATCCTACAGAATCATTAAACACAACCCGAAAATATAACTTACAGTGAGGGCTTCAGACCAGAGGCACTTCTTCAGCCATAACATCAATAACTGCTTTAGCAAGGCCTTATGAAGAATGTTTGACATCCTAACACTCAGCAGTTGGAATTCATAACAGAAATTGGGCAAACTGCATTATTTGGATTTGTACTAGTGAATTTAACCCTGATTCCTAGCTATCCACAAAAGTTTAAATGGCAGAAATACTTTCACAGAGCTTAACTGAAGCTGAAAAGGTACCTGTTGTATACAATATACTAATATTTTGCACACTTTAAGCTTGGATTTAGAAAGGGAAGCCTATATAACACTCAAAAAATATCAAAAGACAACACTGAAAACCTGAGAATGTAACACAACTTTTATAATGTATGGTCTCTTATTCTTCTGCACCAATATGACTTTTCTGAGTGAAAGATCTTCAGACTGTTGAGCATAAAAGCTTTCATACCAAAGCAAGTTTAAAAATATTATTCAAAATTATTCTGTTACCACAAAGGAACGCTACAGTCTTTATAATGCTCCCTTTAGAACTGTCCCAGATAATTGACAGGGCAAAAAAATCTCATTTGTTAAATTATCACCTAGAAGAGGTTGTAAATAGATTACATTTTCTACATTTCCATGAATTGGCATACCTAATTAGCTGGTTAAGCAGCACAGCAGATTGCAAAAGAAAAATAACCTGAATGAGCTCCAAAAATATATTTCTCTTTATCTGCTATAGTTCCATAAACTGGAGCTCACATAGATAAATCTTTTTCCATTTAGACTTCAAACTCTTATCTTCATGTTACAGTCTGTAGAGCCTAAATTGTGATTTAGTGAACAAAGTAGTAGAAGAGACTGACTAGTTCTGATAAAACACAGAGAAAGATTAAGCCTTTATTTGAGAAAGTGGTCCTGAGATTACTTGGGATACAAACTCATATGGGTATCTCTGTCCTCCAACTGACATTTGATAAATATTTCAATCTTTTTAATTTGTAGCACAGATTTTCTGTCTTGTCTAGTAAAGGCTTTGAAAAGAACTGGAAGACACTGACCCTTTGTGGGTTGTAGTGGAAACAAGCAGCTCTGCCTCTTACTGGTGCCATACAAAGATAATTACTGGGTGGTTAATTTGAATCCGTGAGGAGCCATGGAGCAAACACGTTCCAGTTGTTTATTAGAAAATGAAGGATTAATATTTTCCTTATAGGAAGAGGCAACCATTCTTTTTTAAATTATGAATTTATCCAGGCACACAACTACCTCAGGATGATGGGCCTGTGATTCCTAAAACATACTGTGGGTTTTTTAGTTATGTCTGGGTCCATCTCTTTGCATCCCTGTATTCTGTACACCATGCCAGCAGTCAGCAAGGTTTAGTTTATGCTTACTGAAAAGTCACAAAGGTCAGAAAAATTTCTCTTCCTACACTTTTTGGTCTTTCATGATAATGATTCAACACAGAAAAAAATTATATTTTCAGAAGTTCACTTTCTCTTTAAAACGATTCTAAAAATTGGCAGTTAGACCAAATTTTAGTTGTTGTGCAATACTGGTAAGCTGAAATTTTTGAACTGCCTTTGTAAGATTTAAACCAGCAAGAAACAAATCTTGAGTTAAAAGACCAGTTTTAGCCTTTACATTTGTACTTTCTGCTGTCTTTCAGAAGGAGTAATTTGCACTTATTTGAAATTATTTATTTGAAATTATTTTATCTTTATTTTTAAATTTTTTTTCCTTTTTTTGTTTATTTTTTTCACTCTTTTTGCTTGTATCAGCTCACTTTGGAAAACCTTCTTTTTGTAGTTTAACCTCACCATGCCATCTTTAGTCTTTATTGCCCATCCACCAGCTTCACCCCTCAGCTTCTCTCATGGGAGAAGCTTTATGATTTTTCTCATGATGTTTCTTTTCTGCCTGAGAAGAGGTCCCTCAAAAACATCCTTGACAGTTTCTCATACTAAGCTCACCTACATGCATTGTAGAGATGAAATCCCATAATTTACTATTTAATAAGAAGTTGTTACATTGATCTCCTGTGGGAATGCAAGGGGCAGCTTAGAGCACAACCATGGAAAATGCTAGGAGAAAAGTGTAACTCATTTCCTTCCCCCAGGCACTCTGTGTCCACTTGTGAAGAAATAGCTCTGGTGCTCCTTTAAATGTCAAAAAGTTAGTGCTGGAACTTTCATCAGGCTGCCCCCAAGCATCTGGTGAGGTGGTGGCTTTTAAACTGGAGCAACAATATCTCAGAACAGCTTCTTAGGCACGAGAGCTGAGCACCAGCAACGAGGTGGGGGAAAGAAAAATAACTGGAGAAAGAACAAAGCTGTTGATCTTAATTAGCTCACTTCTCATCAGTTTGTACTTCTGATTTTCTACTTGAATAAGTCTAGTTATACCTGATAGAAGTTTCTGTTTTCCATGACCCAGAGACTTGAGCACACTAAGTAGACAGCTGAGCGCACGCTCTCCTACATAACCAACACACTTTCTCAATCTGTTCTTCGGGGCATTAATGTTTTACTCACTCTAGTTTAATCCTATTGATAAAATCTGACACATCCAGGAAACTGTGGGTGTTCCCCAACACAGAATAATATTTCTTACGTGAACAGTTGGTAATCAGTATTTGTAGAGAAATAAGCTATGATATGATATATAGGGTTCTCATTATAAAGAAGACAGCCTATAAAATGACAGCATTTGCAATGCAGTATAGCAGGTATATTCAGTATGATACCATAAACATCATAGTGTTTAGCAAACATGAGTAATGAGGATTTGGCTACTCCCAGCATTTGCAGGAGTGGTACCAAGTTCATGCATTCATATTATCCTGCGTGAGCTGAAATCCGTGGGGTCTAAATTTGAAACAGCCTTACACAAACAGCCCTCACACTTAATGAAGTGTCCAGGGAGCACAAGAGGAAAAGCTGCATTCTGTGTTGTGTACAAGCACTAATGGAGGATTCACTATGAGGACACAAGCCTTAGTTTACAATTTACATAAGATAAAACTTAATTTTCTTTAAAAGAATTGTAAATACATATTACTCTTCCTCCTTCCATTTGACATATAACTACCCCTCCGATGTGTAGTTTGCCCCAAAAAGGCACATAAATGCAACTGTAATGCTATTGGCTCAAGAGATACATTAGCATTAATTAATAGGAAACACTAAAGAAAGCCTAATGTTTATCTACTCTCATTGTTATTCAGCTCAGTACATCGTTACCTTGCAAAGCAGGCTTTAAGTTTCTATTTACAAGGTTTAATTAGAATTTAGATTTGAAATAAAAAATTTAGTTACATAGAAAAAGTTGCATAGAATAAACATTTTATCCATTGTACTAAAACTTAACTCTTGCGTGTGATTCTTCTGTGCTAGACTGATCTTTGCTGAAATGCCAACATTCACTGGCAGCAGCAGAATACTGACAAGCCTAAGTAGAAAAATAGTGTGCTTGCAAAGGATGTGATGCTGAACAGAAAATGGTCCAGAAGAGAAACTTTAATATTAATGTTAGTCCATTAATTAAACAACCATTTTAAACTCCTTATCCTTGTTAAATTCAGTAAACGTTCATGGAAAAAAAAAAAAGGGACCCCGTTTAATTAAGTGCTTTGAAACAATCAGTAGCATTTATTCTGGTATGTATTTTACAAGAATGGTGCAATGCTAGAAAAGGTTCCAAGTTTAAAAAGGTTACATTTTGTTCTTTGGCTTCATTTACGTAACTGTGTGAATATTATCACCAAGGGGTGCTTTTCTTTCTAAAGCAGGATTTAAACTGCTTCAATTAAAAGAAAACAAAAGCCGTATTTCCCTATGTTAGCTGTATTTTCAGGAGTTACTGACTAATGCAAATGGCAATAGACCCTGCATTACCACTTAAACAACCAGCAGCTGTAGAGGAAATCTACATAGAAAAACTAGATGGCAGCTACCAGAGACATATTTTTGTCATCTAACCATCAGTTTCTGTTTCTATGATGCCACTAGAAAATATGTGAGGGGTAAAATATAACAAATCAAACGATGCTATTTGCATCTTGTGTTCCAGAGCGTGACAGTTTCTTGAAGGAAGGGATGCCCAGCACATCACTAATAACACCCAGCTCTGGACAAGGCACATGGCTGATGGAATCTGTGCTTCTGGCTGTGCTTCTCCTGTTCCCTGCCACAGGGAGATTTAGAACAACAAGTATCTTTTTTCAACGCACATAAAACTACTTTTTAAATTTCAGTACGTGTCTTCCTTTCCTGTTCCCAGAGTCAAGAGCCCTGTCAGAGCATGCTCGTGTGCTGGACCATGAAATCCCCAGAAGAGTTACTTACTGTGCAGCTAATTGCAGCAACAACAAAAACAGGGAGGCATAACGTTTTATGCATAATCCATATGCAGCACATCTAAAATTAACCCAGCAACAAAAAGTACAGATGGAAAGAGCCCAACTGTTGCTATTCTGATGCTGACAGCTTTCAGAAGAGTATCAGGGTTTTCTCTTAAAATCAGCCCCACTCTTTTGATTGAGAAACACTTTCAGACACAATCTGAACCTGCTGCAATGTGATTAGAGTGGATTAACCATGGCTTTTCAGTGCAGAACACGTTGCTGGCTTCCACCTGAGGAAGGTACACTATTAGGACTCCAAGTGTGTAACATGCTACAGCTTTGATTTTGAAAGTAGAGGAACACTTCTGCTTCCAACTCAATTTTTTTCCAGTAAAAACTAAAAAGTTGGGCAATTTGAGACATACCAAGCACTAGTTCTGTCCTGCTCTGTTCAGCCAACCTTACCAACTGCTACTTTGGAAAGCAAAAGGTGTGAATAGGTGGCAGAGCCAGTGACAGAGAATTATGTTATTGTCGCTCTGTCTTAGATCCATGCAAGATGTAGAAAAATGCTGGTTATTTGTCAAGCACCCACTTCAAACTTACACATTACTTAGGGCATACATTTGTTCAATATAATAGAGCTACACTGCAAAGCTAGGATAGATAATGCAAAGAAATACAACTGGAAAAAACCCAAACTAGTTGCCAGATAATTGTACTCCTAGAAATGATAGTCAAAAACAGAGAGAATGGCTCATGAGAGAAAATTACAGAGGTAAGAGTAACCAAATTTGCACTTACTGCTTGATGAAAAAGTAGAGAATATACATAAATTAAAAAAAAATCACAAAATTTGCAACAGTCTACAAATGCAAAGATTTCCCTTTTCCACCCTTTTGCCAGCAGCTTATTCTGAAACCCAGGCCAAACACTGGAATGCCCCAAGCACCTCTCAGCCCAGCAGAGGACAGTGCAAACCATTCCCTCCTTTCTGGCTAACACAGTTCCAGGTTAGGTTAGTGGAAATCAGCACTGTTGCCACCACCTATCAACCAGAGGAGCGCAAGCAAGCTCTGCTCCATCTTTCCCCTCAAATTCCTTTCCTAAGTGTAAAGGGGAATACTTCTGTGCTAAGGCTGACAGGAAGGAGCAAGAGCTATGTTCTTCTCTTCTCTATGACTTCTTCAGATTATTCCTGCTTGTTCAAACATTTAAATTCAGAAATGTTGCTGTGGTACCTCACAAGTAATGCAGCTGGGTGCCTTCTGATCTTATCCTGACTGTGCCAAGTCTCTACACACGTTGTTTCCAGCACGTGGCAAAGGAAGCAAGACACATCTGGGAGTGCCTAGCTAAGCATTTGTCAGCTACGTGGGCCATGAAAAGCCCGGAGATGTGGGGAAAGTAAAACACAACTCCTACGAGGCATTAGCTCAGCACACTTCACTTGCAGAATCAAAGCAGCCTTTTGCATTAACAAGAAGCAGCACTTGCTCTGAAAAAAAATAGCCAGAAAAATACAGTTTGACCAGCACTACACAGAAAGGGCCGGCCACTTACTGGAGGTGCCCTGCCTACTGCACAGGAATCCACAGCAAGGGAGCTGAAAATGGTTTGTCTTTTGCTTGGGTGGTGCAGAGGAGTGTGATTCTGGTGCCTCTCAGGGAGGCTGCCATCTGCTCCTGTGTTGTGGTGTGTTTGACCAGGAAATGCTGAACTTGAGAGGTGCTGAGTCATTTGGACTGTACTTCATCTCCTTCATGCTTGGGAAATTCAGATGAAGTCTAATTCCTTAAACAAATATAGTCCTTCTGAGTATGTGTATTCCTAAATCCCACCTCTTTTTGCATACATATTGCTAGACTGAATAATTTATTAACGGTAGCAATCAAAGTTAAAATGAAAACTCTGCAATTGAATAATTTGTTTTCCTTTTGTGCTTCTTTATTATGACTAGTACTCACGTATAAATTGTGAATCACTATATGGCCTACAGATACCATACACACCTACAGTGAGCCATATGTAGTTTAAACATATTTTTCACAGGCAACAGACTGCTTATCTCAGAGACCTCTGCTCTTCACAGAAAGTCTGGCTTCAGATGTTGCCTGTAAATCACTGAACTTTCAAAACAAAGCTCATTTACAGTGACCTACACTATTATGTTACAGATACTCTGGTAGTAAGCAGCTACATTCATATTTTTATGCTCAGCAAAAGAAAATTATTCTAGCAAAATGATTTGTTTTACTATATTTTCTGGGAATTATTCCAAGTGGATAAATGTTGAAGATCTTCATTAATTTATCATTCTGCAATCAGTTTGATTTTGTAAAGATTTCTAAACCATCCCTAGAGGGATTCGCCCAGGCGATAATCATTTAACTTTAATCTCAGGACAAACCAAAATAATGCGCATTATGAGAAAAAAGTATTAATGGACAAAATGAGAGTTAGAAGCTTCAGGAAAGTCTGAACAAAATAGAAAACTTTATTTAAGGGACTGTCCTCCCACTTTTAAAGATCTGCTCATCATCTTTTTGCCTCTAAACAGAGACTATGGAACACATCTTACCAAAATGTTGTGTTTTGAAATGGTTGCAGAAAACATTTATCAAGTAAGCTTCTTTGGATAAAAATGCCTTAATTTAAGAAAATAATAAAAATAATTTTTTAAAAATCAGATATTCAGTTCAAAATGTATGACCACTTCTTAGACTGACATTAGAAAAACACATTTCTCTAATTGAGGTGGTGTATCAAGTCTAAAATTTTAACCAAAAATCACAGCAACTCCAAAAGTCTTTAAAGGCTGTGTATATGAACCAATTCCATCCCTGAAAACACACAGATCCCATGCAAGTCAATTAAAGAAGTTTGCTATCTAAATCCTGATCTGTTGAATCTGAGAAGTTGGCATTAAAAAAATTGCTTTCAAAGTAAGTTCTTTCAGAAATAAGTAACAAACTATAATAAAACAATTTATTTGTCTGCAAAATGAAGTCATACCAAAAAAAGTGTTCTGATATCATAAGGGTCTTTAATTCTCAAGACTGTCTCCACAGAAGACAAACGTTGTAACTATTCTTGAAAAGAATTTAAACTGCCGTAATGCAAAACTATATACATTATGTACATAGAGATTTAACCTGTTCATCTAGCATCATTTGAATGTTTTCCAGTTATGGAAACACAGATATGATTTTCTGTGTGTCTGTGTGGAATCAGAACATGATGGCAAGCATGAGCGTGGCTCTGAAGGTCACTAATTAGGGCACTCTTCTAGAAGCAAAGTCCTGGTTTATGGTTTATGTTCTAAGACCATATCATTTAATTTCTCAAAATGTACTCAAAGAAGGAACTGGAACCAGTGACTCTTGTTTCCAGGGTTAATGCCCTAAGTGCCAGTCTGTAACGTTCTGATCTGACCTGGCTGCACTTCCAGTCCAGGGAATGATTTTCTGCAGAAGAGAACTGAAATTTAAAAAGGGAGGTGTTCCCCTCCTTGCTATAGTGTGTGACCTGGTCTCTTAGGACAATGTTCTCAGAAGCTGAATGAAGGACTTTTAAATCTCTCAGATTTATTTAGAAGTTGAATGCCACATTAATGGATTTTGTGATAGGGAAGCAAGAAGGGAGAATTTATTCCATACTATTTTGAGAAAAGCCCAGTTCTGTCAGTGGACATTAAGGTATTTTCTGAGAATGATGCACAGAGAGATTTGCAGTACCTGAAAACAACATTATACATTTAAAACACTTTAAAAATCAAGTAAAAATGTTAATGACTTGCAAGGCAATTTGATTTGGGAAGGGAGAGTTCTATGACACATGGTTGGAATTGCTGTTAATGAATCAAAACACTGTGCTAGAAAAATTTCTTTTCCAGAGAAGCTCTGAAGCATTAAATTAGAACTCAGAGGCACTTGTTGATGTCCCTGGGCCAGCTTTCCATGAAATGCAACGTCCTTTGCAATATACTAAACTGTCAAATAAAAGTCAATGTATCACTTTTCCCTGTGGTTCAGAATTTCTCTTCCTAAAATATTAAGCAGATAAAGGTGATTAAACTGCATTTGAGAGACAGATCAGAGATAAGTGGTGCTTTAACAAACAACCCTAGTAAACGTGAGCTCTGCTAAGTAGAAAGGTTTATAACTCAGAGCTCAAAGATGAGCTGTTATTTTTTTCATTTCATCAGCCGTACTGAGTATTTCTGTCAAACCTGCAGTCCTCAGGAGTAACTAGTGGATCTGCTCCTGACATTTTTCTAATTTCTTTTGTATGGTTTTATTGTTAAGAGCTCATTTGCAATCAGGAGTCAAAGACAGCAATCAAGAGAATGAGCTCAGTCAGAGCACAATGCAGGTTGTGATTTTATTCCCACAGAGATTGCAGCAAACACTGGTAATCAGGTGCTCTTGGGGGCAGCAGCCAAAGAGAAAACTATAAGTTTATGTAAGAAATTACAGAAGTGCAATTTTAAGCTGAACTTAACTATTTACAGGAATAAGCTCAAGCAATCAATCCACGTGTGAGAACTGAAAAAAGGCTAATCTGTAACAATATTACACATCAACATCCAAGTCCTTCAAAACAATCCTAAATCACAGATTTCCCTGTTTCCTATGATTTTTGTCTGTTCTGCAAATTCACCCAAACTCTTAGAAGTTCTATCAGTTTCCTATACTCCCTTTGAGTCTCAGAGAGCCTCCAGGTAATCCAAGCTAATGTGTGACATTCCTTATTATGCCTGGAGCCAGCAGCCTAGACAGTTTAGCATCCATGAGATCAGAAAACAGGAATACCTCTATGCCAAGGAAGTGAACAGAGCTGTTCCAGAAGCAGACAATTTAACCTGCTTGAATTCCATATTCACTGTTTCATAACAGTAACTCATGAGACCACGTGGACTCAGAAAGAGATTTGGAGTTTATTTGCATGTTGTGACTGCTGATGTTTCTGGAGGAATGGAGATTAGTAGCCTTCAGTCTCAAAAACCACAAGATATTTTATTGTTTTTATTTATTCTGTAGTTGGGGATATGTGTGGGGGTGGGGAAAGTAGGTTACATACCCAAGCTTTACTTCCTACAAGTTGTAGAAATGTTGCCAATTAAACTATTTGTATTTCTTCCAAAACGACAAATTTCGTCAATCCCAAGATAAAGGCTTATGCAGACAGCCTGTGAGGAAAAGATTAAAAAAAAAAGTTTCTTTTTTGACCTGGTAACACAAGGCATTGAGATTCCCTGGCTTATGGCTAAAATCCCAGTGAACCATCAGGCTCAAATCTTCCTCTTGTTTGAAAGACTGGACCAGAGAAAACTCCTTTAGCTTTAGTGCCAAGACCAGTATAGAGCAAACTGAGGTGAACAAGCAGAATAAAATCTTGTCCTGGCCCTAAGACATACCAGGGGCTGAGTTGGATACCATCTGCCATTTAGGAAGGAACGGGCTCACGTTCACGGACACAAAACACCAAACAAATGCAAACCCCTCAAAACCTAGGAGCAGCTCTGGTTTTGTCTGGGATCTGACCTCTTCAAAGACCAGTGGATCAGCAGAGCCCTAACAGAGCTCTTGAGAACCAACCAGAACATGTTGGCCAGTCTGAACTCCTGCCTGTTTAACATCCTGTTGTGGTTTTGCTAGACCTGGTTTTTGGTAGCAGGGGGGGCTGCAGGGGTGGCTTCTGTGAGAAGCTGCTAGAATCCCCACCACCATGTCCTGCAGGGCCAATGTCTGGCTGGCTGCAAAGATGGACATGCCACAGGCCAATTAGAAGTGGTAACGCCTCTGTGCTAACAGATTTAAGAAGGAATTCAAAACAATTCTGGCGCACAGCTAAAAATTGCAGCCAGGGAGGAGGAGGATGTGAGCTAAAAGCCCAACTTGGAGAAGCACCCAGGCCAGGTGGGAAGAAGATACAGCAGGGCCGGAGTCGAGATTCCTCTGCAGCTGGTGGTGAGACCATGGTGAGACGGGATGTCCCCCCTGGTAGCCCATGGAGGAGCACGGGAATGCAGAGCCCCCTTTAGAGACGCTGGAGCAGGGGGCTGCTTAAAGACTGCAGCCTGTGAAGGAGTGACCCACGCCGCAGCAGTCTGAGGGCCGCTGTTGTCTGTGGGATGGACTGTGGACTTTACTTCCAAAAGGGGACCCCACCATTCAGGAGGGGAAGACTCCAATCTTTGAGAATATGAAGAAAAACCCCCTAATTCCTTGTCTCCCTGCATCGTTTGGGTAGGAGGGAAGCAGGGAGGGGAAGTGGGGGGGGCAGAAAGAAGGTGCTGTTTTCCCCACAGCTCATATTGCTTCTCAATTTTTCTTCTTTTCTGGTTGTATAACAAATGTAGTTTCATAGCTGCAATAGTTTGCCTGTTTTGCCTGTCATTTCTCTCGAGTTTTTTTTTTAATCATAAACCTTGTGGACACTTTGAATTTTTTTTTTCTCTTCCCTCTCCTCTGTCCAGCTGTGAGAAGCAGGAGAAGTCCTCGAGCCTGGGAAGTTCCTGGCCTCTGGCCAGGCTCAAACCAAAACACAGCCCTACATCCACAGGGAATACAGCTCTTGGAAAAAAGATTACAAATAAAACTTAAACCAGGGGTTGCTGAGTGTTATCTTGGGTATATAATTCAGAGGGTTTTTTAACATTACATATAAACAGGTGATCAAATAAATACCACAGTGTAGAAGTAGATAAAAGAGAATGTTTTAAAAACATTGAAGTGCAGAAAAAAATCTTATCCTAGTTTAGATTTATGAAAGTATACTAGTTGCATAATTCCTTCAATAACTTGAAACTGTCAACTAAACACACATAGTGACTATTTTCCCTTTCTGTTCTCTTACTTATAGAACATACTTATACCTATTCCTGAGACATTATAAAAGAAGTATTGTCTTTTCAGCTCCTGTTTGTGAGACCTCTTTTATTTCCACATCAAGTTGCTATTGTTCTTTAGCATTTTCCTTTCATGTCCTTATCAATTTAATATGATAACATTGTTAAAGCTTTCAAAAGCATATTTATGTTTAGTTTCTCCTAAATAGATCAACTGATAACCAACCTTTTTCCTTTTGTCACCTTATGAAGAAGGTGGTGTTATTAATTTTATTGTTTGGGTCTATGGTTAGTCCTGATGAAAGACTGATATCCAGAGATTTGCAAACTCCAGCAATGGCATATAGCAGTGGCAAGCTTCTGCTTATTCACAAACTGGTGACTACATGAAATGTTGGGTGTGACTGTGAAGCTCAGGTTTCACAGGTAAGTCAACACTGGCCTACCTGAGGGTAAGAGTAACATCATAAACCCAGAAAACTAAAATTCTGTTGGCTTCTGGATTAAGAGAACACCTGCTGCACCTAATTATTTTAATGTAGGATGTGAATATTCACAACTTTAATTCTCCAAATTAGAAATTGGACTACTCAGAGACCAAGTGTGCATGCTACCTGATGACTCATAGTCAGTTTCCTTCTCCTGTTGCCAAATGTTCTATATTTTGTCATCAATGATCACCTGCATGATCATATTTACCCCTGCTTTTGACTTCAATATTTCCTTCAGATCCATTTTGTGGTGGTTTTGGTTAGGTTTTCTTAATTAAAAAAGCCCAACTCAAATAAAAAAACAAACAACCAACCAACAACATGCAATCAACACTTCATTTGGGAATAAAAACTCGAACCCCAAAACATAGTCAGAAAGACACTGTTCTCTAATGCTTTTGTCTAGCAATGGCAAATCAAAGAAGTGTGGTGCGATTTGTGCTCATGCTCACACAGAGTTGCATAGCAAGCCAGATACACTCACATGTGGAAAATGTAACTATAGGGGTCTTAGATGAAGCTTTTCCTTCCAGAGCCATGATTTTAAAAATTTGGGTTTTTCAACTGCACATATGTTCAAGTGCCTCTGTATTAATAAACCAGTGCAGAAGCCAAATATCTTCTTGGTTCCATTTTTTCAGTCCCGCATGCTTTGGGGATGAGTACTGAGCTCCACTCTACCAATCAGCAATAGGCTTGCATCCTTTAAACTATTAGTAATAGCCATCTCTCATTCAGCCTGCAGATAGAAGAGATTTCTAAATTAATGTAAATGTGGCAACATCTCACCCATAGATCCAAAAAAGCAGGCAAGAAGAATGGGATCAACACTAAACAAGAAACAGGAAATTTAGAGCAAGTGTTCTTGCAGGAGGTTTCAAAACATTCTCCACAGATATTCCTGTAATAGAAAAGCCCATCTGCTCTGTACAAAGCTAATGAAATCACTTGGCATAACGTGTCTTTACTGCCCTTCCTCATTGCCCAAGAAATCCTTCTTAAATGATAAAGAGACATTTGTAATGTAATGTTGGCATCCATTTCTAATACACTGCATTAACAGACAAATTCTTTTAAGATCTTAAATATTTCAAAAAAATTTCTCATTTTAAATATTAACAAAGAAGGGATGTTAATACTGATTTATCATGAGATCCAGGTCATTATGAGATCAGATCCATTAACAAGGATAATAGTTTCTTTTTCAGTCTAGATGAAGGCAATTTATGAGCGCTAGGAAATTTTGCAGATTGCCTGTGGGTAGAGCTTGGCATCTATGTAATTATGTGGGATCTCTGAAGGCATTTAAAGGCCAATTGACTGCTTTAAAATCATCTCTTTAAACTGGTGACAACTAGGATATAAAGATTTTGTGGCCAAATGAAAGAACATTATTTCAGTGTTGCAAATTCTGGCCCAGCAATTCATGAGCCTACAAAGTTCATACACAGATATGTTTTATAGGATATATATTAAAAATTAATCACAAAATTGATGTTAAAAATACTAATTTTAAAAGAAATGAAAATATTCTAGAGCCAGTAGAGAAAAATGTGAATTGGTGATTGCTTTAATTATAGGAAGTAACTCACAAAGCTTGCCTGGTTACAGGGATCAGATCCAGGAAAAGCACATTTTCTTGGCCTGTTCTTCATATATTTCTTCATGTATGCCTGCCACTATTAGCATTCTGGCTATCTATCAGAAGGGAATTACTGTGCATACAACTGTCAATTTGCTCACCATTTTAGACTTCCCACACACACTCTCTAACACAGGCACTGAATCATTCCCAGCATCCAGATTTACTGCCTATTGTATTTTAAAAGACAGAAGAAACCATTTCCTTCCTTCCTCCATAGTGTTCATGTTACATGTGATAGAGAGATTACATACCTCTGGATTACAGTAAAGTTCCCACATCAGTTCAGTTCTTCTCAATTTCTACATAGCCACTGAGCTGTGTATTTTCTTATGACTGCTAACAATACTTTCAGTTACATTACCCCAATTAAAGGGTCTTACGGTATGACTCAGTAAAAGCTGTTCTGAAGGAGTGGTTCAGCGCACTCACAAGGAGAGTTGCTTATTTTCTCATGTAAGAAATATGCCAAAAGAGACCATTTCTGACTGACCATTTCTTCTAGCTTTTGCATACCAGGAGTCACACCATTTAGCACTGCGTAGCACAGAGACACTGAAGGGCAGAGTTTAACTGCTAAACAAGCACATTACACTCACATCTCCTGCATCCACTCCTGAAGTCCTGCTGCGTTTGACCGCTAGCCCCAGGCAGTGGGACGCAGTGGAGCAGCCACTAACCCACGGATCCTCCTGGGCGAGCTGCTCTGTTCAAAGTGCAAACCAACACACCAACACAGTTCTGCACGTTCATGATGCCTATATGGAGGAGAAAGAGCAGTAACTTGAGGAGGCACTCCCATAAAGGCTGTCATTAAGTGTGCTGTTCTTTCCTGCAGTTTTTGGTGCTGTCTGCTATGAGCTGCATCAATTCACGTCTGTCACGCATTACAAATCTGATGAAGTCAGAACATTTTCCACCAAAATGTCAGCAGAATGAACTATTGCAGAAGAGATTTTTCTTCACAGGAAACTGCAAATGCCTGCATTATTTCTGATTAAAATATAAAATCTAGGACTCAGCATTTGAAGAAATAAAGAACTATACTAATCTTTGCTGTAAGAAGGAAAAAGTAAATTAGTTACTAATACTGCTAGAAAAGTATAGTTTCTTTCACTATAGTTTACAGGAAAAATATACCCTTGCCTTTATGCAAAGCAAAAGCAGCTATACTTTTATTGAAGAACTAGATTTTTACCTACTCCTAATGATCTATTAGTAATTTCATCACAGAATTACAGAATTGCAGGCAGCACTAAGAATTTGTTGCATGAATTCTACTTGCCTTGTTCCCGACAAGGAACTCATTCTTTGTTCATCTTTTTCTTTAACCCCCTAATTATGAGGATTCTCTATCTTTCTTAGGCAAGGTATCCCTAGGCCTAATTGCAACCAGAGCCACAGAAAAAACAGGTTATATTTACACGGTCATTTCTGTCTGGTTCCTTTGATCAGTTGTTCAACAGGGTAAAGGTTGCTACAAAGAATCTGACCTCAGATATTCAATTAATCAGCTTGCTTCTCTCCTAAGAAACCAAAAAACTCTTATCTCCAAACCAGTAAGTTTTACCTTTGCACACCATATTTTGCAAAATCAAACTACCTGCAAACAAGCTGGGTTTTATAAACATGTGCAGGATGCTAAATAGCAGTGTAGCTATCTACCAGATATTTACAGAATTCAAGAGCATAAATCAAGGAAATGCATAATTAAACAGAATTCCAAAGTAAGAGAATTCATTCGAACTCAGAAGTACACATGATTAAAACTACTCACAGCTCACTCAGGTTATTCCTTCAGCAGTGATATTAAAACTGCAAATCTTTTCAAGGAATTGAATTGGAGATTATATTTGCCCACTGTTGCAGATACTGTTGTATCTGCTACTGCACCATTCTTTTCTAGCCAACCTATCTATATCATGTTCCCAATTCCTACTGGAAATAGCTGGCCAAAATATTGGTCAGCCGAAAAATTATATTTGAGTGTTGATTAAAAAAAGTTAAGAACAGACATCTAGATCCCAAAATGAATTTAAAATTTCTCTCCCTACCAAATGGAAAGCTTTACTGAAACATTGCCCTAGATGAAGCAGATATTGAACAGTGTCAGTGTTCGTTTACTTTGAAAATGATGCAAGTTTTCAAATAAGCAATTATTTCCCCTGCTCCAGTTCAGTTTCAGTGGCTGTGATATGCTCTCCAGAAGTACCAGGCCTACAGGTGAGATCAGGTTCCTGAACTCATCATATTGTCTGTAGACGCAATCTTAGAGTGGCACTGAGGTTATGAGGAAGGAGAAAACTAGGGGACAGGAAAGGAATTTGGTCAAGAAAATAATTACTATTTCTTTTGATTTCCTTGAAATTGAAGTGGAATATATCATCTTCTGGAATTCCCCCCAAAATTGTATTTTGAATTATTTAAAAAAGAAACAAGAATCAGCAACTTATTAACACTTTATTTGATGTCAGTTGCAGTTTGGGACTTCATTCTTTTTGTAGGGCTCATGTTCTAAGGCTTTATCATCTCACAGTGTAATGCACATTCCTCTCTAAACTAAGTGCAAGGTGCTTTATAGAGGCCAGAGGATAACCAAGTTAGGTACGTAGCAGAACTTCAATTAAAAAAAAAATTGGAAATGTCATCATTTTGATATATTGGAATTCAAAGTGAGATGAAAAGCCTACATTCTACTTTGCCTTATAATCTCGCTATTAATATCATCTATTTACCTGCAGAAAAATCTCAGGTTCAGATATAAATCTTGTGAGACCCTTAACTAGCATCTTTGAGAATACAGCTGAAATAATTATGTTGGAAAGGTTTGAATATAGAATCAAAGTATTCAAAAATTTAAATCTGAATTTTGGTTTCTGTGGTTATTAAAAAAAAGGTCTTAAGGTCCTTGGCTCTGTCAGAAACTCTGATAGTTTATAAATAAAAGATTGATAGTAACATTAATTTTATTATAATTAAGTACAATTGCTGCAGAATGTTTCTTGATAAGGTTTCTCTGCTTCTTTACAGTTAGTAGCATAAAATGAGGGTAATTTCATTTACATCATAGAGTGATTAGTGATCTATACATGAAGCTGTTGTATGAAAGAAATAAGTAAATTATTATTAATCATATGTCTCAGTACATTAGTAATGCAGTTTTCTCTTCATAAACAAGGAAAAGAGTGACTGCTTTGCTCATGGACTGAATTCACAACATGACTTCCACTGCTGCATCTCACTCTTTAACAAAAATCTAATGCTCATCTATGACATTCAGATATTCAAGAATTCAGATCATTTTAGTGTTACAGTGTTTTAAAGATATTATAAAAACAAAATTAAAATTCATTCTTATAATCACTCTAAATATAAATGATAATTCAGTAACACTTATGCTAGAAGCTTCTTTTCAAAGTGAGTTTGTAGAAAACTAACATTTGAGGCAAGTTGAAGACCTAACACGCGAGAGGTTCACCTAATTTACAGACTCCCAGCTCCTAGACCGGACGCTCCAGTGAGGCTGCTTAAAGACCACCTGGCACCACTGGCCTGAAAACCGCTCTGTGCCAAACACTCAGGTGCACACCTCCGCTTTGGAGTGACTTTCTGAGTCTCACGGGTATTGCCTGAGCCCTGTGCCCATCAGCAGGGTTAGAGAGAGGTCCCAGTGTTTTCCACGGTTCTGCCATGGTAGGAATGAATTCGGCTTGGACAGCCTGCTCTCATCCCGTTATAACCAGGCAAGAGCAGCAGCGCCCTTTGTTCACGCAGCCTGAGTGCAGTGACCGACCCTGGTGAGGATGCCCCCCGAGCTGCACCACAGCCCTCCCACCGGCAGCCCCGCGGGTGGGCTGCGCGGGCACCGCCCGGCCCCGCGGGAGGCACGGTTACGCTCCGTCACGGCCGGTGCGCTCTCGGGCCAGCGCGCCCCTGAGAACTGAGCTCCGGAGCGGACAGTCCCTGCTTCGCCCTCAGACCTTCGGGGAGCTACAGCCGCTCCTGATTTCACCCAAACTAACTGAAGGAGGAGTCAGAACGCCATTTCCTCCGTGAGCAAACTCAGCATCAACATATTCCTGACAATGTGTTTTTTAGTCATACCACAAATTTGTCTCAGCTAACCCAACTTCAGAAGATCAACGTTCCTAAAACTTTCTTCATTGAAGGGCTTGTTTACAACTACTCAAAGTTTAACCTGTGCAATGCCTTCAGGTCTATCCATGATGGTTTTTACTTCTGCACGTTTAGGGGGACTAGAGAAAAAACTGTAAGTGAAGTAAATTCAGAATAAAAAGCGTATGTATTGGTACAGCTTAATTTCTTGTTCTAACCTTCACTGCTCCATGACAGACCTCCTAAGCAGTGAAGTGAACATCTAATCTAACAAATCAATAGCAGAAAATTATTTCATACAGCAGTCTGTGTTTCAAATAAGCCAGTATGTTATTATTTTAGTTTCAGCAGCAGTGGACACAACTTGCAGTAGCCATTGATGTCTCGCCTCAAGGTCAACTTCAGCATTAACAGCACAAGACCCTCTAATGACAAGTTAGTTTAAATTACAGTTTTATACAGATTTATTTAAGGTTCTGCTGCCTTTCAAAATGCTGTTAGTTATTAAAACATGATTTAAATTCTGTCCTGTGACAGCAAAAATGTATATCAATAATACCCTAGATTTAATAATATATTTATCAGTTTTCTACAATAGAGTAAAATAGAAAAGAAATATGGCTGATCGTGACTTACATCTAGTTCTTGGTATTCAGGTATGAAATTTAAAAACATACTATTAACGATTTCTTCATATACCTCAAGACAATTTCCTGACATGAATTGACCACAAATCATTTTGACTCACAGACATTTCTTTAAAGAGAAACAGGCAAGGGCAGGTTAATATCTCTAAAGGAACAGGGAGTTCAAAAATTGAATTTAACTGTACTCTGGGCAATAAAACAACGTTTAGATTACAGGTATTGCCTACTATAAATCATGAGACAAATTAAATAGAAAGGTTTCTTTGATCCTGAATTAGTAAAAGCTATGGTTTCTTAAAAAAAAAAAGGAAAGGGAGGCTTAAAAATTTGCTTGTTTGCTCCCACCCCCAGTCAGAACTTATACCTCAGCTTTTTTATTTAGCAGGTAAAGGATAAAAAGAATTATTCAATAATGTTTCTTTGTTTTAATTAATACCTTCTAAGAACTTATGTTAAATACTAATATCACTAACACATTTTTCTCAGAAAGGATTTTGGAACTCCTCAGCTATTCTTCAAAAAATAACCAAGCCTCACACTTCCTCTTAATACAGCCACAAGCAATCCACTGTCCATAAAAAATGTTGTTACATGTCTAATATTAAATAAACAAAGTTAAAAAACTTGGTTTTGCATGTTATACTGAGGAACATTAAGATCTCACTTGGTAAAGTTTCTCACAGGTAAATTTTTGAAGTATGCTAAAACCAGAGAGTTTTAATGAGTATAACAAAATCAAATAGTACTCAAAATTTAATTTCTAATTTTTGTTGATTCTGACTTCTATATAAAATTTTCTCAGCACCTGAGTTTGAGAGTATTTTCCATTACCCATTCAGGATAGAAAACTAACTTTTCCAGTCATTCTTGTTCATTGATACAAGGTGCTCAACCAGACTGAAATCCAAACAGCATGTGTGTTGCTTACGTGCCCGAGTCACTGGGTTCAGTCCCTACTGCCAAATGAACAGACGTGCTGCACTCCCGGGCATTACTTCCATCGGGCCTGAGACGTACCAATGAAGGGGTTAATTTCTAAACATTCACGGTTCCCACACACCCAGCTCTTCTGAGTACTTTGAGTACTCTGCACGGTGAAGAAGGGTACCCAACATTCCTTCTCCTGGGCAGAAACAGCTACAGGTTTAACACGCTGGGCACATCAAGCTCCCTGTGGTGGGATCCACACATCTCTGCCAAAGTCAAGGTTTCTGCTCCCAGAACAGTGTCTTCTGAAAGACAACTTGCTTCAAGGGCCAGGCTATAGCCATTACATGGATCTAGTGACCTGCACAGGGACGAATCCTGCAGCTCTGAGAGACGAGTGCCCAGTTCACATAAATGAAGTGCAAACAAAAGTTACACATTAACTGCTACTTATTTTCCTCTCGAGTGTTACATGTATACATTTTTAGCTATGCAGAGCCATCAGTTACATGACCAAAACCAAACATCACAGTAGATAACTCCTGAAATAAACCAAAGACATTGCATGGGATACACACAATTTTGTTTCATTGCTTTCATGTGCAAGGAATTTGCAAATCACCAGGCTAACTGGAAGCAGCAAACATTGTTTGGTAATTAGTAAAGCAAAGCCATTCTTTTCCCAATCTGCATTCAGTTTCTAATGAAATACTAATCAGAAATCAGTATTACACTTAATTGAATTGTCAAACACTTTTGTTCAGTGCCTCAGTATATTTTAAAGTATTCATAATTGGAATAAAATTCCCATAAAACCTAACTGTAGCATGAGCTTATTGTTCTCTTAAGGCCATTTTATGAGCTGGTTTAAAGCATTTTAGAATACATTTTTCCCAAGTCATCTTAAGACAGCAGCTGGCATTGAGAATACCAAGAATGGACTTGCTACTTTCTATATGACTGCTCATTCTTTACCTGAAGAATGAGCATTTCTGCGTACAGAAAATGCAATTATGATAATACCCTGATTATGAAGTTAATACACCAAAGCTTTAGCCAAAGCTCTGAGAAATCAACAGAGCTGGTAACAAGGTAACAAAAATCAGAAGTTAACTACTTGGTCATGTGACTGAAACTTGGCAGCCAGAAACCAATTCTCTCACCATTACAGGACCTTTCTACAATACTTATTACTTTCTGTCCTGGCAAAACTAAGCCTGCTCATATTCAAATATAGTATTTAGGGTTTTTTTTTCCTGTTTGTTTGGTTGGGTTTTTTTTGTGGCTTCCATACCACTTTACCCCTTAATTCTCTACTTAAATTAAATACTACATGGATTTAGATCCGTATGACTATCACATGCCCCAAGATAAAAATTCATTGTACTAGCTACTTCTCATATTTTATCACTGTGAATTGTCTCAGTGAAATGAAGCTGTAGATCACATGCTATGTTATCCTGAAATACTGTTTAAGCATGACCAGAGAGGTGCCATTTCCTCCTAGCATTACCTAGCAGAGAATGGCTCCTTTTTGCTGTGCATCCGTACAACAAAGCATTCACACCAACAAGCCCAAGGGGCGTGAACCATGCTGTGCTGTTATTGTATACTGCAACTTTAGCAAACAAGCTCACCCAAAGATTTTGTACACAGCACCCATAACAGAGTTAAATTGCAGTTTTAATTATTATTTAAGTTATAACACACATTTAGATACATTCTATAGCTAAAGACTTTAAAGTCAGAAGAATTATCAAGCAGATCTTGTTCAGTCTCCCATATAATACAGTTTTCCCTGTTCAAAACCCACTGCTCAACTGATTATTTTCTCTGAAGAGCTTGGAGCTATGTCCTAAAAAACAGTGACATGCCTGAAGCGGAACTGGGCAGTTTCTGTAGAAGCATGCATGGAAAATACAGTGATCTCAGAGCGACCAGAATAGCTGCCTTGTAAAGTCAAAATTCATCCAAGAACTAAAGGATAGCCTAAGAAAGCTTTTGGTTAATACATTATTATTGAGAATAGCTGAGAAAGAATTGTTATCCTAAATTTCTACCAATTCCATAGGATCATGGAATGTTAAGGGGTTGGACTAGACCTTAAAGATCATCTAGGCCCACCCTTGCCCCTGCCTCCACAGGGACAGCTCCCACTAGCCCAGGTTGTTCAAGGCCTTATCCAACCTGGATATGCGCACTGCCAGGGGTTGGTGGGCAACCTCCCTGGGTAACCAGTTCCAGAGCCTCAGCACCCTCACAGTAAAGAACTTCTTCCCAATATCTAAATCTCCCCTCTTTGTATTTGTACCCATTCCTCCCTGTCCTGTCACTACAGTTCCTGATGAAGAAAGAGTCCCTCTGCAGCTTTCCTGCAGGAACCCTCATATCCTGGAAGGTTGCTATGAGGTCTGCATGGAACTTTCTCTTCTCCAGGCTGAACAGCCTCAACTTTCTCAACCGGTCTTCATAAGGGAGGTGCTCCAGTGCTCTTATCAACTTCATGGCCTCCTCTGGACTTGCTCCAACAGTTCCATGTGCTCGGAATTGTTTAGATTGAAAAAGACTTTCAAGATCAGAGTCCAGCTACTAACCTAAAACTCCCATGTCCACTAAGTGCACCTCTACACAGCTTTTAAACAGCTCCAGGGATAGTGAATCAGCAGCTTCCCTGGGCAGCCTGCTCCAATGCTTGACAACCCTTTTGGTTAAGAAATGTTTCATAATATCCAGTCTAAACCTGCCTGGTGCAACTTGGGGTAATTTCCTCTTGTCCTGTTGCTAATTGTTTGAGAGAAGAGGACAAATATAAGTCAGGAGAGAGCAAATATAAATCAGGGGAGGAACTACAACTAGAAATTAAAAAGTCAGCACAGGGGAGTGCAAATTGCAGTCAAAAAATTAACATCCTCTTGTGTGAAGAAAGGGAAATAGCCATGGTTTTATAAAGTAAGGAGAAATTCTGAAAATAAGATAATTTATACAGGAATATCAACTACACTGTACTTTGAAAGTCACCTAAAATGACAAAAAAGCAGAAGAATGTGTGTGCTGATTAGATCTTAACTTCTGCTGGAGTAGGTGGAAGTTAACATATAAAGCCATAAAAAATTTTGCTGTCCAGAAGATGGATTTAAGTCACACCATTTCAACATTACAAACCTGAAAACACCAATTTTATTTCCATCAAAGTCAGGAAAGGCTTTTAAATTTTCAGCATTCCCATTTGCACTTAACTATAGCTTTATCCCTGAGCATGTGTAGAAATACTTCAGCCTTCACAGGGCTGGGCAGATGCAGTCAATCAGAACCTGCTCCTTTTCAGTGGTTCTACCAATGAAGTTTTATTTCACTCATAATATTGAGTGCAAAGTATGCTCTTGTATTAGAATATGAACACAAGTGTAGATTTGATGAAATAAGCATTGAAGAAAGAAGGGGCTTTGGTTATTTAGTGCGGGTCTTGTTTTCTTTCTTTAGAGGGTGACGTTTAAAAAGGGACAGTATTAACTATGAAATATGACACAGAAGGAATACATTTCAGATGGATGAAGGAAAACTTAAGAAACCATAAAGTAGTTCAAATCTTACTAACGTTTTTCCAAATAGAAAGAAAGCAATAAATAAACAGCAACAAATGTGACTTCAAAAAGACATCTTCACACAATTATTTTATTGCAAATCACAGAAAATCAGAAAGCATCAGGAATAAAGTACCAGTAAATAAAATTCCAGTGAAAAGCCAAATTAAATATTCAGGAAACTGAAATAGGAAAGAGTTCTAGAGAGATTTAACTTTAACAGATATGGGAACATTGGGTAAGTATGAGGAAAATCCAAGTTAATAAAATCTCATAGTGAGGTTATCACTGAAAAATGTAATTTGACCTAGAAAAACTGGAAATAAAAGCAGAAAATAAACTGATTTAGAACCTGATGAGTAGAGAGTGTTATCTGGACAGCAGCCACACCAAAGAAGAGAGAGCACAATAAATAAAGTCTTATTAAATCCACAGTTTAAAATGTAACATGGAAGAATAAAAAATCACCAATTGAGACTAAACAGGAGAATCATTTGGACCTCTCAGTTGTTCTGCTATGGAGACAGGAAACAGAAAAGCAGCTTTGCTAAACAAGAACATTCAGAGCCTACACTTTAACAGAAGACATTTGGAGGGATGTCAAGTGCTGTGACTGACTGGTATTTGCTGAGCTGAGGACTGGGCCAAGTTGAGATTTTGGAATAAATAATAAAGTGGAATGTGAAGAACTTTTAAAACTGATGAAGTGAAAAAAACCCAAACAGCTCCACTGTGGAGAGTTTTGCTTTCTTCTTAAACTTGGTATGAGAATTCAAGGAGCACTGATGTGTCTAGATCTTGTGAAGTGAGTGCGCAGTGCATAGACATCAATCATTTGCCAGCTGCTCCGGAAAAGACCAAGCACAGAAAAACTAAGTAAATAAAAGATGCCTAATAACACTTGGCAGTTTTGCTCTGGGCATTTACAGAAATTTTCCTGCAAACACAAACCCTATACAGTAACGTAGGCTTGTTGCTGCATTTCTGATTCAAATTATTTCTTCTCCCTGCTTGCTGTGTAGTAGAACACTTAGTTCAGTAATGTTTTATATATGCTGAAATAGAGATAGCAAAAATATCCATTGTGCCAGAATACTCCACGTTTTTGCTCTTCCATAACTGTCTGGAAAACAGAAAAGTAAAAATTGGGAGTAAAAACACCTATAACTAAAATAGTTTCTTTTCTTTCTGGAAACAGCCATGGCATATTTATAGATAAATATTCCTGCTTTATATAGCAATAGAAGATCTTCTGTGGGTTTGGTTTTTTTCTATTGATTAAGACAAGTTTTGCTTTTCTAATCAGGATTCAAGGCCCCTTCAGGTTTTTAAAATATTAATTATACTACTGAAAATGACAGAGGGATGAATTAAAAGCAGATCTTTCTGTCAAATGCCTAGAGATAAAGCTACTCTTAATGCAGAATGCAAACTCAATGTGGAAAAATTACTTTATTTTGAATAAATTTGAACATTAGAGAAGATGAAATGCAAGAAAGAATACTATAAAGCAGGCACCATGAAGTTGTTATGACAGTAGAAATTTATGGGTAGCATATAGCAGTTTATTTACTCATCACTTTTCAAAAAGGTTCACATAAGTGTCAAACATTATTAAGCTGCTTACTAACTGTGGTTTAAACAAGAATTTACTTCCGAAGTTATGCATACTACAATGAATCTCTAACACTAAAATGTTGTCTTAAATAAGATCTTGAGTAGAATATGTCATGCTAGGCTTACTTGCTAGGAATTGTACTCAATCACATCTAATTCTGAAAAAAAAATAATTTCAAACATCTCACATCTTGTTTTCCACGTGCACTTTATGTATGCTGACTGTTACCGTATTTCTCTTAGAAGGATGCATGGGAAAAGCTTTGACTTTGCAGGGTCACTGTCTGCCTGAAGATACAGACAGCTAACTAGGGGGATTTTCAGGTGCTTGAATGTCTTTAGACAAGTAATCAGCTCTGAAAATCTTGCCTAAGCATTTTACTTACTGCTTACTTTTTTATTCCACTGGGTCAACTAGTTTCATCCACATCTCAAAATAATTCTCATCCCCCTTTTCCTTTCCATGGCTTTTTTTCCCTCTAGTTTTCAATAGAGATTTCTCCAGGAAAGACCAAAACAAATAGGTAGAATGACTCATTTCAAGGTTACTCACTCATGTTCCCAACAATATTTACTTAAACAATATTTATAACCAGCAAAACCACCAAAACCAGAAACTGTCAGCTTTAGATACTTTGGATTTTTTATTATTTTGTGTGTAGAAATTCAACTCTGATGCAAATAATATAGCTCCTCATAGTTTAAAAAAGACGCCCTGCTATCATCATCCTTATTCTCATGAAGTAGTGCCTTAGAGAACCTTCCCTCTGACTTAAGTGTTTGGAGGCAGAGTGATTTAAGAAGCCTAGGGGTAGGATTCACATACTCTGCAACGCAGAAAAATCAATATCCTTGATGATCTCAGATGAGAAAACATTGGTATTAGGGCCAAAACATCCACCAATCCTTCCTTTTCAACTGACTCCTGATAGAAGTTGGTACTTTGCATTGTTTCTACACTGCCAATCCAGACATTTATGCCAGGCTTCTCTTCATAGAGTTCAATTATGTTAATTTTTTCCCCCTGAAACCTCTTTTTTTCTAAGTAAGCTATAATTTTTCTGCTGCAGCTTCAGCAGCTTCTTTTTCTAGCCTTATATCTGAAAGACATCAAACAACTTGTACTAAAATCTGTTCCAGGTTGTCTTTGGAAAACGACTGAATAAGTTTAATGGCAGTAGCACAGAAAACTGCTCCACATGTACGTGATGGACAGTTCTCCTGTACTGCTTTTACATGTGAAACTTGACACACAGCTTAAGGGTCAGCTCAGCAACTCCCACCAAATAAAGGTAACTGAGCATCTCAGTGACACGGTACATCCTAAACAAAGTTATGTGCCCTAGGGAAGAAAGCTATGCATCCTAGGACTATTCAGAAAATTCCTCCATCTTCTTTCAGCTTTACAGGGAGACCCACCATGTAAAGTATTTCTATACCTAGAGTAAAAATAGAAAGGAGTGGAAGTGCTCTAAGATGTGTGACTGGAATTTAATCTACACTACAGACAATCCTCATAACTCACAGCTTGGATTCATGTTGAAAGAACTCCTTTGGTGAAGAAACAGCCTGTGCTGAATTGCTACAGTGCTGCAATTCAACTACTGGAAATTAAGCTTCCTTTAGGTGTTTCCACATTACTCTACAGCTTGTAATGCAGTGTCAGAGCATTTCATTGGAGCCCAAGTAGATGCAAGACTAAATGTTTCTATCAAAGCTAGTTAGCAGTTGCTAATAATTTTTAAATACTATAAATACTTAATATAACTTTCCATTCTATTATATTGCATTATCATGAGTCAGTTAGACGAACAGTAACCTGGTTTTGGACCACCTCTCCTTCAACAGTTTTCTTCTGTACTGTGCTACATGGAGGTACTGATACAAATGCAAGTCTACGTAATTTGCATTTTGTGATAAATCCTGAATCAGAATACATAGGGCCATTTTATTCAGAATTTATTACTTTTTAAAGGCTCTTAGAGTAAGGTGAGGAAGGAAAAATTCTTTCATTAAGTAGTTTGTAGTAATCTTTTCTGCATTTTATTGGCAGAACAACATTAACAGAATAGCAGCACAATGTAACTGAAATAATTTCCAAGAGATACATTTTCTTTCTCTAAAAGGTCCCATAGTCTTCCATGTTACACCCTGCTTCCAATCTTACCAGGAAAATAAATCTCAGAGAAATCTGTAGTCAACTGTTGCTATAAACCTTTACTATATGCAGTGGCATCACTTGGAATTGGACAAAAACGTAGAGGGACCCAACAGGATGCTGTTGTCCCATGGTACAGCGAGGTACAGCCTCTTGAAATCCATCTCCTCCACATTAAATATAGTTTATATAAGGCGAACTTTTCAGCCATGTTTGGGAATCTATTGAAAATTTTCAAGTAAAGAACATTTCCTAGACAAAACACGCAGAGATTATATTTCTAAACAGATTAAAAAAAAGAATTGGAGCTGTTAGTAAGAAACAGCAAATGCAATCACCATTACTGTTCCACAGATGCTTACAAGTGCAAACCAGAGTGACTGTGAAGCAGGGCTCAGGGACATGCAGCACCTCTCTGCTGTGACCACAGGCTCTTTGCTTTCCAGTCACAATCCCAGAGAATATTGAGCTGGGACAGAGAAGCAGATCAAATGTAATGAGAGACAATGTTTACTTGCTGAATTTGTAAATATTATTTTATAACCTCTGTTTAAGTGCCTGTTCAAATTTCAGGGACCTTCTTAAATGACCCGGGGGTTTGCAAACAAAACAAAATGCCATTTATCCACATAACACAGGCTGTGGCTGCATCAGGAAATCCATTTGTCAGAGGTATTACTGCAAGCAATTCTGAATAATAATAGAATGGCAGTACAGATTCTGCTGCACCCAGGGAGAAGAATCATTCCTTGAGTTTCAGATATGTTACAAAACTCTTTGCCAGTCTTTCACAAATCCTATGCAAAATATATTGATCCAACTTTGTTTCACCGTACTGTATCAGACACCTTACATCTGAAATACCAGTTGTGTCTCTGGATAGGTAATTTTTGAGGAAAAAGACTTACCACTGCCTGTGTAAAGTCGTCTTTTTATTATGCAGCTCCCTAAGCTCAGAGTGGTAAACAGAATGGTTTGGACACTTTCTGAATTTTATGAAGAGCCTAGATTTTGTTTCCTGCCTTCTTTTCAGTTTATACCAGGATATTGTTTAACATTCCTACCAGTTAAGTTTTGTTCTATGTTCGCAGAAATGAACTGGACAAGAATTCCTAGTGATGTGCAACATCAAAGCCTTTTAAAATAAGTGTAGTTTACATTTATTTTGCAACACTTCTCTGCACATAGCCAGGCAAAACATGCATTGGGATCAAATTAACATTGTTCTGGTTCACTGCTTGCTTCTTACATTTAGCTTACAGTTCTCCATCAAGTCACTCAATATTATCATGCGTTTTAAGTAACCTGTAATGTACTAGTGACATGCTGAAGGCCACCACCTGTCAGCAAATCGCAGTGTTTCCTAACATAAGGGAAGTAGAAGTTTAATTAAAACCAGCCTGTGATCTTTTTATCATTTTCAGTACCACAAAAAAACCCCAACAACAACAACAAGACATTGGGTTAATTTGCAATAGTTTTCTAGTGTGCAAGTGGAAACTGGACATGAAAAATCAGCTTTCCAGCATTTCACTGTGTCCAGTAGAATATATGTGCACCATCGTACTGCAGCAAGACATTGCAGATCTCTTACTTAGAAGCTTTGTACTCATATTTAGATGATTGTCAGTGCACATGCAGCTGCACAATAAAAAGTCGATTTTACGTAAACTTCAGACAACCGACTTTCATGGACAGCATCAGCGTGTCTTGTCTCTTCTCTTTACTAGGTTTTGTAGATATATATATACACACACACATCAATATATACATACTAGGTTTTACATATATATGGAAAAACCAAAATTCAATGATATGAAACACGAACATTGTAATTTTTCCTACCTTTTTATGAAGATGGAAGAATTTTCCATGAGAAAATTTCCCTGAGAACATGTCATGTAATTCCAATAATATGTTGGAAAGATTTGGTTTGTAAGTCTATATTATTTTTAAATTAAGAAGAACTTATAGCTCAGAAATGCTGAACAGTTTGAAAAAAGCTAAAATTCTGTTAGGCTCTAACTATTTCATTAATTTTTCTTTATTTTTTCCCCATTAAAGAGTTTAAATCTGTCTTTAACGCAAGCCTCTCCCTTACCATACTGGAAAAAAAAAATTCAAGTTGCAAATCTAGGGAAAAAAGCTGCCAACTCCAATGATGAAAAGTAATTTTACACAATTTAGAAGATTTATAGAAAGAATATCTGAACCTTACAATAGAAGGAATAGGAACCACAAGGTTTAATTTGGCAAATTCATCCTTGAGATTTTAGCAGAGATTTTGCTTTATCATTGGAATTTTATTGCATTTAATAACAGTGGAAATAAAATTATAGTTTAGAAGCATACATCTGGCTTTAAAGATGTGTACTGAATTAAGAGTGACTTTTTCTAATGCTTTGCAACTCTTCTGCTTAAGGAACATTTGCAGGATTTCAAGAGCTGGAGATGTCCTTTGTGCATCTTTCAAAGAGTGAAAAGCATCTCTTATCTCGTTTCTGCAGTTTGTGATAATTGTGGTACAGCTGCAAAAACCACACTTCCAGCTCACTTCCACAGCAGGTAGCTACAGACTGCAGTCACTCAGTTGTGAGTTTTCTTGGGGCTCCTGTGTCAGCCAATACAAAGCCAAAGAAAGGGGTGTAGGGCACCCTCAGTCCCTCCTGTGACAATCAGCTGCTGCTTGGTTCTGAATCCATGAATCTTATTCCTTAACCTGCAAAGTAGTGAAAACAAGACTCCTTTTTTTGAAAGGAAGCACCAACAGAATGAAGCCCTCTCCCTTATTAACATGAAATTTCCATTTTGAGAAAACTCTTGACAACATACCTTTTTTTAGCAGATTTGAGCAAGAACGTTCTTTAAATCTAGACAATTTTCATAGATCATGACCAAAAAAAAAAAAGTACATTTAGATTAGCAGATGCTAAGATTCAGAGACAGGTCAAGACTGCTTAATAGCATAGGTATCTTTCATCTTTTGCCATGTCAAGAATTTTGTTGTCATCTCCATAGCAAAAAAATCCCTTGGGGTTCTGCAGTACTGGCAGAGCAAGCACTAGAAAAACAAGGCTTTGCAGATCTCTAAGGTAAACAGAAAATTTCGCTGCTGATACTCTCATATTCAGTAAAGTGTGAAGAATACACATCATTGAAAGAATGGCCTTGTTGCTTTTCAAACACTGCATTTGTAAAAATGAGAACTGGAAATAATGCATTCACAACAGCTGCCATTCAAGCATTTTCCCACTTGCTTCATTAATATAATTTTTGAGGATATCACTTGAATGCTGAGGATCTGCTGCAGTGATGGCTCTTAGACACACGCCTTGTACCACGCATTTCAGGCACCCAGCGCTCTGGTGTTGAGTGTTACCTCTGCTCCAGAGTTACTCAGTATAGTTTCAAGAAAGAAAGGTTTTACAAATATCACTTAAGAAAGCTCTAAATTAAGCTGTCACCACTTTACTAACTGCACTGCAATAATGGATTAAACCTTGAGGACCATCATTGAAAGAAAGAAAAAAATGTACTATGGCAGTATATTGAAGGTTCTTTTTCTCTTTTAGATATATCTGTCACAGTGTATTTTGGATTTGCTTCATGAAATATTGAACGTGAAATAGATGGGCTCCATATTCCCTGGCCATAGCCTGAATAATAATTACATACCTTAAAATCTGATGTCTAATAAACTCTTTAATATACTCTGATATATCACTGTCAAATTGTAGTGGAAAGGGGAGAAACAAAGCACCATCAATCTTCTTTGTCAGAAAATTGCATGAGAAAGATTAAAATTAATTGTGTTTTGAAGAATACCATGTAAAAATACTCTCTGAATGCATAATTTGGGATAGGCAGCTGTTTTCATTTGGCTTGAAATAAGGCAGAAACAGCTTTGTGAAGAGAAAATAAAGGGTCTAATATTCTACAGCCTCACTTCTTCAGTAAGGTTAGTAGATCTTTAACCTAGGACACTGACTGTCTACTACCATGAGTGGAATGAGTTATCGGTCCTGAAGGGTTCAGTTATTTTTCTACTGAAAAATATTTATTAATTTCTATAATATATTATCTTCTGGTGAAGTATGAAAAAGTCACATTTTGTGGTAGAGGCAGAACTACTTGTAACTACTTCTAAAAACTTGAGTTTAGGGCCCCTGTGCAACACAGTTCTTTTGATCTGTTTCCCTTATGAATCAGAAACACTAATGTACTTTACTAAAATGCAAAATAAAACATAGCAAGGGAGAAAGTAATTGTAAGGTAGGAAAGTGAGTGAAAGAACTGTTTTAATAGAGACTCTCTCGTTTGGACGCTATTTGTGAAACTCAGGAACTACTTCCAGTGACAACTTTGTCCGTGGAAGAAAAAAAAGAAGGGGAAAAAAAAAAAAGGAAGACAAGAAAAAAGAAGAAAAAACCCCAAAGAAGGTGGCCCTCAGGTCAGGCTTTGTGGCTAGAAAGCAGGATGCAGGCACCAGTGCAAAGATGTGCCCAGAAGCACTTCACATTTACCATTTTCCATCCAAGCACAGGGAGAATCACAGTGCCAGAATAAGCAGGTATGACACATTGAACAGAACCAATGTGCAAGGGTGTACCTTGCCAAAATTACTTCTAAAGTACAGCTTGGAGTATTTTGGCAAAATTCCCTTTCTGACTAGCATTGCCCTGAACAGAGTTTAAGCCTGCTCTGCACAAGCTAAGTGGATTAACAAGAGTTTTAGGATCAGGTGATAACTGCAGCACGTCACTTGAGTTGCAAAGGATGAAATCTAAACAGAGAGCAGGAGCAATACAAACAGATGGAATTAAGAGTGGTTTATTAGCGATGCTGAATACAGTCACAAAGCCAAGCAGGGAAACCTTTGAGTTCTGGCACATGATAAAGGGTTACTGTGAGTACAGAAAATAAAAAGAAACTCCAGAAATGCTTGTGAGGAATTCACAAATTTTTCACTCTTCATAATCCTCTCCATTAAAAAATGACCCTGTGTGACTGTGGATAATGCACAAGAATGTTCAGTTATTGTTTCTGAATTTCTTAAGCAACTTTCGAATCTCTAAAGACGCAGGATTTTTAATAATGCATTAGACAGTGACAGTAGAGACCTTAATGTTGAACAGGCACAGTATGCAAGGGCTTAATTGAGGGGGGTTTTGTGGGGTTTTTTTTCCTGTTTATGAAGCAATTTCTTCAGTGTAATGAATTAACCTTTGGTCTTTGTGACAGGGCTTGTGACTCACTCTCCTGCTCAAGCTTCCTTTTTGGAAGCAGCTTAGTTGGCCCCGACTAAAGAGGCAAGTGCTTCTGCTGCTTGAACCCTTGTATTGCTGAGCGCACAGAGCGCTGTCATTTCTGTTGTTATTTTGCAGTGGGTATTTTGCTGCAGGTAAATCTGAGGCAGTTTCCCAGTCAGGGGGTCAGGTCAGGGTGGTTCGTGTCCTGTCCCTGTCCCCAGCAGCAGGAACCTGTCCTTCTCTTCAACACCTGGCAGGGAGGTGCTGGAGTTCCATCTGCACGCTGCACATATCAAGTTTACAACTTCCAGAGAAATCTGAAGTCTGTACACAGACAGTTTTACAACACGTAGAGGCCAAATAGGATAAGTAAATGAGGGGAAGAGAAGGAGGCCACTGGGAGACATTCTCAGCAACCATTGCATAATGCGAAATCCAATTTTATGGAGTAGCATTAAGATGGAGTGGTGTAATTTGATGTTTGTGCTTTCTCCCCTACCAGTACTCTTCAAATATTTGCCATGCATAACAGAGACCTACACTGACTCATAAACTAGCACTTAGGGGGTCTACACAGAGAAATGAAAAATGAGTTTTAGCTATGTAATAATATATATATTAAACAACTACACATTAATCCCTCACACAATTATACCAAACACTCAGTATGGCTTCTGATAAGGATGTTAATAAGGATTAAGTTTTCTCATCAATCAAAAGCCCAGCGATGCCTCTGTTACGGGAAGATAAGAGTAGTGATTGCTTATCATGCACTGGAAATATTTTTTGCACAGTACTAATTGAAGCAATAGAATAAATTCAATAAACTTTTAAAAGCCAGAGCTAATTTGCATACAGGCTTGTCATCACGTCTGTGTTCACCAATACAAATAAAATTATATTGGCACATTGTGGGTATAAGGATGCTGGCTAAAAGATGAGTATGTATGCATACCTAAAGAGACAAACACATATAGAGTATGCATGCATCTGCAAATTTTATATAATGTATATATGTTTGCATGTGTGTGCATCTTCAACAGAATATTATTTCTATTTTTACATAGAAATTCAACCAGATTAGAAGGGATGGATTTTGCCATTTTGTTTCCTAGTCTGAGCAATTTTAATTTAGATTCCATTTAAAGGTTTTATCAAATCTAATCAAATTCTAGAAGGCTGTTCCTGAAAGATGACAACATCAGCAAGTACCATTAGCAGATGAAAAGCTATATTTTCTCAAAGAGCAATTAAGTTTTTAAAAGGGAAAGGTAAATACTTTATTTTTTCACTAGGTGTTATCAACAGGCTTAAAGCAAAACAGACATTCTCTTGTCAGGTCTCCAGAGAGAGGGGATGACCCACCACCAAAATGCCCAAGTTTTGAACAGCTTATTGTGAGCAGTAGCTAAGAGGATACTTTACTCAGGGTTAGTATACAGTATGGAGTTTCCAAGCTCCTTTTTTGTCCAGCTCTGTCATGCAGGAAAAAAGCATATTGTATTCCAGTTCTCCTGAGCTGGCAGACAGACACCTGGAGATAGACACTGTTTGGCACTGAGTATTCCGTCTCCAGGGTATGTAACCAGTGTAATATTTTTCCTCAAGTAACAATAATTGTTAAATATTAATTTCTAATAAAATACGTCCAACAGTCAGCACCTCCATTGATATTAAAGATGAAGTTTATTATAGGCATTTAAATATTCCTTAAATTCAATGGTAGTCAGGTAGATTTGGCCAAAAATTAAAAATTCAATTTTAATTTCAGTTTTAATTTTTTTATTTAGAATTTGGGCACATCACCTTTTATTTGGAAAGTGAAAGCTCCAAAAACTTAATTTTGAAGAAGTTGAATGAAACTGTTGTGTGAAAACCACTAGTGTTAATGCTGATGTCAAATACAAGAATACAAATTCAACTGTGACTAGGTGCAGTTTTCTCTACAATTGATATGAAATGTCAAAGTGAAAAAAATTCTGATCTTCATGTCCACATTCATTTTACATATAAGCACAGAGATAGCAAACAGAATTTATCTACTTTGACCATCACAGTTTTAGAAAACTAAAGGGAAATAAACCAAGTTTTACAGCGAATTTGTGGGGAAAAAAATTAAGTTGATAATTTAGACTTATATGCTACATACAAGTAGATTTTTAGTTTAAAAAGTTTAAGTCAAATTATTTTGCTAGTTTAGCTTCTCTTACAGGTTTTACACCATTGTTCCAAGTAGTGAAAATAACCTCATACACATGTGATAAAGCTCCAAGGTGGAGACTGTGATTACCACCTAACCTCTCCCAACACAGTTACGTTTGCCAAAATTAAAGTAGAACTGTTCCCACTGCAGCAGAAAGAAATGTTCAGGGCCATCTTGAGACTATAAACATCCCCACCAGAAGCCAAGGGCTCCAACAGACCTCACCACGCCCTGGTAGATGTGCAGAGCTCATTGCCATGCCCTATCCAGAGCAGGATGTCTGTTCAGCACAGCACTGAGCCAAAAGTAAATGAGGCTCTGCTCTGCCTCACCATTTATAGCTTAACTGGACCCAGCCCTGGTAACAAAAAAATCTATTAAGAAGTGAACAGGTATCTGGATATATTAATAATTATCGTATTGTTCATTTCTCAGTGTTCCTCGGGTGACATTTCATTCCTGTTGCACCTTTCCATCTGGAAGGTTCCTGAGCAAGGAGCAGTGGATTGCTGTTACAGTGGGTGCCTTCCACACTAGGAGCACACTCTATTCTTAATATTGCAAAAATTGGAAACCTGCTACCCTCCATAGATGAAGGATGAAAGTCTAACTAGCAAACATTTAAACTGGGTATGACACAGCTCCTTTGCCGTTTGTAAACATGGCTAGCCAATGCTGCTGGCAACTGCGATCACCTTTCTAAAAATACTCATAAACAGACCCATTAATACACCCAGGTGAAAATACATAACCCAGGACCAGCAGAAACATAACAGATAATGATTTAATAAACTGTATCCAAACACCCACACCAGCACTGCCAACTCATCCCCTGAGACAAAAGGGAAAGTAGGAGATTAGCTAAAATGAAAAGAATTGGCCAAGCTGTTCTGGCCATTCAATTCTTAATATCCATAAAAATATGTGAATTGTGTCAATGTATTATTGTTATGGAAGTAATTTTTTTTTAGTAAAATTGTGCATCAAGCCTTTCAAAAGACATTGCATGGTTGTTTTCTAAATGGGCATATTCTTTTTTTTAGATAAATTAATGAAACCCTTATCACTGTCATCAAAACAGGAGAATCTAGACAGATATGCTGAAAACTATTATTATAGAAAAATTCACACAAATTGCTAGGCTTTATGAAAGTATTACACCCATATGGAAGGCTACTGGGAAAATATCAGGAAAACTCTAACACAGTCTAAAACACAGCTACTAAAAAGCAATTGTGAAAAACTTCACCAAATATTTCCTTGATTCTACTATACCACAACTTCAAATGTTTAACTAAATTAAACTGCTTATACAGAATATTCAATTTGCACTTCCATTTACTAAGTCTAAGGAAGAGATACTAAGTAGATATTAACTTTGAATTAAGCCTATGCATTCAGTAGAAGTGTCACTTCTGGCATGGCAGAGAAAATTTTCCTCTTTAGTACTGCTAGCACTTCTTTTATCTCTACATAGAGTAAAGAGACATTCATGTTAATGAATATCTGCCTGAGATTTACTACTTCATTTTGTGGCTCTCACGAAGGTAAACAAGCAAAACTCAAAGCTAAATCAACCATAGTTTTATGTACTGTATGTAATTATTAACCTGTGCATCTTTCACCAGTCTTCCAGTAGGCAACGAATCCCCTACATTCCTTGTCAGATAATTAAGGCAAGAGCTGCATATCTACAAGTCCAAATGCTGCCTAGTTAATTTACCATGTTCCACCTGTTAATTGAATTTAATCAATTTGTTGACATCTATTTAACCACCTCTACTTTCAAAATGCAATCATTTTTGCTTAAACAAAACATTAAAGCTTTTTGAAACTACTGCCTTCTAAAATGAATACACCAAAAAAACCAAAAAACCAACCCCCAAAAAAACCACAAAAAACCCCAACCCACCTCTTTCAGTTGAGATACAAGGAGACCAACACACATTTAATCACCAATTTAATGGGATTAGTTTACTGGTACACTTTGTCTTTCTTGTTGGCTTTTATGCCACTGCTGTGTATGTTCACACAATCTGAATAACATATAGGACCCAGATAAATGATGTAATTGAAACGAGTATCACTAGTGGTCATGATTTTATTTTATAGAGGAACAGATGATGAAGAGATATTAATATACTGAACATCTGTGGGAGATCTAATCCACTCATCCTGTTATTCTAAAGGGAGATTTTTCCCTGAATTATGATTTTTTTTTTAAACAAGCCTTATGAATATGCATAATAAAGCAAAGAAGAATTCAAAGTCTTTCTAGCAGCAGAAATACAATTAGAAAGAAATTAATCATTCAGAGATTGAATAAGACATTTAAAAATATTTTTCAAATTTCAGAGCTGTCATGGCTGTGCAGAGAACAGTTTTGCTTCAAAACAGACTCCCAGGGCCTTCAAGAGCTGTAGATGCTTTTATAGCTACAGCTACATGAAAAAGCTAAAATATACTTTAAAAAACTATACTCTTTTTAATAGATGCTATTTAATTCAACTTAATCTTAAAAATAGTTTGAAACATTTTAGAAAACCAAAACATATACTCCTCTCTTACAATTAGTAAGAATTTAAAAAACCCCAACTGAACAACAGCACAAGCCCTGAAAATTTCAAGATGTACTATTGTAAATCTATTTTAAGCTTTGATCTCCAGAAGAAACTAGATTTTGCTGAGTCAGTGCACCAAAAAATTCCCGTCCTAGCATGTTAATAATGAAATCAGATCAATGAAACATCTGAAACAGGCACTAACACTCAGCAGTATATAATAGTCTACTTTAATGGAGATAAAAGAAAAAGTAAAACCCGTTGATTTAATAATATGCCTTTAACATT
Source organism: Atrichornis clamosus (assembly GCA_013400975.1). NCBI lineage: Eukaryota > Metazoa > Chordata > Aves > Passeriformes > Menuridae > Atrichornis > Atrichornis clamosus. The sequence continues at coordinate 103,253 of WBMZ01012652.1, read as the reverse complement.
TTTCAGCCCAAAGTCTGAGTACACAGAACCCCTCACTGTGCAAAGTTGCTTCTACATATTAAGAAAATCTGCCAAGGAAAAAATTGAATTTGGAAAAAACCCCAAGCAACAAAACCAGAGTTCCTAACAATCACAAAGCACAACTGCCTATTGTGCCCACACAAACTCCATTTTGAAATCTGCTATGAGAGTACAGAAATGAATGTGGAAACACCCCTAAGACACTTTTAAAGAGTAACAAACCATGATATTTTCTACAATACATGAGCACATATGGGGCCATTTACCCTGCAAATACATGAGCTCAGGCTTCTAAATTGCTGCACATCTCTTTGTAGGTGGCAGGAAAGAAAAGGAAAAACCCAATGGTATAATTTAGGTAACCATGTTGTGGCTGGCAAATTACATTATATGCATTACAGTATTTTGAGATTTTTTAAAATTGCAAATTTACTCATCAAGTTTGTCTTAAAAAAAAAAAAGCAAGGCAAATGAAGGCTTCTGCTTAATATCTTTAATGACTCATGGAATAGGACTATAAGCACTTCAGTATGTTCGCAGTTATTTATATATCTGCTTTTGCTTGATCAAAGATACACATCATTAAGAGGCAAGGCAGTCTATTTGGCCCAGAAAGAACCATATCCTATAATCCTTAGAAGAGTGGTGCTACCTGATTCTTAAGTCAACTATTTCCTTTGACTTTCCAAGGGCTGCTCTTGATAAAAGCTCTCCAAATTCATACAAGGAATGGGCCACAGTTTGACCCAAAATGCTATTTTATAGCATCAGTTTGACATCAGTTTTCAAAGTAAAGGGTAAGAAGAAGAGATGATATTTTGTCAGTTAAAAATATTCTTTTAAGGATTTAAATCCCTTAAAGTCACAATGGTCAAAACTTTGGAAAGGAAAAGTACTTTATTAGAAATAGTTTTTGCTATTCAACTAAAATAGGAGACATCACTTTCTGAGAGTCATCAGGAATGATAGCTGACCCCAAAATTATCTGTAAATATCATTGCTCTATACAGCTACAAATGGTAAACACACTTGAGGCTAACTCATGAAACACAATGAATAATGACTGTAAATAAGCATTTTAAGTCTTGCTCTAGCAGCAGTGTAATGACAAATCACGTATGAAGCTGGCATTACATCTTTGACCTTTGATATTGGTTCAGTGAGCTACTTAAAATGCAGATCACCCAAGGCCAGATTACATCATTAATTTTAACCCACTCAATGATATCAGCAGGGCTAAGCTTAAATCCATGTGTTTATGATTAAATTACTTTCTCTCAGGCATATATAACTCTAGGCATGCTTCATATTATGATAACAGATGATAAATTCCTGGAGCAAAAACTGCAGATGGATCTGAACGTTGCCCAGTGAGATAAAGGTCTCATCCTGTGTGAATACTTGGCTTTTATTCTGTAGTTTTCTAATTAAATTGATTAACAATGTAAATTAACAATGGACACGCTCAAATTGGAAAAAAATCACTACTTTCTTTCAGCAGCACACAAAACTATTTACCAGGTGAATAGAATACCTTTCATTACCTTAAAAATAATGACAGCATTCCAGGAGAAACTAATGACTTTCAAGAAAATGAAGCATATATTTTGAATTTGAGTTGCTGACTCTTAGATGATTTCACAGAGCTTCACAGATACCTCCCATTAATTTTCTTAGAATAAGAGTTGATAAGCAGGCAGATTGGAAGCCAGGAGAATCAGCTTTACCCTAGACATTGAAGAATAAGCAGCAAAATAATTAAGAGAAACCAGAGGTTATTGTCTTAAAATAAAGCAGAGTCTCCTTTTTCCCCACCCCAATTTATAAATATTACAGAGAAAGCACAGGAATTCTTTTTATCTAAAGCAAGCCAAACAAGCCGTGTGAAAAGGCAGCATTTTTCACAAGAAGGGAATTCAGCACTGGAGGTAGTACTACTTCAGCTATTACTAAAGTCTCTGACAGCAATATTTCATACAGAAGACACTGCTATAAAATCACGTGGTTCTGCTCACTGTCCAATCTTTTCATCTGAAAAGTGATTTTTTTTTCCCCCCCTTTCTTGTGCTCTGTATCCTCCAGTCACATTTTGCATGGTAGCAGCCACACTGTCAGGTATAATGTCACCAAATTCAGGTATTGCCCTTTTCTCCAGAAGGGATCAGGATGGAAAGGAGTAGGTTGTCATCATCACCGCTGTCCTCTGCCAGCAAACCCCAGCTCTCTAACTTGTAGGGTGATCAGTGGCACCTGTCAGTGTCTGCTCTAGGACACATGGGGACCAGCTCTCCCGGTACTACTGTGTTTCACTACTTTGCTTTCAGCCCCTCAGGGCTTCAGTTATTCTCTTCTGGGAAACAAGACAGCAAATGGACTTCACAGCCCACAACCAAGCCAGTAGAAGGACACCTACTTAGTACAAGCTTCAGTGATGTATAGCTGAATTCATTCCAAAACCTACCTCAAAAATAGCAAATGCATTGAGAACATCCGTTCATGAAGCACCTTTGGGGTAACTGGCAGTATTTATCTTTAGTGCTCCAGGATCAGAACTTCACCTCTGTTCTCCAGGGACTCATTTCTTGGTTTTGCTATACACCTGCTGTAACTTTTGGACCACTAGATCAGATATTTTTTCACTTCATTCCTTTCCTCAATTAAGCTAATAGCAAGTTTTGCTTAGAACTGCTGGCACGAGGTATAATTACAATGACAAAACAATTTTAGAAAGTTGCTGTAACTGTATTGTATGTGTTTAGCAAATTAGTTATCTCACAAATCAGAGTGCCCATCAAGTACAAGCATTTCTGGGTTGCCTGGAGTAATTACCATTTTCTTCTCGCAGCAATTTTTTCCAAATATAAAAATTTGTCACTGGTATTGCAATTATTAACACCAGGGGGTTGCTTGTGTGCATTTCCTCCTGATTTATCACAGGAAATGAGCAGCAAAAGTGTGGGAAAAAAACCCCAACCCAACAACATACTGATAATGGCAACTATAAAGCCATAACAGCTTTCACCATCTGATTGAAGTAAAGAGTGAGAGATTCTTTGGGATATCCTTTTGGGACAATCCTTTCTTACATGCAGGTTGTGACTTCAATAAGCCTCTTCAAACTTCATGCATCTCTTAACCTGCTAGAAGTTATCTAAAATCTCTAACTGGGTTCCATGTCAGAAAAGAAATTACTATTTATTATTAGTGTATTTTCTCTTAGAGATTTGCAAGTTTGCTGAATCTCTGCTTATGAGTTCTCCAACACAAAGGAGAAAATATAAGTTTCTATCAGATAATTTATTATCCTTGGTCTTATTGAGGATGTCAAAGTCACGTATTATAATCTTGTTTTAAATAAATTGCCTATTTACTCTGTTATTTCATTGCTCTTTGGCATTACATATGTAAAAAACCCCGATCAACCATATGAAATCCACGAAAAGGCCTTTGTTGGTGAAAGAAAAAAAATATTTTTGAAAAACTAGTAATTATTTCTCTGATCAAATAAAAGTTAGGAACTTTAGAATTTTTTTTCAATACTTCCACTCTCTATATCACTTTAGTATCTTTTCAGCAACATAGGTATACATATGTACTTGATACTGGGAAACTGATAAAAAGGATTCTGACTGTACTGCAATATTACACAGCAATTATTGCCATAGCTTTGTGAAGTTCTAGAGACAAATTTAAAGTAGATTGTCATAGGACTGTTCTAATTTAGTCTCTAATTTAGTACAGGGCTGTCATTAGTGTCACTAATGCAAGTGTCAGCCTCTCTTTCAAGCAGAACTCTGAGGTCTGTAAAGCTTGGTTGTACTGTGTGTGCAATTACACATGCTTTTGTGTTTGGTCTGTGTCTATTCATCCCACATAAGAACCCCTGGTTTTTCAGACTAACAATATTAGCTTTGCATTTAGTGCCACCATAACTATTTTCAGTTCACCTAATCAAGCCCAAACACTTGTGTATGTGCTGGTGTGAACAGCAAGTGCCAGAGAACTGGCTAAGCAGCATAATCGAGGATTTCCTCCTTTAATGTATCTGACTATTTCTAACAGTTCTGTGCCTCAGCAGATGATACTATTAGCAAATGCTATAGAAAATTCTCTAACACTGTCAGGATGAAAAAAAGCCCCCTAATTATAACAGCAAATGGGGACAGAACTGATCTTGTGGGAAAAGCGAGTATGCCTCTTCTCTCTCCTGCCCCAAGAAACAAAAGACATATCAGTATCTGAGGGAGCACGATTTCAGGCAAAACAAATTGCAGCCAGTTGGGTGTCAGGGCCAGTACTTTCCCTTCTCATCTGTGCTTCATTCTCCAAAATTCCCTTTTTCTTGTGGGAATGGACCAAATAATTCAAACCCCCAAACAATCTGCACGACAAGAGGAAGTGAATATAATCTTGGCAAAGGAAACAGATTTTTTGAACATTGCAGTAGGACTGTAAATCACATCTCAAAGTGGTATGATTAATAACGACATCATACAGTAAATGTAATACAGTAATTGGCTTGACTCTCTCAGCAGTTTGAATTCACAGCCTTTTTGAGACATTGCAGAGGCCTTTGGCCAAACTGGCAATGTGCTGCAGCAGTCATTGTTAAACCAACACTCTGCAGGCCTTCTCCGCCAGCTCTTCTCTGACTGCTGCAGAGTCCAGGTGTCTGAGCATTTTTTATTTCACAGCTCTGGTACTAAGACACTCTAATTAATGCAGCTCTGTATCAGACTGTCAAACTGCTACCTTTTCATCATTTCAGTTCTCAGGCATCTCATGGAACACTGCAGGGTTTTTTTCTATAATACAAATCCAGGATGCGTGCTGAACATGTTAGACAGTAATGATTTAACAGTCTCCCTTGGCCAGTTAATGAAGTGCTTTCCTTTTGTTTCTTAGAGTTTTTCTCAGTGCCTAATAAACCACTTGTTATAATTTAAGCACCCTGGCCATTATTTGCACTCAGAGAAATGTTTAATCCTTTCTTACCTCTGACTTATCTGAAAATTGTAGTGCCGTGGTCCAAATTGTCTTTTTGACTCTGGACAAATTCAGCATTAATTCCTGCAACCTTTCCTCACAAGACATTTTCTAGAAGTGATGGTTCTCAATGTCAGTCTGTTCTGGTCCTATTTTCTCATATTACCTATCCCTGTGGGACACAGCCAATACCTAAAGCCCCATAAGAACAGCAGGAGAAACAATTCAGATATCTCCTAAACAGAATTGCAGCTTCTATACAGCCTTTGCTTTCTCAACAGCACAACATTGTAGATACCTCTTCAACTCTTTATCCGCTGAAATCTCAGTCCATCTGCACAAGTCCCATCAACCAGACAATTATTCCTGCTTCAACTCAGGGAGGTGAAATAAAAGAAGCTAAGCAGAACAGTTCCTGAAATCAGTTCTCCATCAAATCTCAGCTGCACATATAGAGATTGTTGCAACACATTAGATGTCCTCTCCAGACTACTCTTAGCACAGCTCTGCTTAGACAGTTTATACACATTGTTCTCCAGGAGACACAGGTTCATTTTAAGGTATCTATAGTATGGGGTTCTCAAAGTACACATCTGGAGACTGAAAAAGCAGGTATGTGTTTGCATACACAAAAAAATCAATGATATTTAAGTAGAAAACAAAAAGCATTCAGACATGTTTCTTTATAACTGAATATGTAGCAATAAACAGAAATATTTTTCTTGGAAAAGGCATATTGCATGATTTCAGAAACAGATAAAAGTGTAATGCAATTATTGATATTAATCAGAGAGAGACTGTGAAACCTTCAGAGCCCCTGGCTACAGGATGATTTCACATGTGGAAAAAAAAAACCAATTGCATGTTTTCTGCCAGCATCTGTCATGGGCATCTAAATATTCTAAATGAAATTCTCCAGAATCAAAAGGCTGGGATGGAGCAACTTGGCAACTGACTTAGAGATCAGTTCAGAAGTGAATCAGATCTGAAATCCAGAGGATCAGCTTCCCTATGAAATGTTAAATAATGAAGATCTTCAAAAGGAGCATGCACACTGAGTTCTAGTGCCATATAATATTTACAGACATTAAGCATCTGGAAAATCAAACTCCAGATAAGCTTTGCCAACAAGCACTTTTAGAAAATATACCCTGGGAAAACACTTTTTTTTTCTTCTTATCTGACAGCGCACTGCATCATAGTTTCCATTAAGTCTGATTAAAAAGGGTTTGTAAGAACATATATGTGCTTCATGTTATTGAAATTGATGCTTTCTTAATACTTTTAAATGAAAACCCAGTTTAACAGAAGATTCAGTGGTTGAGAAAAAAGAATGTTTAGCTACTTCAAGATAAAATATTTTGCCCTCTTCAGGCCTTCAAATTTCTGGAGCTTTAAGTCTGTACTTTTATACTTGATGCACTTTTCAGCCTTTGAAATAGAGCACGTATTTAGCTTTCTCTGAAACTCCACAATGTGCAGCAGCATCTGATGAAGTCCTGCAACCCCCTCAGCTCACACCCTACTATGATTAAACTCCCCAGACATTCAAGGTGGAACAGGATCTTTCCTACAATGGAAATGTGAAAGATCGTGACATCTGTGCTGATTTTTACAGCACTGTTCTTGTCAGCATGGAATTCAGTGGAAAGTTGGAGACGGGATACCTGAACAAGACCTCAAAATATGTCTGTTAGCAATACATGTCACTACTACATTCAAGAGGATATTCTGTTTTCTGCATACTGTGCCTGCCACAGCTGTGTCTGCCTGTCAGCTGCTATGGCAATTATTGGGGTCACTGCTGTTAGCAGAACATCATTTTCCCTTGTCTCCTGCAGTGTCTATATATGTTTATTTCAATAAGAGCCATCGAGGATGAAAGTAAACAGCATTTTCTGTTTTATGTAGTGAAAACAGAGCCATTATGAGACTGTCATAAATCAAAGGATTTAGTAGCAAAGCAGCAGCCGGGGAAAAATGGTGCACGCACACACAAATATTCAATTCCAAAACCAAAAAGGTGATTCTCTCATGAGTAAGAAAAATACTGAGTTGTATTGAACTGATCAGCAGGAGTTTATATTGAATTCATCTGAACAGGAGTTTTGTGCATATTGGAAATACTGAAAATATTGAATTAAAAGTATGGGGTGAGTCTACAAAATACCTCAATATAATTAAGCAAAATAGAACAATAATTTTTTCAGATCTTAACACATGGAGTGCAAGCACATAAGGGAGAAACATTCTGAAGAGATTCTTTTTCAGGCCAAAGTAAACAGTGATATTTATTTCTTCCTGTTTTATAGGCAGATAATCAGGATAGATCTTGACAAACAAGCATCCCAAACGAATCTGGTCAAGTGTACTGGAGTTAAGGGAACACCACATGGTGCAAATGTACTGCATCAGCCAACACAGGGGTGCTTCTTGGTTTCGTTTTTCAGTCAAATGCAGAAACTGCGTTAACTGAAAATTGATGCCCAAGCCTGTCAGTTGTCTCCCAGAGGAGAAAAGAGCATATCACGACAACAGTCACGAATGCCTGTAGCCCTTTGTTTAGTCAAACAACCGAACTACCCTGAGATAAATATCAGTGAGTCGGGCTTTGTCAATTTATCCTTTACATTCTCGTATCGTACTAGAAATGGTGCTGAAAATTAGCTAAAAGCTACAAACCCCCTCTGTACAGGGTTTCAGCTTTGCACGGAGAAGTTATTAGCTCCTCAGGCTATGCAGCATTTGCCAGAGTGCAGATGCTTACCACTGCCTCACTGCCTTAGATATTCAACACATGCTTAAAAAGGCAAGTGTTCTGCCCCATGGATACACCATAAATGCATTTATATTGAGGTTTCAAGATTTATAGCCTGGCTTGAAAATGCAATTAATTTACTACTTAAAACACAAGTGTGTCTCATTATTTCAAACCTCCTTCTAAGTCCATCCCCTAAATACTTTTCCTTCTGAGAGAAGGACAGGGGAAGAAGTATAATATGAATCAATGCAAATTTATCTGTTTGATCAACTAAAAGGATTATAAAATATTTTTAATAACACTGGATATTAAATATTTTCATCATTGTTGATTTTTACTTCTGCAACATAAACTAGTCCTGGAATGACTTACTTTCATACCAAAGCCTAGATATTTCTAGGCAGTTGCTTAGATACTTCTATACAAACCCCCTACGTTTTGGTATTCAAGCTTTTTCTGGATGTATTTAAGGTTATGGTCTGTTTGAAAAGCCACTAGAAAGGAGAGTAATGACAAAAGGAGGAAATGTTTTCACACACCAAACATGTTCAAAGTTTAAACTAATCAGTGTTTCCCCAACAGTGGGATACATCAGGTTGCCCGTGTTAGGTTAGCTTGGCTGTGCCAAGTTCACACTCAGTATTGCATTCCAAAATAATAATTTTTAAGAAGCATCCTCTTCATACACACATCATTATTGATTCATGATTATCCACTGGGTTGCTTTGCAGCTCACCACTTCTTGTGCTTCTGCAGGCAGTGGTAAGTTCAGACAAAGGACAATATAGTGAGGTATACAGCTCCTGACACTGAGCAGCTATTTAAAAATATGTGCAATATTCAAAATTAACTTTGCTTCATGTTTTCCTTGTTCTGCCATTTCAACTTGAAAACAGTCTCCACAAGCATTTTCAAAATCCATATGAAAGAGTAAAGTGCTGAAAAAATGTCTGATAAGATGAAGGTCAGTTGTGCTCATCACATCCCACCCAAGATTTTACACCTGTCTACTCAGCTCACCCTGCACACTGAATAGTGGCAGTTTTGAAAGGTGCTGCAGTGAGGAAAAATTCAGACAGCAAGTACAAATCAAGAAAGTTGAAGAGCTATAGGAAGAAGAGAATCTTAAGGATATTTCTGAAAACAAGCAACCTTCTGCTCTCCATTTCACTAGAAACACACACAACACACAAAAAGATAAACACATCCGGCCAACACACTCTAGTTGAAGACAGACACAGGTTCATAACCTGAGAGGAATAGTTCTGTAAAGTCAGTGTAAGGAATTTATGTACTTGAAAATACAACAGTGGCAAAGATTCATTACTTATACCTTACACAAAGTAGTATTTTAGGAACAAGTGCACTCAATTTCAGCTGCCTGAAGGCATAACAAGAAAAGTATCATTTTATACCCTAGTTGTTAATATGGTTCATTATGACAGTCACTTGCAAAATCTCCCTGTGCCTTCTGAACTCTAGGACAGGTAGTCTGAGAAGGATCATGTCTTGGAAGAACAAGTCCACAAAATTTGCAAACATACCACATATTTGGAAAACACCATGACCTTTGTCAATATGCTAGGTTGTTTTTCAGAATGGGACAATTTCATTACCAAGTCCTGTATTCTTACAGATATTTTAAGTGCATTTAGCTTTGGTGATAATACAGTTTGGAACTGGAGTTTAGGCATCAGTCCTGTACATACCACCTGTAACCACACACCTGCTCCTGTTATTATCTATACAGCCATGTCTCATTTCTGTGGGCAGAAAAACAGCAAATGTAGATATGAAGATGTGACAGGGCTGGCTCCTGACTATTGGGATCCATCTCCATAATCGTGTTCATCATCACACTCATCATCAATGTAGGTAACATGCTACATTAGCTTAGCACACATTGGCATTAGTTCAAAGTTTTCAGTACCTAGATGAAAATTTAAATTATTGCCTGTCTTCCTTCTACTTCAGTAAATTCAAAGGCACCTGCCTGCTTTTTTCTGGAGAGGAGGAATATAAAAATGTATTCAAATTTTCTAATCCTGTGTACTGTACAGTAGCAAGGATTTACCTTAAAATAGGCAAAAACTAGTAGCAAATTTATAATTAAGAATAGCTTGGGCTACACATATCCGTTAGCACTGAAGAGATGTTACCACCTAAGGTTTTAGACAATATTTTCTCCACTAATCTATTTCTGACTCCTGTCTTTGAGAGATAATTATTATTTTCAATATTTATCCTATTTAAACCTCAAATATCAAAATAGGTAGATATGATGTCATAAACCAAGAGGTTTCCCCTAATACTTTTGCTTTCACATATACACAGCATGCACTTTAAAGACGTTTAAAATTTAAAAATCCAAGCAATCTAAATGTAGCTCTTACTTGCAGAAACCTTAATAAACTTTACCAGCTATGACACTCTTAAAAACACCTAATAATTTGCAAACTGTCTCAGGGAAACATTCGGGGTTTTTTATGAAACAGGTCAGTGAGAGATTTGGAAGTCTATAGGTATTTATACATGTGTTCATCATATGCACATATGATATATATAATAAATATGTAAACTATGTATCTTACAAATAACTGTAATGTTTATAAGTTACATAATTATAAAATACTGTACTACTATCTTAGCAATGCATCATTTCATAACATGTAAAGAACGTAAAGACTTTAAGAATTGCTAAAAACATTAGGAAAACATTTAGAAATTCCTTGGAGACCTAAGCTAGTAGGAGTCACAGGTCACATTTGCAGGTTTGGGTCATGTTGTCAGTACCTCAGAATTAATAACTTAAAAGGTTTTAGAGGTATCTCAACTGGAATCATCCTTGACGTTCACCTGGCACCTTTATTGTTTCAGTGCAAAACTGATGCTGCTAAACAAGTCATGAAGTGGTTGGAGAATGGATGAGAGTCCTTACTTCTTTTCGTAGTGCATCGTTGCTAATTATGATGGATAGGATGAAGAAAATATGCTTTTGAAAAGCGCTTGAAAATGTTTAAGGGTGCCAGTGAAGCCATTCTTGCTCAATTAAAGAACTTGCCTTTTCTTGAGTGAGATTTTAGCGATATATTATTGCCCTTCCCTAGCTTTAGTACCAACAGTAAATCCAACATTATGCGTTGTTAACACAGTAATTACACTTTCCACTCCATAAAGCAGCATGTCATCATCTGGAGCTCTGTGACATCTGGAGGGCCAGCTGACAGCACGGTCACCTGGGACCGGCAGAAAGCCGAGCTCCAATCGCGCGGCTCACGCACAGTGCGTCAGACAAGCAGAGAGCAAGTTTTGTCAAGCCATTCATAGTGCCTCGTGTTGAAAACAAATTTTGTCAGTTAAAAGATAACTATGAATGTTCATTCATTTAAAACAAGAAATGAATTATTCATACTTCAAACATTCCTTTTTCCAGACTCTTTCTCATCTAGAATGGCTAAAAGTAGCCTCGACTCCCAGGTGAAAGAAGGCCTTGTATATAGCTATTCGTTTCATCTCCCTGATGTAAAGTAATATCTTTTTAAATTACCTGCATGATTTAGGAACAGAAGCCACTTCTGAAATTCAATCAGGGGCACAGAGTCTGGAATTATTTTATATTCTGGATTATTATATTTCTTGTCTAAAACAGTTCTGGGAAATAATAATACATTAAAAAAGTTACTCTACCTTGAATCCCTGCCTGACTTTGCAATCTTCACGTCAATAACCAAAAATTAACATACAAGTTTTGAATCCTGCTGTAAGACAGTTTGACATTTCTGTATTTTTTAATAAATGTAAGAAAAATTATCATTATAACTACTTCCCAGTAGGATAAATCAATTAGTAACTAAAAATATGAAATCAGACTCAGAATTTATCAACTGATGCCTCTGTGGAACCCACACACTCTGCAGCATCAGCTGTTATTATACACGTTCTGGTAAAGCAACTAGATTTCTCTGCATATGCTTCAGCTGACAATATAGCTTCCTATACAAGTTCTGCATAAGATGTAAAAAATTCCCACTGTGAATAGCTTTCAACTGGCAAATTCTCTGATGTGTGAAGAAAACATTGTTTTTTCAACCCTAGGTTGCCTCTAGTTTGCAACAAAATTTATGCTTCAGATTTCTTTAAATAGTGCTATGACTTAATCTCAGAACAAGCAGAGAAATCTGTTCTGACACTCTTGAACAATGCCATTGAACATTTATACCTAATTTAAAAGCCATTACAGCATAGGAAGAATCACCTTCCTAACCACTGAAGAGATTTGAATGCTCTCATAAATGATCTTGGAACTGCCAAAGTGACTTAGTTCAAACCATAAGTGCTCCTATACCTTAACAGTTGCTATCTGTACTGAATTAAGTACTGTCTGTACTTATAAAACACTTGTGCACAATGAACCTTTGCCCCAGACTACTTCCAACTGATTCACATCAGTGAAAGTACTCCTACTTTTCGAGTTTTACTGCAGACCAACTAATTATTTTGTTCATCCCAATAAGTTCTGGCTCCTTCTAAAAGCCTGCAAAACATCTCAACTCAGACTGTGCAGTTTAAGAAAATATCAGGAACTATCACTACAAATTAAGTACTTGTGAAAGCAAGATTTTAGAACCAGGAAAGTCAGAATCACATTACAGGGAGAGCTCTATGCTGGGACAGGAATAGTGCAACATTAAGTTGAGATGAACACAAATGAAGTGGCAGAGGTTTACTTTGCAAAAAGAAACCACCAAGAGGAAATCAAGCTATGTAATAACAGTTTTGTCTTCATACTTGCAGCTTCATTAGGAGTTTTGTGAGCACAACAATATTGCTCATGATTTACTGTTTGCCCTAGGGAGCAGAAATTAAAGATTAGAGCATCATCGTTTTCCATGTCATTCTCATGTGCAAACAATTCTCTTGGCTGAAGGGATAACTGTTCCTGCAGAACTCACTGCAGCAGTTTCAGGTAAGGCAGTCTGCTGACACCTTGCACTCCCCTCTGATTCTCAGTGAGATATCCTAAGTACAACTTCTGTTTCAGCCCTAAGATCCAAGACCCCAAGGCCAAGAAAGGAATGAGACTTGTAGCTCTTATACACAACAGCCCTGCAACACAGAACTTGCACTGTTTTCAAGGAAAAATGCTTCAAACTTTACAAAATAATGTGAATAAAGTTTCTGCACAATGACTTAATTTCTTAGCATATGGATTTCCTTTCCTGGCATGCTACTGCGATTCAAATTCCTTAAAAAAACCCCACCAACAAAATACTCCACCCACAGAAAACACAAACAAACCAACCCACATCACATAAAAGCAATCAGCTGTGTCAAGGGAGGTTTAGATCAGCTGTTATGAAAATGTTCTTTACCCAGAGGATGGTTGGGCATCAGAACAGGCTCCACGAGTAAGTTCAGCATCAGGGAAGGGTTGACAGAGTTGGACAAGCTTTTGAATGACACTGGTGTGATTTCTGGGGCTGTCCTGTGCAGGGACAGGAGCTGGAGTTTGATGATCCTCATGGGTTCCGTCCAACTCAGGATTTTCAATGATTCATGTCATCAGTGTCATTTTTCGGTCTGCCTCCTATTAGATACACAAATCACAACTTCTACGATGTACTGGAAGAGAGCTGATGACTGCAGTATGCTCTGTCCAACATCCATGGCTGACTGCTCTTGGAGACAGCCCTAGGGAGCTACAGGTCCTCTGCTCTGAGCCTGTGGTGTTGTACCAAGAACTTATAATAAGAGCAACAAGTTTCAGTTAAGCAACTATTACCACAAAATTCTTTCTGCTCAGTGACTCCCTTGAATACTAGAGGTGCTGGCTGAATCTTTTTAACCTGATGTTTTCACTCCAAGAAAGATTTTTCAGTCTATTATGTAGGGAGGAAAAAAAGGACCACTATCAGAAAGAGGGAATAGATGGTGATTATTCTTTGTTTTTTGACTGAGGGGTTTATAGAATCATAAGAATACTTTGAGCACTGGTAAAGGCAATAAAATGATGTTGCCAAATACCAATTCTTGACTGTAGACTAGCACTCTGTGAATTAACAAGTCACAAGAAGAGTCACAACTATAAGGAAATGTTCACAGAGCATTCCATTGTAAGTGTGGGAGAAGATAAACAGTGAGTAAAATTTAGAGACCTTAGGCTTCCAATATATTCACTAATACTGAAACTTCCTGTAAGATTTGTTGTAGAACTTCAGGGCTTACTTTCCCAATAAATAGCTTTTGTGTTCCTAATCTTTGGCACCGTATTCAACACAAGCAAGAGTACTCAGTTTTTACAAACAGGCAAAACTACAGTCTTTGGCAGAAAGTAGTCATTATATTAAACCTTTGCTCAATATTCAAATCAAGAATAAGGTATATAACAAGGAAAGTGTCAAAGAAGCTTGAAATAACATTGAAGATCTTAAAAAGTTCCTTAGAAGTTATTGATATCTGATGTCCTACTGTATGACTGAAAAATCCAAATTTTTTATTGACCTTGGATGATCTGGGCAGATATATTAAGAAGATCCACAGAAGTTAGGTTTGGTAAATTTTTATCACTGACAATTGTGGTGAAGAGATTACTGGGGAGAGATTTAGGAAGAAGAGGTGAAGAGATGCTCTGAAAAATCCAGGAAGCCACTAGATCTTTTAATGGATTATCTTTTACATTGTAAATAAACATTTCCATTAATTTCCATTAAAAGTTCCATTAATTAAGGCAGCCATTACTTTACATTAATAGCCTCTTTTAGAGAAACAACTGTTGGGATAATGGATGAAAACAGCCTTAAATTACACCGAAGGGATTTTTTAAAATAGAGCTGTGATTTGCCATAGTAATTAAATTTCACAAGAAAAACACACTACGTTTTACAACTAGATGGCACTGTTCAAATAAACTGTTCTGTTCATGCTCATTAGTCTGAGTTTTCCGTTTAAGCAATTAGTAATATTTAGAATAATTTCCAATCTTCACAAGATTTTAAAATAAGGTTTTTGTAGAAAGAGATACTTTGCTAAAACAAAGCCTCAAACAAATTTTCTCTAATTTCAGGTATTGACAGAAATTCCAGGTTTACAAAACTCAATGGCAACATTCCCAGGTGACTTGGGCAAATACAGGGTTTGATTCATGATGCCAGCATTCATTAATGGGATTATGTAAGTTTCCCCAAACTTTGTCTTCTTTTAGTCTCTCTCCCCACCGTACTAACACACATATTTATAATATTAAAAGCAAGCAAATTATTGGTATTGTCCACAGTGCAGTGGGGTTTGATAACTTTCTCTCTCCAGTAGAAGTAGGCAAGGGTTCCAAGTACTTTACTGTCAGTAATACCCAGCACTGTGGGAATTGATTGTTAAGAAGAAAGGAGAAAACGTAATGAATGAAACAGCAGAGAGTTAATTTTCAGAAGCCTTCAAGCAGTGATCTGTACAATGTGATGAAATAAAGATAAGCTGGCACTTATGAAAGGGCTGAAGTTAGCTCATGTTAGAGGTTTTTTCAAAGAATAAAGATATTCTCTCTTATTTTTCATGCTTTACTTCTATTTTATATATTTATGCAGCACTTCAATTATTGCCTAGTGAGTAATACAGCAGGTATAAAAGAGAGCATTTGGTGCCTATGCACAGGACTTGGGAGAGCATTCAGCAGTAGAAAGTGCTTCTCAGAGGCAGGATGGCTGGCTTGTTTAGTGCTCATCCTGTTAAACCAAAAGTTATATTCTTTATTAACTTCCAGCTTATGTGCTCCAAATCACAAAATGCACATGAGGTAACTAGTCTCATGGATTACAACTACTGACACACTAAAAAGGTTGAATTCCAAGTTTAAAAATAAATAATAAAATTAAAAAAACCAAATCAACATAAAGCCTATACAGGTAATTAATGGCCTCCATCCAGTCTGTGTTGCTTGTTAAACTCCATCTCCTGCCACAAGCCTGCTGCAGAGATGCACAAACCAGGTTCCCAGAACAAGAGACAAGCAAATGGACTTTGTTAACAGCCCTGACTTTCAGGCACAAGGACAAACCCCTGCAGTAGCAGGGAACTGCCCATTCCATACAGTCACAACCCCTGGGAGGAGAACACAGGGACAAAGTGCACCTCATTCAGTGAGATAAAGCAAGCAGAGAAAAACTTACAAGGGATTATAGTGGTACTGCTATAGTTGTATGATAAACTTATTCTCTCCACAGACAAATAAATATCCGTCAATTTTGAGCAGACAACCCTTGTTTGCCATAATTCTGCACTGATCACTACCAGCGGCTCCAAACACGGAGTTGCTCTTTCTTGAAGAGAAGAGTAGAAAGAGTGCTATCCCCAGCTGCAAGGAAGTCCCTTGAGTGAGGCAGCCATGGATACTGAGAGAGGTACAAGTTCAGCTCCTTCCTCTGCCTGGCTGGATTTGGTCCCACGTCCTCTTTATGCTGGAAATGCCCCGAATGCAGGAATGCAGTAAGGTGTCCTGGCAAAGTCTCCTTTCAGTATCAGTGCTTTGCCTTTATGCTTGCTTACCTTCTCCAAACATACACAGTATAGTTTAAAGAGAAATGTTTTTTCTGTATGCAAGCCAAGGTCTGTAGAGAAAAAATTAAATAAATAATAAAATTACTGGAGCAGAGAATAAAACCTCTGTGTCCTACCTCAAGAGTGCATCCTTGCCAGCAGGCTAACAAGCTATTCTTTGCTTGGTCTGTCTTACCAGCTATTTAATTTTTTTGTACAAGAGAGGACAGGTCTAACAGGAAGGTAGGGCATCCTCCCAGGCAGTGGAAGAACAGGATTTCAAGTCTCCCACTTGTCAGGTAGTCACCTTCACTACTGGATTATTATAAAACAACCCCTTCCTCCAGTATAACAAACATAGATCTTACTTGTCTATTCCTGCAAATGCAACAACAGAGATTGTCCCACGTTACAAAACCTGTTTTTCACACCAGCTCAGGACACAAACCTAGGCCTATTAAAATCTGGTTTGAGTGACTGCCTTTGATTTCTTTTTCTTCATCCCACAACAGACATAGAGGTGGTGAGAGGAAAGAAAAAGAAAGTAATATATTCCCATAGACTCACTCACAGGACCTAAACAGATTTCCCAGTTGGGTCTGCTAAGGTCTCACAGGAGAGCTGTGAGTCAAGGACTCCAAGTACAGTGAACACAATTTTATGTGAAAGAACAGGCACAAGCCTGTGAGCTAAAAAGTTACGTCCACATAGAGGCTACACAAAGGCTCAAAGAAACAGCTTGCCCTCTACCAGACAAATCACATCACACTGCTTTGGTTCACTAATCCTTTTACAAACCACATGCTTTCAAATGCAAACACAGTGAATGTTTTAGGGGAACTTTGCTAAAAGTATCCGTAAACTGAATACTTCAAAATATTATGCAGATTGCCAATTACTTGCATTTTGATTGACTAATCAGCTTCCTGAAAGAGAGCTATGTACTACGATTACTGTCTTGATTGGAATTCAGCTTTGCCAACCTTCTCTATTTTAGTAAATCCATACATTTATCTTCATTAACAAAGATTCTGGAGCTTTTTCTTTTGCTGTGATTCCCATGTTGGTTTTTTTTCCTTTAAACTATGTATAAAAAAATAAGTGTTGTCCAAGATCAGTAACATTTTTATGTGATTGTGTTTAAAATGAAATATGGTCATATTTAGACTGACAACTCCTGTGACACATTCACAGTTTGAAAAGCAGCTGAAAGGTTTTATTTAAGAAGAGTGAATTTTCCCTCCCTGCTTGCTTCTGCTCACAGCCTGATTCTGAGGCTCAGCTGAGGCTCTTTGGCTCAGCTCTTCTCAGAAAGAAGAGAGTGTTAGTCTAGGGGCACTGTTGTTTTCAAGTGACCTTCTCTCCTTCTTGAAAAGCAATAATGTTGAAGGAGTGACAGTCAGAGTGACAAGTGTTCAAAGTAAAATGAAAATAAAGTGAGAGATCCTACTACCTCTGGGCATCAAGGGATCCAGAAAGAGCCTGCACTAGAGAGCTTCGCAGTTCTAGTAAACATATTCTTGTTGATTTATCACAACACTACCTGCTGTTTATGAGGATATTGTTCATCTCCATGAGAAAAGTTCCCATCACGCCAGAGCAAAGAGTACCTCAGCAAAGCACACTGAAAAACTTACACTGAGTCTGCTGGAGCATCACTAGGGAAGTAAATTGGAATTACTGTACCAGCCACAATGGCTAAGGACTCATTTTCCTGGTGGGAAAGAGGGAGTATTTATGATTTGCAAAGAATCAATACTATACATATAGACACTCTTTCCCCCATTGATCATCTAAGTTACAAATAAGTAAATAAATAAATCGGTAGCTTAACAATGCACTCTGTCACCAGCTCTCATGCATCCTCAAATCACTACAGGGCTCACACAGGTGATTCCCTGCACACCCTGAGCAGATTTCCACACCACGGAGAAGCAGCCCCAGGAGCAGAATCAGGGACGTGCCCACCTGACCTGCATCAACCTAAGCCCGTGTGAAGTAACAGAGGTGGATGCGACAGTGACCACAGTGTTAGCAAAGCACAAACCCAGCCCTGCAATCTTCAGGAAGGCAGAGGATAGAGAGGACACGTTGAAGGGGTCTTGGCACATCAGGGTTTTGCACAAAAGCATTTAGAAAGGAAGACAGCATGCTTTTTTGTCATGAAAAAATGAAATGAACACAGTCTACAGCTTGAAGGCACAGTTAGAGAGAGCACCTTCTACCTAGAGATTACAAAAATGTTACAGAGTGAAGCAGACTTTTTATTTGTAAAAAGCCGAGTAAGTTTTTATGTTAATGAAGGAGAAATTTCAGGGTTTTTCCACCCAATTCCTGTTTTCTGGGACACACTGACAAACACAGGCAAATACATTTAAAACATGGATCATTACCCAAAAAATAAATATATACTCAAATCGCATCTCCTTGTGTCACCTGTCATATTATAGGTGCTTCATTTCCTACACCAGAGCCTACAACCAGCAGACACTCACAGCTCTTCTCTGTATGCCACAAACCTTGCAAGCTCCAACCTTCAGGTGATTTCCAGTGCCATCTCTCCCACTGAAAGTCTGAGCCTTATACCTCTGACATCCAAAAAAAAAAATCCCTTAAAACCCCAACTTATTACTCTCCTAACCTTGGTCATGCAGCTGTCCTGCTGTCTATATAGTTGGGTAACTAGCTACCTCTTTTTTCTCCTGTAAACCTGATGTTCATAAGGAAAGTAGGTGCGTCTACATCAGAGCAGGGCCAAGCACCTGCGTAATCAAATGTAAAGGGAATAAGAAACAAGGGGGGGAAAATAGTGGATGTAAACAAGTATTTCCTCTCCCTTTTCTACTAATAGACCAGGTTGTGTGGAACTTTGAACAACCTGGTGTAGTGGCAAGGGGGTTGGAACTAGATGACCTGTAAGGTCTCTTCCAACAAAAACCATTCTGGCATTTTATGACAATACTGATGAACTCATGGTGCTTTCCTCCCACAGCGTCACTGCTGGGGTAGAAAGACAGCAGTCAGAAAATCTTGTTTTAGGAGATAATTCAGGAGAGGAAAATAGACATTACCTGTAAGGAAAAACAATTAAGTAAAAAGTGGGAAAAATAGAAAAATGCCCCATTCTCAGCAAGCTGAAATATTCCACACTGAACAAATTAGTCACAGAAGTAAAATATGACCATTTTTTGTTTCAAGAGAGCTTTTAAAAACCATTTCAACCATCTATTGTTGTTATTATGTGATCACTTAAGCTGTAGAAAATACTTCCAGAATAATTTTGCTACACAGAAGATAAATTACTTCTTTAGTTTTTACAGAATACTTGGATTCTAACAGGAATTAAGTTGTCAATGACCTGAATTGTGTTTGGGCTTTTTGTTAGTTTCCTTTGTTTTTACTTTCACTATTAATATTTAAGTCTTTTTCCTTTCAAAAATTAAGGAAAGTTTTCATAACCTTTGCATGAAAGGTCTCCTCAAGACCATGGCAAATTAAGTACAAAAAGCTTTTTGGATGACACAAATAATGACATGGAACAAAGCAGCCAAGAAGGCAAACAGAACACTGATTGTGGAAGTGTAACTTGTGTGAACAGAATGACAGACTTGTATTTATTAGCACTTGTCTACATTTGGAATTTTATCAGAATAGTTATCCCAGAATAACTGCTTTGGTTGAAACTAAAATAGCTGTTCTGGGATAATTACCATGAAGGTTTCTTTGGCATTGAAACAAGTTTAGTATGATAAAAGAAATAAACTTTTAAATTTATTTTCTTTTTAATTCAATAAACATGTTTGCATGTCGCCCAGTACAAGATCCCCATTGTATCACAGCCTAATTCAAATTCATTCTGTACTAGGAATGCACTATTGTCAGTGGTACGGATTCTGCCAGCACAGAGTCAAAGCCTTGCAGCCAATGAGGTAGGAACCACACACCTTCTATACCATAACAATTCATGGCATAATCTCATGATTAATCTCATGAAAAACAAGGGACAGACCAAGCACAAGCAAAGGTTCCACAGTGAACTTTCCTGACCCTTGAAAAGACAGATGAAGAGTCAAGGGTAGAAGAAATTTGGGGCTCAGCTGTCTAGTCCAAAATTCCTGACTTGTTTTCACGTTGAGGAGTCAAACATAAAGCATATTGAAACAACCCTTGAGGAATGTCACCTGCATGAGGAGACATTAGCTGTCTCATAACCTGTCTGCAAAGTGTATGTCTGTTCCAGGCAGGTGTCCAGACAATGATCCGGGATTCCGTGATTGATGGCAGAAACAATAAAAGGAGCAAGGCAAAATTTTATCCAAAAAATCTCAGGATATCCATATATTATTCAGAGCTTCAAAATTATTTGAGCAGAAATATAAGCTTGTTTAATAGATTTATAGAACCAGCAGAGTTTCTCTCATGTCCTCACTGTGGTCTTGACCTATTTTTAATATAAATATTCATGTTCCAGTCTAGTGGTAATAGGCAGGCAGGTTATTTCAGGCTTCAAGGTCAGGCTGAATTTGTCTGGGGCATTGGTGAAAGCCAGCTGGCAGTCTTCCTTTTCTATTGTTGTGCTTTGCTGTTCCCCTTTTCAGAAGGGGATAAAAAAAAAAAAAGAAGGCATATTCATTGTCTGATCAACTATCTTGCCTTTGCTTCCCTCCAAAGCAGTGAATTACAAAAGAATCAAGATCAGTGCCACTGGAACAGACCAACACTGTCACTCAGCAAGTAGTGCCCTGATTAACTGAGGCCACTGCTGCTTAAATCAGAGAGCAACACAGGAAAAGTGTACATACATGCCTGAGCATCTCCTCCTATTTGGTGTGCCCATTTATTTTATCCACACCCAAGGCTGCTCTTGCTCTTAGCAAATTTTCTCCAGGGTAAAATGTACATATTTTAGAGGTGCCACGTTGGAGAGGTGGGAAGCACTGCACAGTTGAGGTAAAGAATAGAAACAAAACTCCCACCAACAAAAGTAGGAATAATCTGCAGTAATGGCTGACCACAGTTCAAAGTGGAAAAGCAACATTTTTGTAGTTTCAATTAAAGTGTTTGAACACTACTAAAGAAAAAACATTCTCAGAAAAATAACTAAAACCATTATTAGACAACTAAAAAACTCATAAACCCCCATTTGTCTGATAAAGCAAATGATAGAGTTTTCACAAGTTTTTCCCTTATGAAGGCTGTTATCAGAAGTGAGCTACCTGCCTCTCACTATTATAGCTGTAAACAGATTACAGTCTATAGCACTAAGAGATAAATAATGGTTTACACCTAAATTCTGAAACCCTAAACATTGTTTTACTGTCTTTGGTGTGGAAAATAAAAAATAAAATTAAAAAATAAACATTAAAAATCATACACACACAAAAGAGCTAGAGAATGGAAATGGTGATTA
Source organism: Atrichornis clamosus (assembly GCA_013400975.1). Lineage (NCBI taxonomy): Eukaryota > Metazoa > Chordata > Aves > Passeriformes > Menuridae > Atrichornis > Atrichornis clamosus. The sequence goes on along the minus strand of WBMZ01012652.1, from coordinate 81,546 downwards.
AAGTATTTTCCACGCCAATTTTAAAGCTTGAATGACGATGGTACAAAATTCTTCCTGCAATCAACCTGCTATTCTACAGCTCCCTTTGGAGGGACTGGAATAACCCAGCTAGTTTCACGTTTGTAAGCAAGCCCTGCTTGCCTGCATTAGCCTTTCCTCAGAAATAAGAGTTATCAGGTAAGTCAAGAAAAAGTCATCGAAGGACATAAGGCTTGCTCTGCCTACTTGGTGCATAAACTCTTCTTTATGTTTGATGCTTCCTATTTCAGTGGAATGCCATCTACGTGAAGTTACTGCCCACCTTTTCAAAGGAGGGAAGTTTTACAACTTAATCAGGATTAGCTGCTCTTCACATGCATGCACCAAAACGAGTAGGAGGCAAAGGCCAGATCATTCTCATTCAAAACACACTAAAGATGGAATATAAATCAAGTAAGCAAAACAGAAAACACTCATGTAGCAAGCTACTTTTAGAACCAAAGAAATAATTTGATAGACAAAATTTGCTAGTTAACTCTGAAGTTTGCTTCTCTTTCTTTTAATAAACTAGACTCTCCCAGGATTGCCTTACTAAGGTGCACAAACTTGGCTGAAGCCTTCAGAGTTATAATTTTGCTGTTTAGTTTGGTATTGTGTTGTTTTGATTGGTTTGAGTTTTATTGCTGCTGTTGTCTTTAACACAGGTATCCTTAACTACCAAAGGTATATATCCATGTTGAAATTCTCTAAGACTAAACTACAAAAAGTCAATTTATTCACAATCAAATGCACGAGGAACAAATGGTGTTCCAAATGCCTCAGCTGAATCTGACTTAATTGAAAAAGTCACTCAGTAATAGCCCTATGTTATAGAGTTTGAGGTTATCAATTAATTTCACAGTAAGGCTCAGTAGAAAAAGTACACTTGAACCAGAAAAGGAAGAATAATTTTCCAGTGAGTTACATGGAATAGTGCATATCCAGACCAGACATTCAGACATATATCCAGGCATAACAGCAAGTGATATTTGCTGATACTATAATCCTACCTCCTTAGAGACAATCCCAATAGAGCAGAAAATCACTTATTCAAAGTTAATCTTTATTAGGCAACACATGTTAACTTTAATTACTAATTAATCCCCCAAGAACATTCCTTCTTCTGCTCCATGAATAAATAATCCATCATCATTTATGAATTTTCACTTGAACAAATGAAAGTCTTATTACAAACCAGGGTGAAATTGTTCACGTCAGATTTTTTCCAGGACTGTACGACTGAAAATTTTGATTCTGAAGTTAAAATTGCTCATTCTACTTTTCAGTTCTGTAATATTTTTTTATTTTTTTCTGATGAATTTGTAAAAGTTTAAAGTCAATCATCTTACTGTTTGTCATACTCTTGCCTTGCTGCAGACCAATTATTTACAGTGTTAAAATTTGAAAAGCATCTAAAATTATAAGTTAAACTGTACATTATTATGATAGATTAAATACAAACTAATTGTTTTGTTTGATTGTCTTTTCAAACAGTATTAGTACTGATTACATCTGTTTTTAAATGATCCAGGGTTCAAGCTAAAGCTGTTCCTTAAAATCATTTTGTCTTGATGAAAGCCTGATTTTACTTTTTCATATATTCATTTTGCAAACTGCAAAGCATTAGACACAGGTAGTTTTGTCCTCAGGCGGGGGAAGAGCAAAGGCCACATCCAGCCCCAGTTAAACCAAGTTTTTTCATTGGCATCAGTAGGCACTTTTGTAGAGAAACAAAATAAAGCAAAATAAAAACAAAGTCTCCACACTAAAACACCACTCAAACAAAAAATCCAACAAACCCACCACAAAACAATCCACTAATAAAAAGTGTACCAAGGACAAACACATAGTTAGTCTTCACATTCAAAGGTGGAAAACACACCCCTGCACAAAACTAAGCTTTCTGTGCATCAGTGAATCAAGTATCAGAAAAAAAGGTCTATAGGCTATAATCTCCTTTATATTTCTCTTTTTCAAACTCTTTATATAGATTTGATTCATTTTCCCAATGTTTCCAAAGTACTTTCTCCTGCATTGTTGGAAAGGATACAATTGTCCAGCTCAGCTGTGCAAATCTATTGTATTTCATAGCAACAGATATGTTGTGTCTATACCTCCAGAAAAGAAGCCCAAAAGTGTTTGGCAAAGAATATTTGTCAAGACAATGGCAAGCATAGCATGATCTTTTTCCACCTCTCAACTCCTGAGCACTAAGCTCTCATCTGATATCACAGATAATGAAAATCCTAAGTGTATTTCCCATTCACTTCCAAAGGAACAGCTTAATTTGCTAAAACATTCTGAGCCATCAAGTTTAACTAATCAGAAGGTACATCCTGACACTTTCCAGATGACTGTAATAATCTGACTCTAAGACATCTGAGGTGGCAAATGTGACATGATATTTCAGCATGAATTATTTAGAAAATTCAGAGTTAAAGACAAAAAAAGTACCTATGTAAAAATAGCTATTAAAAGCAGAAAAACATTGCAGCAGCTGTGAAAACTATTTCACTAGACAATAGGCTACAGCTTTATATATTCATAAAGCTGCAAACTTTTCCATTGAGAACCTGCTCTCCAATAATCATATGTTCAGTTGTGAAAGAGGATGAGAAGAAACTCAGAGATGACTTCCCTGCTGCCATCCATAGCAGCGAGTGTTTGCGTTTGCTGACCCAGCAGACCTCAGAACAGCTGACACCTAATCTGTAGACTATTGACACTTTCCCATACTGACAGCAGGCCCATTTTTCTGTATTCCATGGAGTACAGATGGCATCACACTCTATTCATGAAGGACCGAGGGAAAAGAAAGCAAACATCAACAAAACAAAACCAAAATTCAGCATGAAAAAAACCCATACCACCACAAACCAGGTAGAAAGATGTACTCTCTTCTGTGTTCTTAGAAGTTCATTGTAGGGAACCTATGACAGCAGTCACAACCTTATCAATATTTTCTTCATGGAGAAGAACTTCAGAGATCTTTGATCTCTTGTTATATTGGTCACAGAGGATGAAGGCAGAAAGAGTTTTAAGGCAGGCTTAAATTTTCAGGTTTTGACTCTCACTCTGAGTAAGTTTTCATGGAACTTTCCAGTTAATGGGCTATTAATACAGACAAACAAAATCAGGAGGGAAGAAAAACCTCAAAGGATTAGAGCAGAAATAATTTTAATTTCACTGTCTCATGAAAAGATGTATTTCCAGGCCTACTCTAAATAAAACACTGAGAAGGTGAAGTTATAAAGTTTGTCACATTCTTCTGGGTTTTCAACTGTTGTTTCTAAGGAAACGTAAAACTAACCATCCAGGTAAATAATGTATCATTCAGAGCTACCAGAATGCAACAAAGGAGAGCTGGCAATGGCAAAAACAAAAGCATCTTGTTTCACAGACTCACAGAATATTCTGAGTTGTGAGAGAAGCTCCACCAAGAGACAGAGGAAAGAGAACAGGAGGAGATAGGTGGAAAACCAGATGACTGAGCCCAACAACTGAGAAGGCAAAGGAAGTTATTTAACATGAAAAATATGGCTGGCACAGAGTTGAAACAATAAAACAGATCCCAAATGGCAATTTTATGACCATTTTCACCTTACAGAGTTCCACCAATTTGCTGAAGGGAGGCAGGCAAATATTAGCAAACCCTCTACTTTAAGATTAGGTGCTGAGATACGGAAGTCCGTTGGTTGAATGCTTTCTTTTTCAACTTTTCCATCCATCGAGTGATTTTTTGTAATAGTCTTTATAACTGGAAAATGTAATAAATACTTAGCCCTAATATCTGTGTCATATGCTTGGAAACATAAACGTCCATGACATTATGTCCCTCATCCCAAGCAGCACAAAGACGTATAAGATTTCCCTTAATTTCTCAGGGAAATTAGAGAGTTAGAAGTTTGACCACTACACCAGAAATATTTAAATTTTTTTTTTCTTATTGTTAACACTCTGGCTCATACTTATTTATACTACAATGCTACCAGACTGAGAGCCAGCTGGCGCTGGACTTGTCTAAAGCAGAAAATATTCTGTAATAGCGTTCCTGCTATCTCACAGTGATCACTTACACAAGTTTTGGCTCTAGTACTTTACTCACCTTGGATAGTATTCTTCTACCTAGTTATTTTGCACTCATTTTCCAGGTTTCATGGCTGTGGTCTATTTTTCTTTGAAGTGATAAAGCTGTATCAAAGAGCTAAATCTTACTGCAAGGATTCAAGGTTTAAAATAATGAGGTGTAGGAGGAAGCTGAAAAGAAAAGGAGTCTGGAACAGCATTATGACAAATGCTTTAGAAGATCTCATTTCAATTGATACTTAAAAATTATTAAAAATAGGTAACAACAACTTATTTCTGTTGCTTTTTATAGATATGTACAAAAATGGAAGGTTTTGTTTTGTGATGTTTTTATGACTTATTTATTGAGTCACAGAGCCACTCTAATAATTGCTTTGGAACAAGCTAAAAGAACAAAATAAATGAGTATTCACATATGATGGTAATTATGCAAGTTGGCTCTTCATGCTATTATCTCCTACACAACGATAAGGCAGAGGTGGTGAAAATTTCTGTTAAGGTTAAGAATGGAAAACATTGACGAAGTGGTAAAGTGTTGAAATTTCTGCATGCTGAGTATCACATTTTGGTGCCAACAATATCACATCCCCATAGTCTCTTGAAAGGGCATTGGCAGCACAGGAGCAGCGGGCCCCATTCAAGTGGGGTGTGGATCAAATTACTCTGAGGTAAAAGAGATTTGAGAAGGATGTTTTTGTGGCCTTTTTTTCCCCTTATTAATTTCTTCCTCAGAAGTTGTAAACAAAGCTCAGCAAGAAACATACAAACCAACCATCCTACTTAAAATGGACACAAAGCCACAGGCTGAGTCAGAACTACATCTGCAGTGTTACTTTTTCAACTTGTGGGTCTTGCAGAGTAGTAAAGTCAACAGCAATTATTTTATTGGCATGACAAAGGCACGAGACATTACAGAATTAAAAAATAAAGAGACAGGACCCCAGTGTTTTATCTTACAGATTGTCTCCTTTGCTATTTAAATAGCATAAAATTTACATAAAGTAGTAATAATTCATCATTTACATTCTCCTGACCAGGACTAACATTCCTACCCCTTTCCATGGCAATGGAGCAATGGATTTAAATATTAGTTTCAGACTGATTATACACAGGATTGTGAATAATGTGCAGTAAAGCAAAGACTGGGTGTAAATTGGAGAAGACAGAATAGAAATTCCAGGCCATAAGAAAATTGAACTATCGTGTTATAAATAAGTATTACTTGGCTGAGGGAGATGCACTTACTCAACAGGGCTAAAATCCAGAGTTATCATAGGAAGCTTCTTAATTGGCACATGAGTCAAGCTAATATGTTACACAACCATACAGAGCACCCTCCACACGAAGAGGAGATGACTATCACTGCAGAGCCCCTTGGAATGAGATGTCTGGAGTCCAAAGGATTTTTTTAAAAAAACCTTGCTACTGACAGGCAAAGCAGCATTCTCTCACACATACAGGGATCCAAAGATTAATAATGCTGGGAAAAAGCAGAGAAGAATATTGGCGAGACAAACATCCAAGAAGATGAGCTCTGGACACCAAGAGGCAACATGAGGTCATCAATTTACCTAAATATACAGCCTCAGCCCTTCAGCTTCTTCCCTTTTTACTATCTCATTACTTTCTCCTGATATGCACAGGATCTTAAGCAGAAGTCCCTGGGGATATGGGATAAAGCTATTGCTGGCATGAAAGAAAAAGGAAGGATCTTATTTCCTTATTAATTTTAGTAAGACCAAAATTTCACTTAGTTTAAGATTAATAAATAACTTATCAAATGAGACACAGTTTAAGTTCTGTGGTGATTAAGTTTAATGCTAGTCATTGCATAAGCTATTCTCGTGCAAAATTGTCAGCTAATATAGCCATGTTCAAAATTCTATTGGGAGTTTTTATTTTTCACTTCAGCAGTTTTCCTGAAACATCCCAAATTATTATTTTTTTCATCATCAGTTAAATTAAGGTATTATATATTATGTACCAGGTGGTGTCATTTTATGTTACATTACATTATATTAACATAAACGAAGTTCAGTTCTGCTTACACAGAATCCATTAGACAACATATCATTACTCAGGATGAAGAGAACAAAAAGAAAAACTAAATTTTTGCCTGACCTCTAGAGCAGAAACACACCGAGCTGATAAAACTCAATTTCAAGAGTTAAATTTTAGGGGAGGAACAAGTGTTCAATGAGAAAGATTTTGGTGGCATTACAGAGATGTAGCACCTCAAAAAGTTGGCAGCCCAAGTCTCTCAGCAGAAAGAGTCTAAAGCAGGAGGAGAAGGGGAGAATCACCTTGTTGGAACACCTACAAGTTCTTCTGCAGGCTAAGGCACGTGTATGGTCTTGTGTGATGTGGTAGAGGACCAGGAGACTGTGGTAAGACAGAAGAAAGAGAAACCAGGTGATCCCCTGCTTCCCAGCAAGTCTGCGTTTAGTGCTTCTCCTCATTCGGAAGCTTTCAGACTTGTTCCCTTTTACGTCTTTGTTACCTGGCTACTACCAGCTGCTTGGCGTTCCAGCTCCCTGTGCCTCACAAAACTGAAGTGCTGATTAACTTTATAGATCTTTCTCCAGCTTTATTGCACATGGTGCTAGGGCTTGAAATGAAAAAAGAGTGCTCTTACATAGTAGTAATTTGCAGACAGAAAGAGTCAAGAAAGGGGTTACTGATATGGACCTGAGCAACTTCATCCCAAGAGGAAATGCAATCAATATAATTCCATTTCCTAATTAGATTAATTTTGTGTTTAGTAAGAATATTTTAAAAGCGCACCTGCTTAATTCTCACTACCGATCTCCAGCAAAACCACATGTACATTAAATGCATACATTAATATTTGATAACCAGAAAGTTAAAATTTGGTGTCTTCTTCCACCCCACAAGCACACTTGAAGACACCTTTCTTTAGCCCTTCAGTCATTTCAGCACTCCTGTCCCACACTCTTAGATGCATACAGGCATCCACATGAAGAGGAGAGGACAGAGATCAGGCTAATTTTAATGCTTAAAAAGTCCAAACCAACCCCAACCATAAATGCTAGCTTTAAGAGTCAATTAAATGTATAAATATGTAGCAACAGTAAGGTCAAGTACCATTTAGAATCAGAGCTGAGAGTACTGCAGTTACCTAGGCAACATCTGCTTCTTTTTCTATTTAGGATTTCATACATGTACAGGGACTGAAAAAGTAAAGGAGGGTTTTCAGACATTATTCAGATCTCTTTATTGAAAGCTATAATAAAAGTGTGAGTACATACATATGTGTAAAGTGTTGCCTTAAAGGGCAAATATCAGAGTTTACCCACAAAAATATGATTTAAGAAACCTGAAAAATATAATTAATTAAGAATGACAAAAGCTTTAAGGCATTTGAAATTAATACCTAGGCCAAAACAGACATCACAATAATTTCAATATACTGAATAACATTTGAATGATTAATGTATTGTATAACTAAAGACAGTTGGTGAATGAATTATATTCATCTCAACATTTTAGATTTCTCTGATAATAAAGCTCAAAACAAGAAATAATATTCCCACATCATGAAAACTTGTTAAGAGCATTCAAGAGCTTGTCAGATTGATGGCGACTATTCAGCTTCAATGGAGTATGCACTGAGATATTTCCAAGTTAATGGGGTGGTTAAATCAATCACCTCTCGTAACTTGTGTAATGGAGTACTCCAGGCACAGAAAAGATATGATTGAATTTGGTTTCCTTCAACACTAATATTTACTACTGTTAAAATCTTTCAACTTAAAAAGAAAGTGCTCAAAGGCAAATTTGTATCCAGGAAGACAAATTGCAGCATTAACTGAAATGCACTAATTTGCTCTTGCTGCAAAATGAAAATAGCAGTTATCAGATTGGAGCAAAGAACAAAATGACATTTCTGAGACATTAATCTTTGCAAGATGTTAAATTACTTGTAAAAAATCAAGAAAAACAAAGGAATTAGTCAGACTATCATTTTCTCAAGAAATGAGAGTGATTGAACTAATTGGATCATGTAACACTGAGGACATAATTCTTCAGTAAGTTTGGTGATTTAGTCAGTGAGGTTCAGTAAGAACAGCTGACTCACCATGGGCAAGCAATATAAATGAAAATCAGAACTTTTTTGTCACCTGTTAATTTTGTCTATTTAATTTCCAACCTGGTCTTAGGTAACACCTTGTAACCCTGAAGAGAATATGAATTAGACAGTGTATAGGCTTTTGGAGCCAGGTGAGAGAAAATATTTGACTACATAAACTTGTAGAAAAATCTCCATGATTGTATGGAAAATGGAAGAAAATCATTCCATTGGCATTAAAAATGGATAAAAAGTTTGTTCATACCTATACTGCAAATATCAACATATTAAATTTGGATAATCACTGCACATAAGCAAAATCCCAAATAATCAATTTCATTGTCTGGCTATCTGTCTAAACCTTAATTATTCAAAACATTCAAATTAAAGACTATTAAAATCTTTACCCAATTAAAGATCACCAATTACAATCTTTACCCAATATTTTGCCATTGTGAAAAGATGACATCTATCCTTCTCAGCTCTTCGAAAATGTACTATTTTGTAACTATCCGAATGCACAATATGATTTAGAAAGTGGCTTGTAATCATTTTCCACTCGTCCTATTCCAGTTTACTGGATGTTGAATGACTTCTAGATTTATTTTTTTTTTAAATGAAGAGTTTAGGTAGCCTTTTCTCACCAGGTCTGTTTTTCTTCTTGAAATCTTTTAAGAACTTTCCTCTCATAATGGTGTCACTCCAAGTCACAGCACTAAGAGCTCTGCACGGGGACAGATTGGTGGCTTTAACAAGGGACTGCAGAGGGCAGGTAGAGAAGAGCAATTTTCCCAAGTGACTAAAATCCTATATACAAGGAAAGCTGAGCTAGGTGGTGAAGGTGCCCCTGTGCCCTCTTCCCCCCAGGCTGCCCTGCAGCAGCAGGAGCCACAGCTGACAGCACCCCGACACCACCCAAGCACAGCTGTGTCTGAAGGCAGACCTCGGTGCCTTTCCAAATCTTCCTTGCTCCTCTGCTTCAGCCCCCAGCCTTGGGGAGTTCTGTCATGCCACCAGCCTCCATAGCCACTTCCAAAGAAAACTCAGTGCTCCGACATGGAAAATCTGTTAACGTTTCTGAGACACAAATTTTGTCTACACAGACCGAACATCCACTCCAATTGCAGCTGCATCTATAAGCCTTTGAACTTACATATAAAATTCTTCTGCCCTTGAGAATAAAGCAGGCAGCACTCAGGACCAGCCATGCACAGTTCACACTGGAGTTCAGTGTAGCCAATGTATAAGACTAAAATTGCCACAGAGGAGAGATGGTGTCAGTCACTTCTGTTGGAGGGGGAATGTGCATGAGCATAGTGGGACATTTATGAATCACATAAAAATCGCATTTTAGCAGTTGCATTTTAACCTCACACAGAGCAATGATTTACTGGATGTATTTTTTTAGAAGTGTATAAGATCTTGCACTTTAAAGTACTTTTTTACCTCTGAAAAGTGTATCTAAACAGCTTTATTAACTAAAAATTAAGGTTGCCAAGTGATTTTTAGTGCTGTTCCAGGACGCCAAGTCAAGCAGTATGCAAGTAGAAAAATCTCTGAACTCTGGTCTTTTTAAGCAACATCCAGCACTTCTATTGCCCACATCCCTCTACCCACGTAAATAAGCCTCTGTACAATGAGCTTCAGGGTCATGTTGATTCCCACAATGCCATCAGCCCACTTTACAGCAGTGCTTCCCAATTACTTGTCATCACATCTGAAGTCCCACTGATCTCCACTTTCACCACTGACGAGGATCTACAGGAGGCTCACCTCCACATCTCTGCAGTGAGGACTTGCAGCTGATGCTTAAGCAAAACCAGCTGGGTCTTCTCAGATGCAAAGCACACTAACACAAAACCAGTAATGTGAGAACCTGAAGCACCTCCTCGTTTTATCTGAGCCTTACAGCACTGCCATACAACCCCAGCTAATCTGACAGCACAGTTACACCCCACGCAATCAGAATTACACCTGCAGGCATCCTCTTTGGCTACCACTAGCTTCAGAGGGTGTAGGTAAAGTTGGACAAGTCCCTGAATACTTCAGCAATTTGAGAGGCTTAGTTCTTGCTGAAACCAATATTGTGAATAAATACAAGCTTTTACCAAACAACCTTTACTGTATTTAATGACAGAATTAAGGCAGATCTAAGTAAACAACAAAGTCTTTTGCACTCACATGTAGGTAAAAACAACTTGCAGGCAAAAACCTCCTTCTGTTAGAGTCAGGTCTGTTCCTCCACAGAGACGCAGAGAATTCAGGAAACACATTACAGCCCTGGGCTGTACTTCTTTCTCTTTGTACCACTTAACATTTCGGGGGGGGGTTTTGCTTTAGCCACCTGCCGAAAGTACCATCCACAGGTGTCATGGCTTAAACACAGCCAACGAAACACACCTGATATTGTATTGGCAGGGCTCATGCTAACAGAAACCAGACCTACAGAAAGCAATCATTGCTTATTGAACACGCCTGACTTAGAGGTGGAGCTGTCCTTCCTTCCCACCTGCCCAAAATTTTGATTCCAGTTCTTAGCTGTTTGTGCTTTTGCAGTTAAGTTCTTATGACAATTAATGAAGAACCAGCAGAGGAATCATACCCTTCATGCAAACTTCATATATTTTGGCTAACAACTTGGTATTTCAGGCTGTCACGTTCCAAGAAAACCTGCTGTTTCTCCCAGCCTGGACTGCTTGCAATGACAGTCAAAGTAATTACAAAATTAAACTGTTTGATAGAACTCTTAACAAAAAGCCACACTAAAAATCACCTATGGATCCTCCAATCCCCCAAGTCATTTACACTTCATGCAATTGTTTCAAGTCCACTTCTCTGGGAACAAAGTATTTGCTGCAAGGGTGTCCCTACATTTTCTTCTAAGCCAGTCCTTGTACAAGCAAAGACATGAAGTGATTTGTCTGCTCAAACTCACCATGAGATTCTTCAGCAAAACTCAGGTTTTCCACTTACAATTAAGTGAGAAAAAGCAAAACAGAGTTCTGTTTAATATTTGGTTACATTCAAATATTTTATGCCTTAACAGCACTGTAACATTTACCTACATATTTATTTAAAATTCTGCTTGCTGAAATACAGACAAAAACCACATATTGCATTTGTGAAAGCCCAAAGATTAACACAAACTTAATGGAATTTTTAGTGAAGTATTCACTTCCACGGCTCTGAACACGCAACCCAACACACCAGAAAAAGCACACTTTTCTACTGCTGCAGAAATAACTGTTCTTTAAAACATTTACTTCACTTCTTATGTAAGAAGAGCACTCTTTGAAGTGAAATAAACTTTTACAAAACACAGGCTAAATAAAGATCAGAGAATCTGAAAAACCTTAGGTATTTTTATCTCTTTCTGCACCACAGAAAATAAAGCCTACATCAGAAGTCTTCTTCAATAACCTCTCAGATAAACAGCAGAAATACTTTGCAGATGAGAAAAAGCAGCCAGCTCTTGAGATTTGATAAAAAATGGAAAGAAGAAAATAAGCATCCAACTCTTACCTAGCAGAGAACTGAAGCTACACTGGTTTGCTCAATGTCTTCCACAGGCAGAGCCCTAAACTTGTGCTCGGTATTTCAGACCAGCACCTCCTCCTCAAAGCCTTTATTTCCCCCACCCCCCTTCTCTCCAGCCCCACAAGACTCTCCGGCCCCTGACTTCAGCTGTCCCTAATACCTCTCAGATCAGGCATGATCACCAATGCCTGACCAACTGCTCAGGCATCAAATTACCCCTGCAGAGATCCCTGTGAGCTCTCACACCTTCAATCGATTTACCTCAGTAAATAATTCTGCTGAGAGTCAACAAGTAGTAGCAGAGCCTAGCTCTTACAGAATTTGTGAAGTGAAAGGGTCTTTGCCAACTTTTTGCGATTATTCTACTGTCAAACACATAAACAGAAAGACTCCAGTGTTACACCTTAATCTTTAAATAAGCTGCACTTTAAAACAGTTGAGCTGTTCTTTGCATCAAAACTAAAATGTTGTGTTCCTGTTTTGATGCAGCATGTTATTGAATAAATTAAACAAAAATATTTTTAAATTACAAACAAACACCCCTGTCAAAAAAACTCCTAACAGAACAACAAGAAACTCAAACTATTTCCTACACAAATATCAATTGAATAAATCTCATCTACTATCCATTTTCCATCCCCTCAGCTGTTTCTGAGTGTGAAGGTCTTGCCGCTTCCCCACAGTCTGGAAGGGAAGCCAGAGCAGGTCCCAGAACCATACAGCTGACACCACTAGGTTTCATAAAATATTTTGAGATGTTTTCTCTCAAGAGCAAAAAAGCCCATATTCTCAGCTGGTAATGCTTAAGTCCACATCTCATCCTAATCTTTCTGGCACACTAGCCAAAGCCACCTCACTTCACTGTGGATTTCAAGTGCATGGACTGCATGGCAGAGCAGGTGCATTGAGAACAAGGAAGTGAGATTTCTGGTGAAATTCACATCACCTCCTTTCTCCACCTGAACTGTGGTAAAGTTCGGCTTTAGATCTGAAGTTTGGGATTACTACTATTAATTATAACATACTTAATGTTACAATTACCCCTTTCAAGTACTATGCCACGTATTACCACTAGTGAATTGCCAGAAGCAGTGGTAAAAGATATTTCAGTTCATGATGCTTTCTACTGAAAAATTTAAAAGCAAGATTAGAATTAGAAAAACATTCAGTTCATATTACTGTGTCTTCCAAGCCATGGGACAGAATAGGAGAATCTGTCTTTGGGAGAGGTGTGGCACATGCTTTATACAGGGTTTCAAACATGTTTCATAGTTTCCTAATTCTCTGTAAAAAAAAAACCAAACAACTTTTGTAATTCAAACACCTCTAACCTATCATCTATTCTTACTAACTGACCAAGTGCTGCACAGCACTGTTTGGTCTAAGACATTTCCTAAAGTTCCTGGCATCATTGTTGCTGAAGTTTGCAAATCCTTTTGTTCTGATGTGAGATTTTAGTCTTATTTTATTTGTGACTACTGCTTTACCAAGACACTCTAAAGCATTCTGCATATGATTTTGAGATATATTTAATGACATAAAGGTCCACTCTAACAACATTATGAAGTGTCCCCAGGTTTACAGTTGCCAGCGATGATGATTTAATGGGAAAAGACATAAATTGTAGAAGAAGGTTACTGTGTGCTGGAATTTGTAAATCTTTCCATCAAGGAATATGTTTGCTATGAAACTGGTAAGTTACCTGGGGAGTGAAAAGGACTGGGAGCATATCTCGCCCTGACAATGTCATACCAAAAGAGGAAAGCAATATTAAACAGGGACCCTTCAAAAAGGACATCACTGAACACCTGCCTGTTGTTCTCCGTTACGGACATTTCAAGCCACTGAACATATGCAACCACTATGCCTGGCAGGTAACTCTGCTTGTGGATCAGAGCAGGATCTACATGAAGGTCTGGAGGTGACCTACAGGGCCTGCAGCCACAGCCACCACCACCCGTGGCAGTCTGTCCATCCGCCTGCTCCTTCTCACCCTCCCAGTGAGCATTTGAACCACCCTTGCAAAGCTGGAAAAAGTCAATAGGACAGACTGAGAAGGGTGTGGGAATTAGGTTTGTGTTGTTTTAATATGGAGAACACTAGTGAACGCATGGCAACCAGTAAAGTGTTAACTAAGGTGATCTGGGGCAGGAGATCTCCACTGGCGCCTCTTTATTTTGTAATTTTTGCCATCTGTTTCCTTGGCTTTATTACAAATTCGTCCAAATCAAGATGTTCTGTTTTGCATCAAGCAAAATGTCTTGTTCTATGTAGAATAATACATTCCAGAATCAATAAACTCAAAACTGGTCTTAGCTGATCCTATTATATTGATCTCCAAATTGTTTTCACCAATTCAATGCCTACATTATGATCAGATTAATGGCCATATTATTCTTGAAATCTTAGTGCAGATTCAGCAAGATATTCTCCGTGAGTGTCCAGCTCAGTTAAAAATGACTCTGCATATTCATTTGCTTAAATTTAAGCAAGTACATGACTGAGCCAAGGACAAAAGGAAAAAGCAGAGTGATCTTCAGAACTGGCTTAAGCACAACACAATGAAGCTATAAGAAAAAGCGCTGTTATTTACCAGGTAATAGCTGCTATTTCAGACACTTCCAAAGATAACCTTCGCTCAAACTACAAATCAGAGAATTCTTAATGTAAAATTGTTCCTCTCGGGAGAACTTTACCACCCATTGCTTATTGTACTTGTTAATGCAGTTAAGCCTGTGTTTTCTAGCCAAAATAAAACATACAAATAATAGCTGAATATCATAGCAATTTTAACCAGTTTCTGATTTGTATAAGATCCAAAAGAAGAGAGCAGAAATTTGAATGAGACAGCAAAGACCTGCATGAAAAATGTTGCTGCTCAGAAGCTGTGAGGAGTTCAGACAGGTGAATGCTGAATAACTACAGAATCCTAGGACTCAAAGAGTTAGTAGACCTTCTTTACTGCTCATACACCTGCCTCCCAATTCAAACTGTCTCCCCATGCATAGGTAGTCACTACAAATGCAGGATGGAAAGGAAGATCAGGGTCTTTTACAACAAGATTTACAAGCTAGAAACAACAGAATGAAAGAAGTGGCTAAAATTGCTCATTAATACAGTATATTATTTTTTCACTAAACTAAGTAACTTTATTTTCTTAATTATTTATTCCCAGCTCTTGCATTTTTTTTCTTGCTTTTCCCACCTTTTGTGGCTGTAGAAGATCAGTTTTTTTAATGACTTAAACTGATTTCAACTCTTAAGAACTGATATTCAGCATCATGTCTAAGCAGTCACTCTGGAGCTAACTTAAGCCATGTTTTTCTGGGTGTTGATGAGGTTCCTTTTCAAACTGAGCTGCAAATTCCTCTAGTTCTCCTTAATCCCACTCAGGGATTGCTGAGTAAGATTGTTTCTAAACATTTTCGTGTCACAGAAAATCTTCTGTGGGCTTTTGCCTCATCTTGTGGAGCACCTAAAATGACATTGCGTGCTGCCCTGTGGTGACATTCCAGGCAACAGGAATATGGGTACTGATAGCCTGTGCTTAAAGCACTCTGTCATTTCCCTGCTTCAGCTCTGAAGGTAACCAAGGCCAGTAGGGTTCATAAGGAGATCAGACCGGTCCCTTCTCAGTTCCAGATTTCTTTGAATTTTTTCAGAAAAGGCCAGAGTATTTAATTGAACCCATTAACCTGGTTTTTTGGTTAAAACGTCTTTTCCAGAAAGGCCTGAGCAGAGAGTTTACCTGTTTCTGGAGTGATATTCTAGAAACACTTAAGCCTTTTCAGGCTAAAAAGTGATGCCTAGTTTCCCATTTGAATTGCTTTGATCTCTGTGCTCCTAAACATTGATTCAGGTCCTGCATTTGTCATTAAAATCAAAATATTGGTGTCTGATATGCAACCCTGCAGAGGTACTCAGAGACAGCATATTCCAGAAGCATCCCTTCCTTCTGTAAGCATGACCCTGGCTCCATTGCTGCAAGGTGCTGAACTTTGCATTTCATTGCATTTAACACGTGTTCCAGCTGAATGGGCTCAGCTTACCTCTGTGATCTACCTCTCAACATATCAACCTGAAACTCTGTAAAAGATTGCATATGCCTTTGTTTATTCTTATATAAAAAACAGGGTTGTTCCAGCACTGGTCTTTACAGCTTCATTGGAAATACTGCTGTTTTATGACCACTTTTGTGGATCTGTCAGTCCATACACCATTTCTCCCAAGTTTGGCTCTTATAGTGCTATTTAGTTTTGATTGGTTGGTTGGTTGTTTGGTCGGGTTTGTTGTTTTGGTTTGGTTGTTGTGAAATGACACAGCGAAGTCCCTGGATTCTTAGAAATTGCTGGGATGCCTCTGAGGAACATTACTGAATGGCATCTCTAGCTCTGTTTACAGTCCATAAGAGAAAGCCTCTTTCTCAGGATGTTCTCTCATATAAAGCATGTGGGTGTATTATGTTGTTGCAAAATGTGTAAACGAGGGGCATCTATAAACTCCCTCACTGAAATATTCAGCAACTAAGTGCTGCTCCCACTTGAAATGCCTCTTGGGGCTGAAATTATGCCGTGACTGCTACAGGCACTTTAACAACGGACTTTTTACCTGATGATGGTTTTGGCTTCGTAACAAAGGGAAACCAACCAATGCACAAGGATACGGTTTAATTTCTGTGCCTAGCACACTAATCAGAAGTTAACCACCCACGTCAGCAAGGATTACACAAGCATGGAGGGAATGTGCTGCCTTGAGAGAGGTTGGACTTTGGCACGGAGATACCCAGCATGGGAGCCCAGTGCTGGAGCCCCGGCTATAGCACAGGCCTCGTGCTGCACCATAAACAAACCAGAGCAGCTTCTCCTGGCACTACAACGTGCTCGGGCCCCAAACCCTGCTGAGACACTTTCTGGGAGATTGTCTCTCAGAAAACAGCAACTGCTAGGCTGATCAGAGACTGAATTCAGGGGTGATTTTTCCTCTACTTGCAGAACCTGCTTTGCAATCGTGTATCAGATGATGTCAGATATAAGAGGCAAAATATTTCCGTAAATTGCCATGTTTCCCCATCTTTGATAGATTATAGTGGTAAGAAGTGTAATGCTAACTGGTTTACATTACAGATACTCCTACAAAAGAGTTGATAATTCCCTGGTGTTCAGGTCAGAGCAAGGGTGTGACCAACTTGGGCACCCTCAGCCCTGCTCAGGGTGACAGAGAAAGGACACGTGTCCCCTCCCGGCCTGGAAATGTGTTAAGCAGCAAGCAGAACCACAGACGTTTCAGGAATTTCCCGACTGGCAGGCAACATTGTACAGACTTTCTGTGCCCTTCAGAGAAAGTTACACAGCAATGGGCTAAAGCCCTCAAGGAATTAGTGTGGAAAACACAGAACAAACTGATAGACTATGTCTTCTGCAAATCCAAAAGCACTCAAGGGATTGTTTGAAGAAGAGGCAACAAAACCAATTTCACACTATGGAAAAAAAATCATGCACTGCCTGTGCCTTCAAACAGACATTCATTTTCATAAAAGGTCTGTCTCCTCCTCCTCGCATTTGTGTTTAGTTTGAATTGTACTTTGCCTGTTTAAATTGAACATGAGGGAAATTTAACTTAATTCTCCGATCCCCATTTCCAAAGTACCAAGATCCTGTCAGATGTAGAGACAACACTGACAAGAAAAATACAGTTTACAATAGGGCACCTTGGAGTGAATGAAATAAGTTTTTCCTTTCCCTGCACATTTACACATATATGTATCACTCTGACAAGACATTCAATCAGCTTTTGTAATCAGCTCTGTCCAAACACTCCATGAGGCAGTCTCCATAGTTCTGATGCTAAGGCCAGCAGAATGCTGCATTGGGAATATAATATCAACATTTACCTTCTCATTCCCATAGGGGCTTTACTTCTGTTGTATGTTTAAATCCAATTATTTTCCAGAAAAAGCCCCCTGACATCTGTACCTGAAATTGTTGATGTAAGGCCAAATCAATTTCAGGAGTCTCAAAATCAGTGGTAAACAATGAAATACCATAAAATAGGAGTTCTAGATGTTAAAAAAACCCCCAAACAACAAAACATAAAACATCAAGTTTGGAAAGAATCTATTCTTTTCAGACTCTTAAAGAAAATGTTAACACATCATTACAGCCACTTTCTAACCATTTACAGCTGATTTTGAGGTCAGGCTGCTTTTTCCTATCCTCCATGACACAGAGAGAAATTCTCCTGAAGATCCAATTATACCATATAGTGTAGCAACTTTAATTAAATGAGAGGGAACTTGATCTGTGCTCCATGACACTGGGTTGTTTAAAGGACTTGTGAGTAATTGGCTTAACTGAGAACAGCTGTAAAATTATATTAACAAATCAGACAGAGCAAAGATTTGGCTACCGTAATTGAATTTGCGGTTTAAAAGTCTTTTCTTTCCCCAATGCACACAAACGTACACTTTATTTCATTTGTTTGTTGGGGTTTTTTATATGCTGAAACATCCTGAAAGGTAAAAAGGAATTCCATAAAATCTGAATTTAGACAGAATTCCAGTAAATCTTACCCAAAACCTGCCTCAGATTAGCTCCCTTGGACATACAAACATTTTCCAAGAATCCTTTCTTCCACTCATTAATGGCAATCAGGACACTGAACTCTGTGAAGGAGAAAGTTTAGCTGAGAATTCGGATGCTCCTAGATTTTTCAATAGCCTTGTGTGTGGTTTTTTTCCTAGGGGTTTTAATTAAATGGAATACAAATACTGCCAAAGACAACAAAAGATGCCAAACCACACCACAATTCTTATATACTTTTTGACTCAAAGATATATTTTCTCATATGTTTGTTATAAGTTTTCTAAGAGAAAAATATTTACCAAAGTGCACACCTCAGCACGCATCAGATTATAAGGGAATACATAAATTCTGTGAAGACAGGAATAAAGTAAGCTGTAAATCCTTTCCCAGTGTAGGGCCTTGCATCATAATTTTGTTTGTATATCACTTAACACAGGCTTCTAAAAGGGAGGTGAAATGGGCTGAGATAAAGGTAGAGCCGTATGATCTTTCCTGGAGTAGTTTTGCAAATGCAGAGTTAAGGTCCAAGGTCCACATTAGAGACAGTCGTGATCTACATGAGCACTGTTCCATGGACACTAAAATATTTGCCTTTCAAGTCCTCCACTCGAGTAAACCAGCAACCACCAGTATCTGGGTAGAGGGGACAGTCCTTGGCTTAACCTGTGAGTAAGGCCATAGCAAGGCACTCCAGCTGTCCTTTCCACACCCCAGTTAACTGCTGGTACAACCAAGGAGAAGCAAAAGAGACAGACAAATAGGTATTATCTGTCCCAGCCCCAGAGCAACAACTCGGCCCAGCGTCATCAGGCAGTGTCACCACGAGCTTCCTTGCTTTGTTTATACTTCCAACATACTTCAGCTAAAGGAAAAACTGCCTTTGAAGGAAAGGTTTTTCTTTGCAGAATTTTGTGCAATTTCTCCCTCCTTCTTCATGGTCGTGCTGAAGGTAGCACAGGAGAAAGCTCTTGACTTATGGTCAGTATAAATCTAAGCAGGGACCAATGACAGGCTGCACAGAAATTAATTTGTCTGGGAGCCCCAAAAGAGTTTGCTAAAGACTAGAAGATTAGCAGTCCTCACTCACCCTAGAGACAAGAATGTGCCTTCAGCACTGCTGAATATTCAGAGACTATCGGCTGCTGACTGCTTACTGTGTTTTCACAGAATTGTTCAGATTATCTCAAAAGGGAGCCTGAGAGCGACAGAAGCTTAAATTGCATGAATTCTGAGATTTCAGCATGCTGCAGGGAGTGAGCAAATTACCCATTCAATAATTCAGGGAGACTTGCCCCCAAAACAGAGTTATGAAGGGCAGTACAACACTGTAACCCCACAATAAACTGCCTGAAGCTATTCAGAGGAATCCTTTACCACAAGTCTACAATTCTCATTGTTTCATAGTTACGTTCCTATGTATGTAGTGTTTCCATAAACTTACCAGTAGATCAATGTTTGCCTGAAGATTTTAGGTATAGATGTTGTGTGCCTCCACCCCAGAAGCAGTATTATGGTGTATCAGCTGTTCCAAGTAGCAATAAACACACTAACTCTTCAGAAATATTAATTTATTATTTATGCACTGAGCATGATTTTTAACATCCTGTTAGAACTCCTTTCCATAATTCCAGCTCTCTTCCCAAAACACCTGAGACACTAAGGGCACAACTAAACATCTACCACCAAGGAATTAAGAGTGCAAAATCTTATTACCTTTTTAATGTGAAACTGTTACTGAAATTCTCGTGTGAGTCAATCCAGATATCTAGAGACATACAGATAGAAAAAGAAGCCCAGAAATTAAAATTAAGCTAAGCAAAAGGTGAAAGGGCAGGCATAACGGGCAGGTCATGCAACAACTTTCCAGGACATCATTATTTCTTCTATCTTCAATACGCCTGGTGTATGCTAAGAAAAATCTGGTAACACTGGAGGTGCCTGTTAGTTTTCACAAAAAACATGTACAGAGTGATCCCCACATTCCTCCTACCCTCTGGCTTTTTCATCCCCTTTTAATTTTATACCATTTCCTTTCACAACAGACTAGGTAAATGTGCCTCTGACTACAGTAGTCTTTGTGAAACCCCAGTCTTAATTAAAAAAGCAGAATACCATGCTACTAGACAATAGAAGACATCCCATCCCATCCGTGCCCCTCAGTTTTCTTGTATCATCTGTGGGCCCTGTCAGCAGCTGACCCTACTCCCTAAATCAGCAGAAGCCCAGGGGGAATCTCAGGGGGAAAGGGAGCTTTGGAGGAGCTCACTACAGCTGTCCAGAGACATCCACTCTGTGTTTGAAAGCAGAAACACAAAGCTTGTGATGCTGCTCCATCACTCGTCTTCAGCTGTTCGTTGAGGTGAATTCTTGTGGACAAAGGCTTTGACATTAGTAAGATGAGTGACTGGAACCCTAATAATAACCTTGCTCTGTCCTAGAGGAGTCTGATGACACCATTTCCTGAAAATTGATCTTTTTTTCTAATGAAAAAATTTACCTGAAGTTTTATTGCTAACATTGGAAAAATACAGGTGGAGCAGACCTTGCAACAATCCTTTTTTTGTTTCTTTACAGAGTAACATTATGCTTTGGTTTACGCAAAGTTAAAATTCATCTCTTGGCAGAGAGCATTTTTATGCTCATTTATATGTTTTATTTACTGTTATTTATCCCCGGAGAGCCTGGAATCTCATAGTTAAAACCAGATGAAAATTACTTTGTTAGCTTTTTCCTTACAAGCACATAAATCTCATTATATGTAGCAAATATTTGTCTCTAGAGAAAACACATTTAAACCTCTCCTGAGATTGCAAAAGCTCCACTAAAGCAAGAAGCTACTCTCCCACAGCCAAAATGACATCTAAGCCCATCCCAGTCCCCTGTGAAGTGGCCAATTCTTCTCATGCCCTCCGGGTTTGGCCAGCGCCCCTGTTGCACCACAGGGCAAGACATTGCCTCGGAGCCAAGGACCCTGATCCTACTCACCCTTTCTAACCCACCCTGTCCGGCATGGGATTGCAGTACCCTGGGAGGAAACACGCTGGCAGTCACCTCCAAATCGATCCCAAGCAAGAGCCAGGCATCCGCAGGTGAAGCAGGGGGAGCTGGGGTGTGGTGGTGACCAGGAGGGCTCCCCCACATATGGGGGATAACAGAAGGAGAGCACAGGGAATGAGCAGACATCTAGAAAACATGGCCTTTCAAGAAAGGCTGAACATCAGAGAACACAAAAGATGATTAAATGCGTTAAAGTAGCTATAAAGGGGTTGTATCCTGTGAGGACAGAACAAGGGATACTGAACTGATACTGCAGCAGGGGTGTTCCAGAGAGCAGGGAAACCTGAGGGTGAAGAGTTCTTGGACTACGTTTCCAGAAGGCTCTGGACTCCAACTCTGAAGGGGTTCGACACCGGATGGGGCTGCTGTCTGTCACGGATGCAACAGAGAGACCTGATTCTTGAGAAACCCATCTGATCCAACCCTATTCCAGTCTCTTATTCTTATAGCTTTTTCTTTTCCCTTTCTTCAAGACATTTTGACTACATTCAGTAATCCTTTCCCTAACTTTTCATGGACATAATCCACCCTATTTCCCCCTTAATTTTCTGTTGTTAAGCTTACTGAAAGTGTCAAAATACAAAAATACATGAAAAGCATTTGAAGCCAGCAAGATCAAATGAAATGTGAAATGTTTATGCCTAGATGCTTTCTGAAGTTTATGTAATTTAAAAGGGAAAAGTAAATCTCACAGAGATATGTAATGTAGGATATTTTCTGAGGATTGTTTCCCACAGAAGTTGACTGCAGTCACTGTTGAAATTAAGAACTAGCTTTTTCCTTTCCAGAGATGTGCTCTTCTTTCCTGCTTTTGTCGTACCCCTCTAACAGAGACAACACCTGACAGCCCGCAGACACTGCTAATCTCTATTACAGGAAAATTACATCGCTGACTGTAGAAAGTCTTTTTGCTGATGGGCAACTTGGATAAATATCATCTCATGTGTATAGCCTCACATTCTTATCTTTCCTAGCTTCATGGATAAGTTCACAGCTTTCAGGGAACGTTTTTGACAAAATACAGATCAAACTAGGGAGAAGTGGGAATTCAGATTTCTGCCATGCTGGTTTTTGTTCTCACTGGCCACTGATGGAACTCTGTGAGGTTTCTCTGGTCCTGAAGGTGCTGATATCAGAACTGTGAGCAAGAGAAAGTTGATGCTAAATTGTGGAGACAGACTTGCAGAACTGCTTTTTGTCAAGGGTTTGTGGTGCTCACTAAGGACGGGAGGTTAGAAATGAGGCAGTTTTCCTTAATTCATTGGTTTTCACCCCTTCACTGTTTGGAGTTCTACAAAGAAGCACCACAGAGACTAAACACCCATCAAGGAAAAACGATTTAAGATATTTGAGGTAGTCTAACCTTTATTCTTCTGCAGGTTTTGAGGCTCTGCTCCTCATAGCAGCTGCCAACAGCTTCTCCAGCTCCCCATTTAAGTAAAATCCCCTTGTCAGCACCTGCCTGTTGATGAATCGGGTAGCATCAACAAGTAATTCAGTACTTTAGGAGATTTTGTTTGGTCAGTGTCCATGAAACGGTGATTTTTTGCTATTTTGGCACACTCCAAGCCACATATTTCTTACCGTTCATTCAAAACTCGCAGGTTGTGTCTCCTAAAGTATTTTATTCTTACTACAGTCCCCCATGAAACCACCGAGATAAATTCTGCTTGCAGGCAAATGTCCACGGCAGACAACACAGTCACAGAGAATTGCTCTGAAGGACGAGTTTTGGCACACAGCAGTCAGTCAGAGCAGCTGAAATAGTACAGCAGCTAAAACAGACTTTTTATTTACCACACAGGCAATTTGTTCCAATTCAATTTACAAACTAAATCACTTTCCAAGCTGGGATAGGATGCTCTAAGGAAAAGGGATGTATGTTCCCAACATAACGATGTAGAGTCCTCTTTCTGCTTTGGTCCCTGGTGTACATATATTTGTATGGCAGCATTGGAAAGCAAAGCTGGAAGGTACGAAAAAGTAATTCCATTATCTAAAATTTTATTATTGCTACCTTCTCATATCAGTGTTCTCTGCCAGCCCAGTGTGCTTGGCTGGTGTCCAAGTACCTACAGTATCCATGTACGGAGAACAAGAGGACAACAGGCAGAAACTGATGCACAGGAGGTTCCCCCTGAACAGGAGAGAGATCTTTGCTGTGCAGGTGACTGAGCAATGGAACAGATTGTCCAGAGAGGCTGTGGAGTTTCCCTCACTGGGGATATTCAAGAGCTATCTGGACACGATCCTGTGCCGTGTGCTCTAGAATGACCCTGTTTGTGCAGTGAGGTTGGAACACATGACCCACTGCGGTCCCTTCCAACCTGACCCGTTCTGTGATTCTGTGATAACTGGTGGTCTGCAGAATCTCAGTTCTGTATTTATTTTTTGGGGGTTGTCCAACACTGTATCTATCACTTTTAGCATTACATGTGCCTTTAGTTAATGTGAGAAAAACTGACAGCAACCAAGAGAAAAATATGTCAAAAGAAAGAAAATGTAGAAGGTAGTTTTGAAGTTCTCTGCCTACTGTTTTAATTTAATTCACTGTCATGCATGTGGTAATAAATCAATCAACTTTCAGTCACTTGTGTGTTGACATTAAAATATATTATTTTTTGGCTTATTGTATCTGGAACATTTTTTTTTAATTAAACAATAAGAATTTTGTTAACTAACAGAATTTTTAAAATCTGAAAAACTAGATGTTAAAAAGATGTAAGAAGTGTTATTTTGCTTTACTCTAGCAATAAGATCTCTCTCAGTAAAGTTGAAAACAAAACCAAGATTGATATTTTGATTCTGCACGTAGGCTGGAAGAAAAGGAGTGAAGGGAAATAATGTTAGATCTAAAGGGAACTGAGAGTATTAAGCCCATGCCAAATGTAGTAAACTGGACCCTCAAGTGCTGTTTTACTGTAGATGTATTTTATTGAACTGTAACATCAAAGTACTGATAAAGAACATACATCTCCATAAGAGAAGAGACTAAGCAGTGGAATAACACTGCCTCTATATCAAAAGCTGTGACACAGAAAACAAGCAAGGGGGGAGAGGAAGGAAGGGTAGAGAAGATACCTACTGAGACACTGGTTTGCTCTCAGGGTAGCACGATTTCAGCACTTTGTAGGCACCTTCCCTTCACCCCACCTACAAGAGCAGAACAACCTCGGCGTGGCGCGAGTCAGCCCCTGCAGCAGTTTCAGATGTTAGCCAAAACACACCAGCCCCGGCTGCGGTCTGTGTTCGGTGAGGCTGCACCTTCAGCCCCCGGCAGAAGGGAGGCTCCGCGATGTCATCACCCACACCAGTGGAGCCCATGTGCCCGGGGCACCGCTGCCACTCGGGGCAGACCGGAGGAACTGCGGGGAGGCACGACCTCGGCGGTACGGCCGCTCTGCTGCTCCAAAATCGGGCCTGTGTCCTCACGAGACATTCAGCTGACAAAACTTCAGGTGCTGACCATGCTGTAGCTGCTTTAATTTATAACGTGTTTTCTCTAGTACCTAAAATGCTAAAGCAATACAGAGGTGAAAAAGACATTTTATGAAGGTTTCTGAAAATATTTTCCTAACTAGAAATGAATTTTCAACATCTCTGGGAATGTAATATTATGTATTTGAATCAATATATTGATTCAATATATCAAAATACTGGAATATTTAATTCTGGTAAATCACAAATTTTAAACAAATAAGGCTTGCATGTACATGTATCTTTTACTGGAACACAGATTTCTACCTCCCACAACACTGAAATGTTGAAGTTACAAAGCACTTTGTATTTTGGCAATATCTCTATAACAGAAATTTCTTTCCTCAATTATGTTTATTGAATTAGCAAGCAGGAATCACTCCTTAAATGAAATTCAGCATCAGGGTTTTTCTTTGAAAAGCTGTTGTGAGAATCAAAGAGACTGACTCTACTTGCTATTTCAGTTTTTATTACTAATTTGTATCACTAGAGTCTGACTATGTTTATGAAGTTTCATTCACAAGGAAGAGGAAACTTTGTGTGAGATTGTCCAAGTGATTTCCTGCTGGGAACATAGTGTTCCAGCTTTGCTTAAGCAGTGTCTGCAGGAATCAGTACTTCACTGGGCATTTTTTCATAAGCAAGAAGTTCAACTGTCAATATCAGTGAAGAGAGCACCTATTTTATCATCTTAAGGTTATCAATAGATGCTAGTGGAAATTAATACCATGTGGTATTTCACACGTTGACAAATTATATGCTTAAAAAGGTGACATAAATTAAGCTCAAAGCATTATCTCCAGGTTTTTTTTTTTAACTGTTGGAATTGCTGTTTAAAAAACAGGGATTATGCAAATTTATTATTTGGATAATATGTTTTAGCTGGCTAAACCGCTTGGAAAGAAAGACGTCCAGAACATCTTGCACACAGAGTTTCCACAAAGCAATCACTTCCCTAATTTCAAAATTATTCATTGGAACACTAAAAGCAAGCAGCCCAAGACTGTTTCTTAGTGTCTGCAGAAAGCCCAGTGCTCTGGCATGTGAGTGCTGACTGGTTTATACTTCATAAAGGGAAAACTTAAACAGGTGACTGGAAGAGAGTCTTTCTCCTGTCCTCTCACCACAGTTAAGGAAAGACAGAAACACTTTAACAAGTGAAGCATTTCCTGGGATGTTCAACAAGAACAGTTGTGTTTTTTTCCTACGAGGAACACATCTTATTGAAGTACCCACACAAGCCTCACATTTAATGCTATCAGATCAGGGCTAATGACATTCCTCCCTGCCAAGACAGGAATAAGTGACTTTTGAACACCTGTGAGCACATAGGTGCCTTTGTTAAACCACTTGCCTCAGGAATTCTGTCATTGTCTCTACTTCAAAACCCCAGAAATGCTCAAAGCATAAGATTCCTTCAAAGCCACTTTTCAAAGCCTCTCCTATTACAGAAGCAGTGTTCTCCTTCTCTAGAGATTAAAGAAATGGACTTCATCTTTTCTCCAAATATCTCTTCCTCATCAAGATATTAAATCCCAGATGCAAAGCTAGAGATAAAACATGTCCAAATCATCATGGTGATAAATCCAGTTTCTTGGGGGAGGGAGAATGTCAACTTGTACAGCAGCATCTGAACTATCACTGAAATCTGTTTCCACAGATGATCAAAAAAGTTTCTTCCAATAACTAAACACTTGGACAGTGATTGTAATATGTCTTTCAGAGGAGGTTGTGACCTCATATGTGTGGAGCAAAGACTGAGACTTCCAACACTTCTTACATTTAGATATCAAATCCCAGTTCCACTGAAGTCATGGTGTAAATAATTCATCAAAACCTGAAAAGTAACATCATGTTAAATGTTATTCGCAGCTAAATCAGCTGGTAATTTTATTCCACTTTAAGCTCAGAGACTTTGCAGAACTGACAAGCCAGCCAGTTGATCTGTTCCTTAGCCAACTGCTATGCAGAGCCCATGGCCTGGCTCTGGATGAGAACACTGCAGCATCCCAGAGGGTTGGAGAGAGAGAGGGGCCAGGACTGTAGTTTGCTAGGAACTTTTAGTAGCAAAAGAGCAGTGCTGAAATGAATTTGTATAGTAATAATGTCTCTCTTGCCCTCATCACCTCACAAAGACTCAGCTCAGATGGAATTCACTGACAACATGGTGTCTCAAAAAATTGCCAATAGCTTTGTTAAGTCACGGCAGTTAAATGTCAGAGGGTGTCAAACTGATAAAACTTCTATGTCAAATGTTTCAATTACTCTTAAGTGAAGCAACTTATTTTCCCTGCCTGTTATGCATTATGAAAAGGTACACAAATAAGGCTGAGAATCACCAAACATTAAGTGACATTTTAGAAAAGATCAATTTTGTAGCAGCAGAGCACAAGACCAGTATAGTAAATACACTGTTGTGAGGGGTGTTTTTGTATGGTGGAAGCTAGCAATTAGGCTCTTCTCATGATGAAAACATTATTTCAGAAAATCCCCAGCTCTTCTGTGATATAACAACATATTATAAAATGTTGGTATAGGTGAAAGCTCAGTTAACATCTCTTGTTCCAGATTGTTCACTACTATGCTTCTGCCTCTAACATCACATAGTAACTTCCACGTTTCTGGAATGGAAACCTTAGCTTGAGTAATTCACAGATTGCAGTTAATCAGAGTCAGTTTTAATAGCCTTCAGATAATTTCAAGTTACAGTGTTTGATTTTGCACTCTGGTCCTGAGTCACTCTACTGTCTACTGGAAGCATTTGTCCAAGTCTCATTAAATGTGGAAGGAGACAATAGTTTTTATCTAATTGGATTGCTTTTTTCCAGGTACTTTTGCCTCCCATGTTAGCATTGGTTTTTTTTCCTTCTCAATGCTATCCTAAACCCCAAATCAAGTAATATGGATAGATGTAGCACACACCTTTCACTGTGGAGTAAGACATTGATGCATCTTCTTACAGCAAGCCAAACCAAACTTTTAAAACCAGTTCCTCACAAGTTGAAACAGCATTATATTGCAGCTGTTATATGTGGAACAGGTAAAAAAAACCCTGATAAGGCCAATTTCTAAGGCATCTACTTCTATAAAATCCTTGTTTTAGTGCTTGTCTAGTAGCTTCCTGTCTCTCCTGTGAGTATGATTCTGTGACCACTCTTGAGAACACCTTGGCCTCCACATGCAGCAGCGTCTGGCTAACACCAAGTAGTTAAACTTAATGAGGCAATTAAATATAAACATATAATTTCTCTGACTTTTTTTTGACCAAACCTTTTTCTCCAGAACACAAGTCTACAAGCGAGGAGAAAGCTAATTTCTACAGCAGAAAATACTGTGATTCTCTCTTCTTCAGAAAATAAGTGTCATTCTGTTGCCAGTTGCTTTTAAGGCTCCTGTCAAACACTCAAGAACTCACTCATGTCAGCCCAGTTCCATGCTTTTACCCCTTAAGGTGAATTCATGGGAAATTACATGGGGAGACGTTGCCCACTAAGAACCTTTCACCCTGCCCATCTGACTAGAGCCAAAGTTTTAAAGGTCACTGAGGGGAGGATTGGTATTTGGTGTTTTGCACAGAGCCTGCGCAATTATTTTTTGTGTTGCTTTGAGACATTAACACAGCAGAGGAGAAATAGTGTTTAAGAGATATTTTTCACAGATGACAAGGAAAGAACATCTAAATCTCCCTGGATTAGTCACAGCCACAGGCTAGCTGGACAGCTTTCTCCAAACATACAGTTACAATTATCCACTGTATATGAGGTCTCCAAGATAAAATATCTTATGAGCAGGTATACTTCAAGATCTAAGATATGCTGTTTATCGTACTGAAGTATGTTATCTACATATCTACCTCTCCTTAATCTACTGTTTTTAGCCAAAATTTTCTGTTCTCTCCAATCTGACATGAAACAGCACTGATGCATCACATCAGCAATTCATCTATAATCAAAAGGACTCCTTTTTAAAACCAAAACACACTAAAAAGTGGGAAATTAACTGAAATGTGTACAAGCTCATTCTACTCAAATCTTCTAGTTATGTAATGAACTGAAAAGCTTTGACTTTCAGTTAAACTCAATTTTTTAAAAAAAAGTGTTTGTTCCAAAATAAGAGTTTCAGAATTCACCTTTTGGCAGCAATCTGAGAGCACATAGAGGCTTCAGTACACAGCAAAAACAGTGCAATCTGGCACTTTATGTTTTAAAATAAGCTTAAGCTTGCTTCTCAGAATATTTCTTATTCTTGTAGATAATTCAAAGAGAAATTAATGTTATAGCACTTACACAAAATGCATTGTTAAGTCCCTATAGCAGAATATTGGTTGTTTAGTGTCAACATCACTAGTAAAAAAAAAAAAAGAAAAACCAAAAAACGTTCAACTTTATCCATTAGCACAAAGGTCTATAAATACTAAATTCAGCAACTTTGGGAACAAATTCTTCCTTAACAAATCTGATCTCATACTTTTTCTAAAGCCTTGGAGGACCTCTAGTTCTGCCTAATAAAGCATACCTTCACTGAAAAAATTCATCTTCATTAGAATAGAAAAGCATTCCTGTGGAACATTAGCGTGCAGTAACAGATGATCAGGTTACAGCAGAAATCAGTGCATATCAACCAGGAGCTGCTCTCAGAATCCTGACTGAGAACCAAACCCCACTGGAGCAGGGAAGAAAGATCTGGAGGACCGCGATTTTGCCAAGAGAATATGGTCCTTCAAGGCCCCGTTCTGAACACTTTTTTTTTTTAAATGAAACTTGGCTAAATGGGATCCACGGTGTGTTAGTTAAAAGAGCGCAAGCCGCTCCCGGCCGCGCTCCCTCCGGGCTGCGGTGTCCCGGCGCCACCTCCCGGGGGCTGCGCTCCCTGGCGCGGCTCGCACGGGAGCCGGCCTTGCACGGACCCTGCGGGCACGTTCTCTTAAACCGCTTGTAGTTGTCCTCTCTCACACAGATTTCAACCACGTTCAAATAACTGCGTTACCTACGGAAAGCTGTCCTATTACTGAAAGATCATCCCAAAAATATTCTGCTCCCTTTTTCACTTTAACTTCAGAAAGTCATCGCCCTCTTCACCGGTGTTCAAACAAATGGTGTCACTGGTGCTCCTCGTTTTCTTTTGCCAAAGATAAAGGCTTGACCTCTATGAAGTAATGTTCTCATATTTTCCTTCCAGAAGCCTTCACTGTGTCTATAACTGGACTGCCATGAGCATGAACAAGGAAAAAGCATTCATCACAAAGTAGCTGAAGTTAAGCTAGGAATTGTTTTAATATTTTAAAAGAATTTAAGGATATACAAGTATCAATGTGCACCCATTCCTTTTGTCCCACTCAAAGTCAAGGTAGGTATACAGGTTGTCTGGAAAAAAAGCAATTTAAACCATTCCACATGGGCAGAGCTCTTACTGCACCATGAGTAGAGTTATGAACACTTCCAAAGGCACCATTTCTAATAAAAAAAAGCTTCACACACAAGATTTCTTGAACTTCTCAATTTTAATGGGGTCAGAACAACTCTATACAACTATATACATATTTTGAAGCATGACTAAATATCTATTGCTTCCTACATACAATCAGCTGGAATAACACAATGGGAATATGTGCTAACTAGAAAATATAAACACACTTTCGCAAGATTATTTTGCTATTCTTGATCGCAGCCGCCGCTTGATGATTAGATGATCACTTTCTTTCTCTTTTTGTTCTAAAAGGATCTGAAAAAGATAGATTAAAAGACAGTTATTCAGCATTTCTTCAGAGACAAATGACATTCACCTTCTCCACCTGTGTGCCCAAGAGCATAGTTTTTCCCCAAAACTGTTTCCAGAATGAAATTTACCTATTCACTCAGAGGATGGTCAGTCAGTGGAACAGGCTGCCCAGGGAAGTGGTGGAATCACCATCCCTGCAAGTGTTCAAAAAATGTGTGGACATGGCACTTGGGATATGGTTTTGTGGTGTCAATCCAGTGGTGCTGGGTTAACAGTTAGACTCAATGATCTTGGAGGTCTTTTCTGACCTTAACATTTCTATGATTCTATTATCTTTTGGTCAGAGGTCTCCTGAATGAAGAGATGTACTTCCAACTGAGCAGGAGAATGCTCAGCAGTGTAGTTACTCTCAAAATCATAGAGTTGGATTTCAGAAAAAATACATCAAGTCCTGGCCTGTAAGACTCTTACACTGGTTTAGACAGAGCAACACAATTTAAACACATCCAGAAGGCTATTTAAACTGTGCTTTGAAAAGCATGGATATATCCACATGTTATTATGCCCAAATATCAGCTGGGCATACACAGAATTGAAAAATACCTTAGGTGGTTACCCACAAAGCTAATTGTACATGCAGAGCTTTATCTTCAGTGTTTCAATCATGTTACTCCAAATCTATGGATCCCTTACTGGTCTCTATTTTTATTCTTCCCTTATGCTACACTTAAATGAACGGCAACTACTGGAAAACCAAATTAAGACTTAGCTGGTGTAGCAGAGAAAAACGTAATCCTCCACATACTGCAACTAAGTGACGTATCATTCCAAATGTAAAGATAGCTCTTTGATTGCTGTATCACCTATACAGTCAGTCAGCAGTCAAACAAAGACAGGTGAGAAAACAGGAAAAAAAGTAAAACAGCAGAAAGAAAAGAGCAAAAGGAATGGTTAGTAGAATCAAGAAATAAGTTGGTATTTTCAAAGCTCTTCTGCAAGCTGATTAGACCTTCAGGTTTGTCTTTTCCCCCTAATAGTTTATTTTAAGCTACGATTACAGGAAAACATTACAGTGGACAAAAGAGAAATCTTAATCACTTACTGACGAAACAGGGATATCCAGAGGGCAAGAAATGTCGGTGGAATACAGCTTTCTCTTTGCTCGTTTTGGCTTGAGCTCTTTTTCTTTGACATTTTCTGGTTCTGCAGACTTGGGGGAGCTTATTGTCTCAATCAGCTTCTTTGCTAGAAGACAAATTTTATCATAAATACATGCATTACTGGTTTTGTCAGCCTCAAAATTCAAAATAAGGCAAGCTTTATTAAAACAGTTTAAAAATTAAACTAGTGTAGTCAAAAGGTCAAATATAAAAATTCAGAAATGGTTTTTGACTACCAGAATTTTCTGTATCTGGAAGCAGTTTTCTGTAGCTTCAGATGCAAAAGCTTAAAGGACACATTTAAATAGGACATTAAAAATTAATTAGGATTCAGATCTCACTGAAAATTAAGACTTCTGAGTTGAACAACAGGCTTAACTTCTTTGTGCTGACAGAAGCACAGTGTACAGTCAATTTTTTCTATATATTTTCAGAGTTTTATCAAACTAGTACTAAGTCTATAAAGAGAGGAGCATATGTACTAGGAAAAAATAAGAAATCCCAAGCAACACTCTTATATAAAAAGGAAAAATATACAGGACATAGACATAAAAGTTACAAAGCAAAACACATTTATTAAAATTAAGTATTCAAATTAAGGATGAAATTGAGTAGTCTGAATTTGGCTTCCATTGATAATAAATACTGTCCTCATAGAACCACTATGACAAACCTAGAAAATTTTGCAAATACCACACAATTATCATTTAGACTGCATTATGTCAGATAAGTAAAGATGTACTCTGTAGCAAGACAAGTTTTCAAGTTATTACAGGAGCTCGTTTTAACTGTCCACATTAAATAATGACTGACCTTGTTTTAAACAAATGTCTTTTAGAATTTAATACTGCTGACTCCTTGTGCCCTCTGCTAATTGTAATCCTTTTTTTAAAAAACCCCCACAGTAACCCAGAGATCATGTCTTAATGTAGGAAAGAATAAAAATATAACCTTCAATTGAAAGTCCTAGCAATTAATCTTAACAAGGTTATACTTAAACTTCACAAAAACCATTAATTGCTCTATATTCAGTTTAATGAAGTCTTCCAAATATCTTCATTACATACTGGCTTTCAGATTCTGTAGAACTAATGTTCCCCTTCAACATATATTAAAAAAAAATTAAGTTTCCACAGAAACAAAGGATTGCTATTATAACAAGGTAAGATTTGGAGTTTGGATTCAGCCCTTGATTTTTTGAGGGCAGCAGGACAAGTTTCTAAAATTGTCTTTACCTGTAAGTACAAAGCAACTCCAACATTTTGAGCCCAACAGTTACCACTGCTTTTATGATAAATATTCACACATTCCACCTGGTTTATATCTCACTCTTAACCTAGGCTTTAGAACCATGTGGTCCTTGCAATCAAGACAATCTCTTTTATTCTGCCATTCTGCAATGCCCAGAGAATGGAGAATAAGCCATACTTATACTGTACAAACCTTTAGTATGAATAATAGTTGGAGAACTTTGGAAAAAATCACCAATTTTCTGTAGTGTCCCATCTTTCTTCTTAGCTGACTTTTTACTTAAAGTAGATTCTTGTTTTCTTAGGGGGAATTCTTTTCTAACAGACTGTGCAGGAGACATCTGTGCAGAAATACAAGATCATTGTTTAAGCTGAAAATTGACTTATCTTCAAGTTTAATTTCCTTTTATTTTACTTCAATATGATTTTCAAACTGACATATTGAGCTTTGCTATTGACACCTTTGTTCATTTTAATAATGGTATCACTACAGCAAGCAATGTAGACAACTTCATTTTAAACCTAGAAGAAAGAAAATTGCCAAAGTTTCACAGAATACATTTAAGGGCATGAGTCATTTAAGAAACAAAGAGTTTCTTTTTTTAAAATGGCAGATTCAAAGCTGTAGAGTATTTTATAAGACAAGCTGTTCTAATTATAAATGAGAGGAATCTGATGGGGCAAATAAGTCTATCACTCCCCCTCTGAAACTGCCCAGGATACTACTATGGTCTAAAATAATCTTTTTATAATTGCCCAAAATATAGATAACAAACTTTAGTTTTACTTCAAAGGCATTGCCCATAATATCACATATTTTACTAGTATGCTCCAACTAGTCTTTATTCAATATGCAACATCCTTCCTTTTGAATCATTGCACACTGCAGCTGGGACACTACGCATTACTGGCAAATACAGATACTTTGATTGGCTTATAGTTTAGTAGAAAGACAACATAAATGTTGAAGAATCCTATGGAAGTACATAGATAAGGACAAGATACTGCTGCATAAAAATATCTGCTCCTTTCACAAGTCTACCTTTACAGAAAAGGCTAAACTAACTTCAAAAATGGAACAAAATCAAACCATTTTCCTGTTGCTTGTAGAAGGTGTAGAAGGTGAATCAGCCATAGCAGGTTTTGTATTTCTCTTGTTCTCACTTTTCACAAAGTCCTAAGAAAATTAGAAAATTTGAAGAAATTATAATTGATACCATTGATTGCCTAAACCAGAAGAAACTATTCTACAGGATTGGTCTGTAATCCCACACATCAGAGCTGGAAATGGGAACAAATGGCACCAGCTGAGAGACAGAAATGTCAAAGGCAGAGAAAGTGCAAATCAGGGACAAAGGGCCAGAGTCTGGATCAATTGAAGTCTATGACCTTATTCAACATAAGCCAGAGACCCACCACCTGGGGAGCACGGGCTTTAAATATACCCTGCATATATCCTTGGGATCTCAGTGAAAAATCAGAAGTTAGAGTTTTAATAAATGATCAGGTCATTGAAAAGCTGCACAAAAGATTTTGTCAGTTGGTCTAGTTCACACCTCATTCATCTCTGCACTCTTCCTTTTCCTTCTTGGCTTGAGCATTTTAACTGTAACTGGTAAAGTGCTGCCCTGGTGCTTCACCTCCATCTTATTGGGTTGCAGAGGTGTGAACTGGATTTCCATCTCAGGTTTTGGGAACCGACTAGTTTTTCCATCCTCCGTGGACACTTCAGTAGAGTCAAGGACAATTTCTGAATGATCCTGTAAGTACATGGAAATTGTAAAAGAACGTTTTCAAATTACTATGAATACTATATAATACATATCAACACCCCCCCAGTGGATTGTAAAGTAGCTGTTAGCTTTCAGAACACTTATGATAAAAGTGAAGAAATCTACTTCAACTACAGCAGTTTAACCCTAATTTTCTGAAACATTTTCTTTTTATTAACTTTTAAAAGTTAACATTTGTATCTATGGTCACAGAACTTTCCTTGCTGAACTCAACCTGATACCTTGTTTCCAAGCCATTTTTTTGCAAGGGCAGAGACCACTTGTCAGGGTTTTCATAGCTAGTGGTAGTAGAATTGACATGATTGTCTCCATCTTAACTCTGCTGCCCCTTAGGAACCAGGCAGTAACAGCAGCTTTTGTGTGAAAAGTATAATCTTCCTGCGGCTTATCTTTAGGAAGCTCTCTTCCCCTTCTACACTAGAGAATTCCAGAGTAACTGCTGTTTCTCCTTATGCTGGTTCACCCTGAAGGGTACCTCCTTCCTCTTAAAACAGAAAGTGGTAAAAACTCATGGAAAGCCAAAAGGTAGTCACCCTCTCCAAAAGGTTCTGCTGGGATTCTGAATGGGAATACCAGCACCACTGTGTTCCCAAGAATGGAGTAGACTAATAAAGTTACCCAGGAAAGGTTAGTGTCACTAGCTCACAAAGCTACACATGGGAATCCTACAGTGGAAGAGAGCAAACCTCAGTCCGCCCTTCTATTGCTCACCCATTTAAAAGGGTTTATATTTTTTTCCCAGATGACTTATCTAATAATCAGCCACTTCATATGCGTCACTGAGAGGAAAGTTTTCAAGAGCACACAGTTGAAGTCAGTTACAATTACTTAATTATATTACACAGCCTTTATTCCTACCTTTGTGTACACTTCAAATATTGTTTGGT
This sequence comes from Atrichornis clamosus, assembly GCA_013400975.1. Taxonomy (NCBI): domain Eukaryota; kingdom Metazoa; phylum Chordata; class Aves; order Passeriformes; family Menuridae; genus Atrichornis; species Atrichornis clamosus. Next base: position 45,892 of record WBMZ01012652.1, on the reverse strand, counting down.
TTGGTTTTAAGTAGGATGCAAGATAGTGTTTTGCTCTTATGAACCCCCATATGGGCTGGTACCTTTAATTACAGAATAATCTCAGCACACGATATGTGACATCATGAAAGTTGCAACGCCCTTAACACGGACTTGAAATGCCCTTAACATGGACATAATCAAACTGAGATGTCACTACAAATACCATGTCTCCAAACCTCTAGACCCTGGATTAGTTAACTACTTTTTGCCTCAGGTATAGAGAGAGGTAATATTCGATTAACTAAAGTACTTCTTTTCTGAGAGTGTGAAAGAGAGAGAAAGAATGACCAAGAATTCAGAACAGAAGATACAGGTAAAGTACAAAGAAGTTGTAGGAGCTTCCCAATACTATATACAGGAATACTGAGAAAAAAACCAAAACAGAATTATTAACATATCATTAGTACATACTTTCAATAAATTACAAATATACCTCTTTGTTTACAGACTGATCAATTTTATCTTGTCCTTCTTCAGGTAAAGGTACTTCTGCCAAAGACTGAAGACTTTCATGGTTAAAGTGTTGTTTCATTTCCTTTATAAAGTCTTCTTTCTCTGCCAGCTGTTTCCTCAGTACTTCTACATCAGTTTCCTTATCCTAATAAACATAGCAAAAATTGCCATAAATTGCAGGACTGTCAAAAGTAAGTAACATATATCACGAGCATTGTGATTGCTTGGTATGATCAGTTTTGTAACTGTAGGCTACTCCAGTCGGGTATGAAATACAAAGCCAATAATTTAATGCCTCATGTAAAGTGAAGAAAAGTCTTATAAGAGTCTGAGGAAATGTAATGCAAAACTTTTTATTTTACTATACTTATTTAGAATTAAAAGTTCATCTCCCATTTGTTCATGAAGTTCTTGGTGCTGTGAAAAAGGCAACAAGTGTGAGAGTTGTTTCAGATATCCAGTCCAAATTTGCAATCAGAGTGTTTATTTGAACTACTTAATATTTTGAAATCCAAGTTACTATTACAAATTCAGTTTCAAACAAGCATAAAGCTTTTCTTTTTAAATTAGCTGCAAATGGTTTCAATATGACAGTGTTTAAGAACAAAAAATAGAGCCAGAATGAAGAGAGCAACTATAGTGTTTTGCAGAATGGCTAACAAACAACAACAACAAAAGATCACACAGGAAGAAGAAAGAGAATTGACCTTTTCTGCAGCCTTTAGTGCAGCCTGTTTCAGCTCCTCTATTTCTTTATCTTTTTGTATGGTGCTAGAAGCCAAACTCTTGAGCTGTACTTCCAAAGCTTCTACTAGTTCATCTCTCTCTTCACGCCACTTTTGAAGATTGCTGTCCTTCTCCACCAGCTGTGCAGCGAGTCTTTCCTAAATATGGAAAAGAGAGGTTGGAATAGAACACCACTTTTACAATGTCTAAACTTTTCTGCTAGTTTTGTTTTGCACAGTTAGTACTATTTTATGTCTTTAGTAAACTGAAGAGCCTATGTAGATCTTACAAAGCTCACGTAGAGCTAATTTCAGTACAAATATGCAAAAGCAAACCACATTTCAATTAGAAAATCTGTATTTATACTCTTGGTGAAGAGATTTTTCTTTTTTAAGAACCACCACTCCTGTTTGCTTGCTTGAAGATTTTACTAATAACAAGTCTGAGGCAAGAAATGCCACAGATTAAGTAAAAACAGTCATAAGCTACTAACATCCTTCTGTACTGATTTCACGTCCAGAAAGTCATTGCTGACTACTCCTAGATGCAAATATAGTTTTAGATTGTAGAGGTTCATATAATAATTTCATATGATTAAAAAATTACAACCTCGATGCAGTTCAGTGAACAAGGGGTCTTAATTATTTGCTATCAGTCACTCCAATGCTAGCACATATTACCACCATCAGCCTATCAACCAAGTACTTTTACTCCACATTTCAAAAATGCCTTTGCCCATTAACTTATTCCTTCTAAAGTCTTACAAGTTTTTGTTTGTTTTTTTAAGAAAATCCAAGCAGCAAATCTTATTTTCCAATCTAAGTTTTCTTAGCTTCATTAAGGAGCTACTCATTAAGTGTAGGTTATTTATTGGTGTTTTACATACAATATGAAATTTGAAGACTTCATGTGAGCTGGTAGTGATAGGACAGGAAGGAACAGGCTTGTTAACTTCCATTATGCACTAAGTTTTTTCATTTTATGACCCTCCTATTCTTCCCTTTTCATACTGAGAAGATCTCATCTAGGCTTTGCCATGTTAGAAAGTGAGGGAGCTTTGACAAAGCCCAGCTACTCTCAAGCACCCACACTGTTCAACACTTGGCATGGGATTTACTCTGTACTAGAAATGTACACTACAGGACTCTGCTGAGACATCCAATCACTTACAATTTCTGCTTGTTGCTTTACATGATGCTCTCTATCCTCCACAAACTTTCTCATTTCCCTGTTGCGATGGTTCTCAGCTTCTTTTACTTGATTTATGAGTCCCATTTTTTCCTCAAGCCACTTCTTTCTATCAGCTTGAAATTTTGCCTCATTTTCCTATTTTGATGAAACCAGAAATAAAACCGTAAGTAGAGATTTAAAAAAAGACTTAAAATTCAGAATACTATTAAATGGATTAATTTCAAAAACATAACAGAAATACTAGCACAATTTTACTCTAGCATATTCCCAGATACAAGTATTACATTCTCATTTGCCCTTCTCTATTGAGAAAAATTATCAATGTTCAGCATTTCTTATTCAGACTGGCACATCTTCATGGAACAGTTATTTTCCTCAAAGTGTGCTGGGTAAGTCACAAACGCTATAAAACTTACACTAAAAGTAATGGTAAAGAGACCACTTTTGAGTGGTAATGGTAAAGAGACACAAATCCCCAGTCTTTTATGCTGCCTTAAAGGATATGTTAGAAAACTAACTTCTACTTCAAGACTGAAAGGCAAAGAATGCAGTAGTTTGAATGAGATAGCATGTACCCAAGAATGTCACTTCAACCCACAGCACCTTTGTCTCCTATCACATTTAAATCTCTTGACAGACGTTCTACCACAGAAGACAGAAAGGCCCTGTAAAGTTGCTTAGAAGAAGAGTCTACTTGCTAATCCAAGGAGAGTTAGAGGTAAGTCCTCAGCCTTCCAGGAAGGGCTTAAGGTCATGCAGCAAGCACAAGATCTTGAGAGTTTGATTTAGCAACCGACAGGAAAGATGTCTGGAACTGATATCAGGAGTTGGATTAAGACAACTGTAAGAGGAGAGCAGCTACAGAAGCACCGTGCATGGCAGCAGCACAATGCAGGGCAGGGTGCACTCCATTGTGGGGCAGAGACGCCATATGAAAAAGATGCTTCAGAGAAGGTTTCCTTCACCAGTGCAACAATGCCATATCATGCCCATGCACACATGTCTATCATGCCTAGTGACACAAAAAAATATGGGAGTTATCTCACTTAAATCTAAGTATGAATGATGTAATTATATTTTACCTTCAGTTCTTTTTGCAGCTTTATTAAATCCTCATTTTCATTTATGGTTTTCTCCTCATTTTTGCTCATGTTTTGCTGCCAGTCACTATTACTCTGGTTATTCAGCTCTCTATATTTCTGCTTCCATGTTTCCAGTTCTAGTCAGAAGACAAAATGAGTTCATGTAATGTATAATTTTAAACATGTATTTGACCATGTTCACATCCTTCTACTAAAGTTGCTTGGATTTATTAACTGTGCTCACAAATAGACAACAGAAGCCTTTTAGGAAATAGCTACATGTTATATAAAAGTAATGCCTAAATAACCATTAACAAGTAACACCAGAAATGTAAAGCAGCTGTCACAATACACATTCAAAACAATTTTGATTCCCTGCTCCCTTTACATGAAGAGATTACCCAAAACTAATCTGTTGGTCTCTTCTAATTTGGCTTCAAGCACTTGATCTTGTTCAATCTGAGTCTGTTCTTGTTCTTCTAATGTCATTCGCATATCTTCAATTATTTTTTCCTTTGCACACAGATCTGAAAATTTGAAAATTAATTTACAGATGAGCCTCCTCCTACTTCCCACCATTCTCTCCCAAAGTCACTTAATTACAAGTCACTTCCCCATTCCCTGAATCAAAAGCTCTAGTAGAAAGAAAGTGACCATCTTTACTGGACTATTCAAATCCCAAATCCTTAAATGATTCTACTCCCATCATCTCAATTTAGACGTGTGTTTTGGTGTTAAATGTCAGACTATGGCTTGTATGACTATGAGAAACTAACCATTGTTCAAGAGCTAAATGTTTACCAAATCTGCAGAAACTTTGTGCTAGCATGCACAATATTGTGCTAGTTCATGCATTTGTTGAAATGGACAACTAAAATGGCAAATAAATCCCAATATTGAATAAGTTAACACTAATACTTTCTCTGAGGCTTATGTTTCTCAATCTGAAACTGTTTCTTTGCCTCCAAATCTATCTAATAACAGTTCAATTAAAATAACTTTCTGACTATGAGATTTTTATGTCCAGGCTGGAGTTTCTCAGTATTCTAAAATATAAATATAGAAGACTCTCCAAATTTCTTATCAACATGACCACTCATTATGTTGACATGCACATACACAAAAAAATAGGAACAATAATGGCTTCTTCTGACCTTTATGTGTTTTCTCATACTGTCTGGAGATTTCTTCCAGCTTCTCATTATTCAACTGCTCCTAAATATGACATTGAAATCAAATTAAAGAAGAGATGTTGAAAGAAACAAATATATATGCTAGAAATTAGTAGCTTTTCCTTCTGAATGTAATAAGTAATGAATAAAGTGTTTAAGGCAAACAGCCTCAATAAGTAAATTCTTCATGTAGTATAAAGCAGAATTCAAGCTGTTTAAAAAATAACATGAGAAGACATTACAATTAACATATCTAAGTGTCGCTAATTAGAAACTCTGCAGGTATGAAGTATGTATTATTAGACAGATTGTCAAATTGCTTTAAATACTGTCCTGCATGAGAATTTCTTTAAACATTTTTCATTCATCCATTAAAACTAATTTCAGCTGGTTACTCTTATTTTTACCCCAACTTCTGTAAGCTTTCTCCAGTTGCTTGGAAAATTTGTCTCATTAATGGATTAGTTGAAAAAATTAAGAGGAAATAAAATTTTAGACAACAAAATACCTTTTTAAGTTGCAGGATTGTGCGCTGCTTGAACTCTAATTCTTCACTAAACTGGTTTTTAATTTTCTCAAGTTCATTAACTTTTTTCCTCAGGGATTTCTCCTCAGTTTGCATTGTACAGACCTGCAACAAGACAGCAAGCAAAACATAGATTTAGTTAAAAGCTTTGTACAATCTCTGTAAGTTATCTAAATAACCAACTACTTTAATTAAGAGCCAAATTTTAGCATCTTAGCTAAATTTCAGGTCTGGTAGTGCACCATACTGTACATCCTTCCAATGGAAGGATTTTCACCATAGAGTATGACATTTGAACAGGGGGGAGGGGAAACCTCAAACCAAACCAATCTAAAAAAACCTCCAACCTTAAAAAAAAAGCACCATAAAACCAAAATAAAGAAAAAAACCCACTCCCAAAACACAAAAAAACCCCCCCAAACGAACCAGGAAATATCCTAATTAAGCTACAATTTGGATGTCCTTCAGAAAAAAAAGTTTTCTTATCCGCTCTTTGCTATTTCTCAAGCAGAGGATTATACACTGAATGCTGAGTAGAAAAGGCTGCTGGGGAAGACACTGATACCTTTTAAGGCTTAACTTTCAAGCCTGACCTCTTGCACTAGTCTTTTGGATTTTAAGCTTTTGCAATATCCCATGAGGTGCGAAGGAGAACTACTGCTTGAAAACTTTTACTAATGTTAACTGTTAGTATTTAGATATTTTATTTATTCATTTCTTCTCCCCAACCTCAGCAGAAAGCGTAGCTCAGATTTAGAAGAGTCTCTAGAAGTTAGTACTTTCCTTTTCTGACTAATCTATATCTTTTCCTCCCAGAGATCATAATTTTCCACAAGTCTGAAGACTGACGTTTTGAAGTCAGCACAAATAACAGCATAAGACTACTGTTGTTATAAAGATTATAAAGTCCTTCTCCATAATCAGATTAGTCATAGTTTCCACAACCCTTTTTCAATGGTATTTAAAAAATACACATGACCCTTCAATATCGGTACTAATCGGTGTTCTGACATCTGCATTGAAATTTACAACTTCAATGGCTATGTAATTTAAGATTCAATATAACTCTAAATGTATGACTCAAAATGGCCTTATTGTGAATCATTCTTAACATTCATAGCTTGAGATTAGTGAAAACAGGTTTTAATAACAGAACCCCAAGGCCAAACTTGCAGAAAAAACATTTTGCCTATAGTTACCAACCTCTTTTTGTACTTGCTGAATTTGTTTCTTGGCATCACAAAATTTCTCTTTCAAATCTGTATATTCTTCCTCTTTCCTCTGCAAATCTTTTTTCAAACTTTGTACCAGGGCAGAGCTCTCAGAAAGATCTTTATGTAGCCTTGGGTTAGAAATCGAGAGACATAAAAAACATTAGTCCCACACATTAACTTGGGCTCTTTGCTGGTTTTATTCACAAATAGAATCTCAGCTCTTACCAGATCAATGACAAGCTTTATAATTTTACTTTTGGATTTCAATTGCATATTATATGATCCTGAAGTAACAAACTGCTCAGATTAACTTCTAAACACTGACATTTAAAAAAATACTATCATTTTAAGCACAGTAGAGCAACCATTTTAATCATTAGGTGGCCTTACAAAGGAAAAAACCCCCAAGGTTAATATCAAATAAGACAAAGTTGATTATTACATCCCAGTCCTTGTAAGTACCAAGATAAATAGAACAAAAATGGAAAAAACCCGATAACATTGCAATAAGTACTGCCATCACAAGGGCTGCACAATAAGTTTGGTGGGTTTACTTTGAAGTGGTCACATTTATTTCAAAGTTAACAGTAAGACATTTTCTACTTTTAAACTAAGGTTTTTTAGATTCTTTAAGTGATAACATAGTAAAAGGTCTCACAAAAGGAAATTCTTTCAAAGCTTCACAAGCACAAGGTTGGGGATCGTCAGACCTTCATGTTAAATTGCACTTTGGAGTATATGCACTACCCACACATATGGCACTACAGAAATCACAGTCAGGAGTAGGGCTATAATTGCCAACTCCTTAATATACAGCAAATATCTCTCAGATACATGTAATCTCCTATTTCTTAGAGATGTAAAAAGTAAAGGGGATTAGGGAAAGTTCTACCCTCTACACCCATTATTCCTTCAAGTCTTAGTTCACCTAGAATAGCTATTATCAAACCCATCTGTTTACTTTTTACTCCCTAAGCTTTTTTCCCCCCATTTCTTCCTTTCCTTTCATGATTCAGTCCTTTCCAAAGAAAACGTCCTGTTTTCTACAAGTTACAGGATATAACATTAAACAATATGACATTTTTTTCAGAAAGTGTCTTCAAGAAAGCTATTAGAAATCTCTAAATAATTAATTTCGTTGTACGGTCCTATTTCCCTGCACAATAGTTCCACATGATTTAGATGTATATTTTTGAAAGAATATACAAAGAGGTGAGAAAAAAACATAGCCAGCAGAATAGGCAAATATAAAATTCAAGTATTATATTGAAACTTCTCAAAGAAGCAGTTTGGTTAATCAAGTTTATAAACATGCAAATGTGTTATGTCAAAACAAACTGATGTTGACATGAGGGAGTTTTAACTTAATTCTATTCTCAAAGGGCTAGGAGTAATCTTATTATTTACTTACAATTCCATAGATTGTATTTGTTCACACTCATTTTTCTCCTTTTCCTGAAGAACGTGTTTCATGGTCTCCAAACTGTTCATCAACTGCACAACTTCATCCTTCAGATTTGCTTCTTGAGCATTGAATTCTTCCAGCTTTTTGTCTGAATTGGTACATTTCTCTTGCAGAGCTACTGTATTACTTTCTAGATTTAAAATAATAGATTCTTTTTCTTTAAGTACTTCTTCTAACTTTTTTATGCTGTCATCTTTAGTCCTAAAAGCCTCCAATAGGCATTCAAGATCTCTTATTTTTCCCTCGTAGCTGGTAACTTTCTCCTGAAACTGTGCAATTACTCTCTGATCTTCTGCAGCCTGTTTTTCAAAATCCTGTGTTTTCTTCTGCATTTGCTCTTGTAACTGATCCATAAAATCTTTTTCCTTTACAGACTGATGATGTTGATCTGTAATCTCATTTAATTTTACTTTTAGTTGATTATTGTAATCCTCACTGTCATGAAGTCTCTTCTTTAAGTCTTCAACTTGTTGAAGTAGTTCTTGAATATGATGACTTTTTTGTGAAGAAGCCTTAATCATAATTTTGCATTCTTCCCAAATGCTTTCAATAGTGTGGTGAAAGGAGCTCTCTTGTTTCAGATTTGCTGTAGAAGCAGTTTGGAACTGCATGGATAAAGGACTCATTTGAGCTGTCTCTGATTCATCTTTTTGAGGGTCTAAGGAATCCTTTAGATTAACTAAATCTATATCCACAGAACAAGACTCTAAGGGACATTTATACAATTCATCTACCTGGGATTGCATTGTTTTAATTTGTGACACTTTATCTATTATATTTTGTTTAGCATCTGTTACTTCATTATTTAGCTGAATAATCTTTTCTTCTTGTTCCCTATTTATAGTTTTCTGTTTGTCCAATTCAGAAACAGTCTCCTGATATTCAGCTCGACATTGTTGAAGTTCTTCACTTAAGCCAGAAGCCTTTTCTTCAGAAGCAGACAGCTTGAAATGCAGGCTTGTTATCTGCTGGCTTAACTCTTCTTTTTTGGTTTTTTCTCTTTGGCATTGTTCTTCAAGTGCAGCTATCTGACCTTCCAAGGTTTCAGTTCTTGCCTTCAGTGCTAGTATTTCCATGTAGGTCTCAGAATCATTAGTTCTCTCTAGATCAAGAGAGTAATTTTCCCAATTCTCTCTCTTATCTCCTAAAAATAAAATGGAAACAACATCAAGAACAAATAAATCTCCATACAGTTCAGGTTAAATAAAATCAACACTACAATTCACTAGCAACACCAAATAGCAATTTCTCTGTAGAAAATGGTCACCACCTAAAAGCCATACCCTCACGGAATTTTGGAGTCTTGAGGTAGAACACTGAGCTGTTTTATATGCAATAAATGCCTCTAGGCATAATTTGCAGAATGAGGTGTTCAGAAGACTTAAAGTTTGCTACAATTCTATTCCAAACTTCTATTCTGCAGCACTAGCAGAGAAATCTGATTAATTTTACTAGTATTTGTAACACCTGTGAGCTAGATAATATTCACAGTTTCCACCTTCACTGATTCAACAATCCCTTTAAATAGAGCTAGCAATTACCCATCCTACACTTAAAGGAGTAATGGTGTCATATGCTTTTCTGAGAAGTTTCACCCACACTCTATATGGCCTTACCTTAAAAATGAAGCTAAAAATACAGCATGAAGGTTTTTTTGCTTAGTGTTTAGAAACCTACTGAAAAAAGAAGTGAGGAAGGTTCCAAATAAGATTAAAGGGTAACTATTAATGCCCACACCTAATATGTTGCATGTAGAGTTCTCCAAGATAGATTTACAATGTCATCCCTACCCAAAATTTCCATAAGTATTTTATTAGCTTAAGATTTTTTTTCCCAAGGTAATGAGCAATTCTATCTAAAATCACATGTATTTCATCACCTTTAAAACTGACTCCAGCTGTATTTCACACAAGTGTTTTAGAATCCAATTGTGTACCTTTAGTAACATGTATACTATATTTTACTATTAAATCAAGCCTGACAGACTATCTCTAAGGATTAGGTCATCACAACTATGTATTACAGGGAGATATTGAAGGTACAGTACTCACAGAATCCATCCTAAGGTAGAGTTAGGCAGTCATCCCACTTTGGGACCATTTAGCACATGTGTACTGCATGGAAACATGCTCTGAACAGATCCAACAAGTTGTATAGTCACTAACAAAAATACTGAAGCATTAGTGATACTGTTTTCATTTCTGAATGATCAAAGTGGACATGACACTTTGCTCCTGCTTGTCTGTAGTTTTCCTATTCTAAAAAGATACATCAAATGCTTCTGCTAGATCAGCCACAACAGCAGCTTGACTGCAGCATATAAGGTCATCTTTTTAATCCTTACAACATTGAAAATTTTGAATTTAGAAATGGTTCTCTAAAAGCCCAGTTATGTAGTGCCAAGAAAACATATTAGACTAAATACTACACATTCCTCACCCTGGACTGGAATTTTGCATTCTTTAAAAGGGAGAGGTGCTGAGGTGTCTTAAGACACGCTTTGTCAAACGCACTAGTCTTGGCTTCAAACGATTCTTACTCGAAGCTGTACAAACAAGAGAAATGCCCTATTGGATTCACATAGCAGTTGACCTAGCCTATTATTTTTACCTCTTTTTGCTACTACTGGTAGGCCCAGACATTATCTAGGAACCATTCTTGATATTGAAGAATTGAGACAATACAATCCTGCTTAATTCTTTCAGTATCTATACATGAACCTGTTGGCTCTTAGCTTGTCTAACTATGCCTCGAATCTGAGAATTACCCACCTCTCCCACCTTGTAGGGCAGCAAACATTAGAAGTTCAATAGCCTCCGCATGAAGTGCTTTGTTAACGGAATCACAGAAGATCCTGAGTTTGAAAGGACCCCCCCAAGGATCAAGAGCACAGCTACTCTCCAGTCTCTCCTGCCCCAGTCTGTACTTACAGTCAGGGTTACCCTGTCCCAGGTGCAGAAGCAGGCACTTGTCTTTGTTAACTTCATACAGTCGGTGATTGCCCAACCTTGCAATTTGTCAAGATCTCTCTGCATGGCTTTCCTGCCTTTGAGGGAGTCAACAACTATCACTGGCAAACTTAGTATAGCTTTGGGTCCTGCATTCAAGTTAAGATGTTGAAGAGAACTGAGCCCGTTAAGGAGCTCTGGGGAACCCCACCAGTGCCTGGATGCGAGTCTGATGTTACCCCATTTGCTAGAACTCTTTGCACCATAAACTTAAATCTGATCTACTACAGTGAGTGTTCCCTTGTTCTTTTGCTGCACAGTGTAACGAGGGGTAGTCCAACATTTAGTTTATTCACCATCTGAAACCTCAGTTTTCTGTGATCATGTGAATTTGACAGTTCTCTTTTCACAGAAAGGAAAGGCCTTTCACCTTCCTTTCGCATATGCTTTCCACAGTTCTATGAGAAACTGAAGCCAAGCTGGGTCCTCAAGCCAAGTCAGAGACAGACAACTGTTAAAAACACCATTTTGCACAAGTCCCATATAGTTCAGTCTCACTTATTGACTTTATTCACCTGATGAGCTCACAGATAAAGCAAGAAAAGCAAAAAGATTGAAATTGCAAGCATGAGAGTTGTACAAAATATGCCATTTGTGGACTTAAATTAAATTTACTTCCATTCATACATATGGAAAGCATTTCTCCTATGCCAGCAGTGCCACCTTGACCAGAGCTGGTGCGTTCACAGTACGCACACAGAATGAAACATCAAGGCTCACAGCATGTACTGTATGACTGAACAGTCAGTAAGTCATTGATACCTTTGATGCTTGCTTAGACAATTTTCAAAAACTTGAGCAGGAAATGCTACTTTCTCAGAAGTCCAGCAACAGAAAATTTAGTACAAAACCAACTGTTAAAAAATTGCCTAAGAACTACAGCTGGGTATGCAGATGGGTACACAGATGAGAAAAAGCATCAGAAAAGAGTCTAAAAACTAACTTTTATTTAAGGCATTTAGGCGTAAACTATATAGGACCCTCTGCAAAATAGATGATATTTACAGAACAGTTACTTCCGTTTACAGTTTAACATAGCAGATTTCCTCCTCATAACACAACGTTTACGCTTCACAGCTTTTTGCTTCTGTTCTGGCATAGAACTCAAGTTTTTTTTGAGGACCCCCTGTTGAGTGATGGTAGAAATTGTACCTTTCTTTGTAGGTGGCTCTTCTGAAGTGGGCTTATTTTCCAAGCAACGTTTTCTTCCCACTTCCAATACAGTTTCCTCACAATTCTTGAATTGGCTGCTTTCAATCACTTCATTAGAGTTCTTTTCTGCTAATTTTCTCTTAATGGCAGCCAAAGTGTTGTCCTGTGTTAAGAGAAATTGCTTTGAAATTGAGCACTGGAGAGTTTTGTAAGAATATTTGTATGTAAAAAGCTACCAAGCCTTCTATATACAAATATTTTTACACAACTCTCTGGTAAGGTACATAGTCAGAGGGAAAAAGTCAGTTACTGATCCATTACTTAAATCAAGAGCCAGTGCACCCTCAGACACTAATAAACACAATATTTCACATTGTACAGGAATCAGAGCAAGAGACTAGAGAACTACAAAATGCAAGACTTGCATTAAGAGGAGTTAGTTTACCATCTGAAAACAATTTCCAGTGTCAAAAGAGTTGATGAAATCTCCCACTTTGTTCAAAGGGCAGTCAGTTCTACAAATTTGTCACTTTCTGATCATGGTTGGTAGAGTTGCAAGCCTTAAAAGCCTTCAGCAAACCCACAAATACTCTTTGTCATGATAATCTGATGCAATTTGAAAGTCTAGTCAGTTTGCCATACATACTTTATATGTCTATCAGACTAAGAAAAAAGTTTTTTGCTTGTAAAATAGCCCAAATGGCAAGCCCTGTGGTTGTCAAGGACCAACTCTTCATCTCTAAGTACTTCATTAAAAAACCAATAGACTATAGAATAGACTTGAGGTTTGTGGCCATATTTAAAATTTCATGACACACAGTCTCATAGAAACACTGGAGCCTTGCTCTTGGAAAGAGTAAGTCAAAGTCACCACACTAAAACTCTAAATGCATGTTTTGGGGTTTTTTTTACCTGTATACATTTAGCCAGGCTAGTCTTCCAGCATTCAGCAGCTAACAATAGACTAGACAATTCCAAGTTTTGTTAATCACATCAAAAGCAGAGATACCTATGTCATACCTTCTTAAATCAAACTCTGCTCAGTATTTTCATATTAGTGCTCTTCCCTTGAAAGTGTGCAAGCATGGTAGAGGTGGGTGGAATACACTGAATTTTTTTTCCAATTTACACAACCATTGTCTTTTTTACATTATTAGATTCTAACTTTCATTAAAATTGACTTTTTGTCGCAGCAAAACCTTTTCTTCCTCTTGCAATGAGGCAAAAAATAGAGAGTGATGCACTTCCTCTATTCCAACTGTTTAAGTCCTCACAGTTTGAGGTTTTAAATTTTTTTTAATGACTCTTCAGACTCTCATCTAGAGTCCTCTAATAATTTCAGGTCACTTAAGTTGTTATGCTTCTTAAAGTCCCATTTTTTTTACACACACCCCTGCAAACATTTTGCTTTAGTTTCAATGCCAACTGCCCTGCTACCATTTCAAGTAGCAATTATTTACAGAAACTTCACCTTTTTCAAAGTAAAGTCCAGTATAAGCACACGCTGAGATTTTTTTGTATAAAGACAACTGAGGTGTTTAAGACTTACATAGTCTTTTATGGTTTCTTCTGAACGGGTTATCAGACCTTGTAGTCTCATAATAGCTTCATCTTTTTGCTCCACAATATCAATTAGTTCTTGAATCCTTTTATTTTGCATATTCATTTTCTTGGGGAAAAAAAAGTAGTTTAGTGTTCAATTAACTCTAACTTGCTTTTAGAAGCAAGATGAGTTAATCTATGCTTTATATAAAAGAAAAAAAGCTACAAGCATAGTGTAATAGCATTTTAAGTTAATGGAATGTAGTATTAAAGCAAATAATTTTGCACAAGTTTTTTTTGAGAAAGTTACCTCAGTTGCTTCTTTAAGTTGCTCAGCAGACTCATCCAGTTTAATCCTCTGTGTTTCAAAACCTGTAACAGGAAAAAAGCCTGCATCACATAACCAGGCATCACATAGTTTACTCAGTAATCCATTTCTTTGTATCTTCTGGTACCTCAGTAGTTTTTGAATAATTTATTTTCAAGCTGACTTCCACTTACAGGACACATTACAAAAATTGTTTAGGTTTTCAGAACTGGACAATTGGACCTTGCAACCCATACGAAATATAGATCATATCAAAAAACCTCTGCTGAGATCATTACGAGGTACTGCTAGTTTTTCCTCCAAATTTCCGCATGATGCCGGAAAACACGGCATCAGCAAAATGTCAAGAATTACAGGGATTACAACAAGGAAATCAGTAATTTTGATGTTTTATCTCTCAGTTTGTAAGTCTGCAATTGACAATTTTAAGTTTCATCTTAAAAATGAAATAATCAAGGCCTGTAGTGTTGTTTAACCTGAACATACAAGACAATGGATTGCCACCACTATATGACTGGGTTACAAAATCCTGCTCAACTAGATTATTTCTATTTTACAGTAGTCAGTTTATTTTTTTTGTGTCGTTCATATCACACTTAAACTCAGCTTACCTCTGGTTTTCTTTTCCAGCTGTTCCTTGGTCTCAACTAGTTCAGCAGTTATTTTTGCCAGCTGTTTTTCAAGACAACCTATGGTTTCCTGGGGGTCCTCTAGGGACACAATATACTGGTGTGCTGCTTCTGCCTGATTTTTGATATCAGTGATATCATTTTGCAGAGAATCAATAACACCCTCAAAATCAATGCAGGCACCTGTCCCCATACTGTATTTTTCATCCTGAAAGATAATTTATATTCCTGTAGAATTGCAAACAACTACACAAAAGCCATTACTTCTACAGAAAACATGGAAGACCATTATGAATTCAAACATATGAGTACTGTTAATTCTTACTTCAAAACCACCTTGTGGGTTCATATGCATTTTGATTGTCAGTTTCTGTCTACCTTCACCCACCAGTCTCCAGTATCAAGTAACAGCAATCTTATTTTTATAACATTTAATGACCCACCATTACATTCTCCTTTATATCTCCACAAAAATATCACCTCCAACATTATTATAAAAGTCAGCATATTTTAAACCAATGAGAATATTGAACGAACACAGCAAGGGAATAGTTTTAGAAGAAATACATCGGAAATTTTCATATAACCAGAAAATTCTATGAGGTCAAATAAGTCTGTGGTAACTTATATCAAGCTGTAATCAAAGTACTGACTTTATATCTTTCCTCTGTTCTTTTAAAAACTAAAGGTTTCAAACTCACAAGAGACAGGCTCAAGTTAAAAGCCTAGTTATAGCTTAAGTGTATGCAGAATTCTCATTTCTTCAGTTGTAGCTACAACTGCCCTACAAGACAGGTCTCTGTGTCTACTCCAGCACAGTCCATATATGGGGTCAAGTCAGCCTCAAAAATTTTAAATAAGCACTAAATACAATGGACTTTATATTGTAATTGCAGATTTCCCTCCAATTTCTTTGTACAGAATAATTTTCACTTTGTGTTAGAGAAATGCAGAAAAACCCCAAAATTCCTGAATCCCAAGGCTCAGCAACTCCATCTATTCAATGGGATAAATATATCTTGCTGAGGACACAGTTACACTGCAAGCAATTCCTTGAAACAGTCCTGCTAATTCTTGAGAAATACCACGACCATAACAGGTAGTTAGTAAAAGGGACATTTGGGGCAGACAGATGAAAATACCAGAGGTCCAGCTTGTTCACCACAAGGACGATCTTGCAATTTACTTTTTTCATCTGCATTTTTAGTATAACTATTTACAAGTTCCTTGAAGATTTCCAGGCGTTTTTCAGAATTTTCTTCAAGCCGTGCTCGTTCGTGAGAAAGGCACTCCCTAGAGTAGGAAAATTAAATCAGCTAAAAGCTAGCCATGAGAGAGCCTAAAAAGTTATTAGTACAGTTGCCTATAAACAAAGATGCTTTTGTCTTTATTTCGGCAAAACAAAACAATACACAAAACAATGCTGCTACACCAAAACAGAAATATATTTCACACATGCAGGAAGAACAAGGAAACAAATACATAGATTATGGATAGCAGTTAACAATAAACATTTTTTCTAAGCTTCTTGAGACCAAGTATTTGTTTGGAGTATCACTAAGGCAAGAAGTAACCAAAGAATTTGCAAATGTCATTCTTTCTACAGACAAAGTATCAGCGCAGCTCTTCTCTTACAAAGAGCTCTACAGGAACAAACGCTGCTCAAAAGTATACACACACATTCCTACCCATCCCACAGAAAAATCAAAGCCTTTTCTACAGAGCATTTTTCCTGAACTCATGGACCAAACAGAAACCAGCACATTAACAGATGCAGTAGAAGACTCGATCTAGCAGAAGATTGTGGTCTCTTACAACCAAGAGAGATTTAAGAAATAAGTCAATTTACTTTCACTTTCTTAATCAGTAACTTTACAACCACTTAAAGCCAGCTTACTTGAAATCTATTTCCCGCTCTGCGAAATAATGGGTAAATTCTTGTATCACTTCTTCACGAATTTTTAGTTCCAGCAGTAACTTATTCTTCTTTTCAGTAATTAGTTTGTTCCTCAGCTCTTCTATGAGACTCAGGAGCATCTAGAATTACAATTATCATCACACTTTTCATAAAGAAATAATTTTCCAGAAGTGAGACTTTTCCCATTCCTCAAACACTACTAGACTTTACTCTGCAGCTGGCAAAAGTTTCTCCAGTTCTTTTATTAGCTTATTCATAAGCAGGAGGATTTACAAGTATATTGAACTACCTGTTTGGTACTAACACTGCAATTTTTAAGTTTGCACGGAGTGGATATTTGCAAAGAATACTGAGTTTATAACAAAAATTCTTGAAGTTATCTTAAAAGATGGGCTTAAGAACCACAGAATTTGGCCTTTTTTTCCAGATGCCCATTTTTGGGTATTAACGAAACCTCCACAAAATGGTCTCTAGTCCTCTGTTCCCTAGTCCTTGTCTTTCCTAGAAGTGACAAAAATTGCTTTTTCCTAAAGAACAGTGTTCAGAGTTTTCTTGTGCATAGAATAACAAAGGAACAATCTTTTGAGTTGCTATAAACCAGATAATATTTTCTGTGTATTGACCATAAGATACCAAAAGAAGAGAAAGACAAATCCACAATGGTTACTGCTCAGTCTGTACTTTGACAGATTTCACAGTTTTCCCACAATAAGCACTACATAACAAGTCATCCCACTCGTAGTTCTAAATACTGAATTTAGGAAGAGTAAGGTGATGAGGAGAGGGAGGGGAAAAAAAAAAAAAAAAAAAAAGAAAAAGGCTGAGATGGAAGAAACCAGAACACATTGCTTCAAGGCTCCATGTTACACTTATTCTTAAAGTAGCCCTGGCACATACCATGTATTTTTCTTTCCCAATGACAACTTTATTTCCTTCATTTTCCTGTACTGCTTCTTCTCTTGACATACTCTGCTGTTCCTCCATCTCATCATCATCATTTTCTAACACATCTTCCAGGCTTCTGTCCCATAGGATAGTAGCTCTTTTCCTTGGGATTGGCATTCTAGTGACATTGAGCAGTGATGATTCTCCTGCCAATTTCTGGCCAAATGACTGATCTTGGGGAAGAATAGATGTGTCCATAACTACAACCTACACAGAAAATAAAGAACAAAGTTATTGGTATTTTTTATACCTCTGCTGGCACTTGGAAGACCGGTTGCACTCTCCTATAGGTCTCCTGAGCATACTACTCTCCTAGCTTATCCTCTGTTCAGAGTCACTACTTAAACCAGTTTCCATCTAGAGAACAAAGTTGTCACTTTAGTCTAACCATTCTTTTGATCCAAGGAACATTCATGTCTCACTAACTGGATAACCTACAAGAGGATTGCCGTCTCATGCACAAATGGATTCTCCATTTCCTGTACTTTGAGTTTCCAGTTGCATTACATGAATGCCATCCTATAAAACCCATTTCTTGAACAGCTCTGTAACCCCCAGTCTGCTCCTTCTGGTATGGTACTTAACCTGCCCACATTCCAAAGGCATGGACTTAACTGTCAACAAAACTTTTCCATGGCTTCCATTAAAGCTACAGCACTGATCCCCACCACTTTCATCTTCCAACTTTGCCAAAATCGTATCACTGCACATACTCTACTCACTCTGCTTCCACCTTCCCACTGAAGCCTCTTTGTACAAAAATGACCTTTCCAATTCTTTGGTGCTCTATTTGTTTTATCAGTATTTCAGATGAGCAATATTCCAAGTTAAGATAACATTAGTATATGGGACAGTCAGAAGTGAGATAATGTTAGGTCTACAGAAAAAATTTATCTACATCTCAGAGAATTTCTTCCAGATATAGTAAGTACCTTGTTAGGCTGGGTGTTTCATAGGAATTACAAGTTTTCAGTAGCTGCTTCCACCCCCACATTCCAAAGGAAAAAAAAAGACCCAATAAAGCCTTTTAAGGAGGTCTAGGAGATAAAACTGATCCAGGTGTAATTAGAAATATGATTGCAACGAGACAGAAAAATCCAGTAACTAAATTCATATTCTTAAGAGTGAGAGAACCTGCCCTTTAAAGCAAATCAAAGTGACTGATAAACCAGACAGACTACAACACACTTACTTTTTGTGCAATGGCTGAGAACTTTAGCACACTGAGTGTTTCCTCATATGCTGAAGCACATTTGCTTATGTTTACTATCATGTAAACCTTCCCCTTTCCACTGAAGAATCCTTGAAGGAAATGAGTTAACTTACTTTCCCGAAAGGGTATGTGCTGCTGCAACCTTTAAAAGACAAAAGCACAGATGATCAGAAGTTTAGTAAATTCCAGTCAGTGTAAGAGCTATCCAGCCTGAAGACTTGAAAATTTCACTCTTACTATGACACTAGTGACAAAGGTGTTTTAAATTTTAATTTTAGATTTAAATTTATTCCAAAGTTTGTTTGATAAGCCAAGCTCAGAAAAAGAAAGTAAAATTGCTAAAATCTATGACAGCACGTTTAGAGGACATAATAATTTAAATGATTTAATTAAAAAGTAAAACAAGGCAAGTTTAAAGATAACTTTGGTACACCAACAAGACTACAGTATAGACTTCATAAGTCTATACATCTTTTCTACTAAAAATTTAGATGTTAATACTGTATATTTTAAACAATAGCTTTTAAACATTGTAGGCAATACCTAAAACCCACAACCAGTTGGCAATTCATAAAAGGACTTACTTTGTCTGCTGACAGTTCTTGAGTGCATTGATACACTTGCCTAGAGTCAGGAGGGAGGTATTTATATTTCCACTCTCTTTCAATCTGTCACCCTCATTGCGGGTCTTGGTATATCTCTCAGAACCAGCAAGATCACACAATGACAATCTGAAAACAGACAAGGAAAATTCACTCTACCTTAAAGATGCACAAATTATCCACTTTTAAAAATGATCACTTTTCCTCATCCTTCTCAAATTTGCTTCCTAATCAAATTTCCCACTATTTTCTGCTAAACATTTTCCCAACGTGCTTCCTATTTCACACCCCGCCAATCCCCATCCTCTTCCTCCTGGGGACTCTCAGGAGTTCAGGAGTACAGCAGTCTGGCAGCAGCCTTGTGCTGAGCAGAGGGGACAAGACAGAGAACAGCATTGCAACCTGATGGGTTGAGGGAGAGAGCCAAGTACTGTATGAAGGTAGAAGGGGGGAAGTCACCATACATGCAGGAGGCTCTGCCAGTGAGCTCTGGGTGCAGCACCAGTGCATCAACATGGAAGATAATTGACAACTTCATCACGAGAGACAGACTCTGTTCCGAACTTACTCATTGACTCGGGTCACCCGTGGTGTTCCTGAATCTTCAATTTTTAGTACTTTAACTGTGAATATGCTGTGACTAAAAGGAGAAATTGAAATCAGCGGAGAAGTATAAACTAGACCAATACTTTCAGAACATTTTTTGCCTCCGCAACATCTATTCAAAGTGTTCTTAAAAATGTTGACATATCTAAGCATATACTATCAGATACAAACTCTTAAAGAGATGTTTATGTAGCATGTATTTTGTTTTCTCCTCAGACATTTAGACGGAGTAAAACTAAGTGTTTTTGTATAGTATTTGATAAAACGCTGTTAGCTTTAGTACATGTTCCATCTTACCAAAGGATTGAATCCCTTTGGCTTAAAGCATTATGTTACATACTGCTAAAAGATACCAAAACTGAAACCTAGAAATCTAGGCCTTAAAGCCTCTTCCCTTCCTGAAAGTCACAAGCCATAATTTAGTTTCTCCTTCCTCCCACACGCCATGCTAATGTCCAATGCTATTCAAAGTGTTTCTTACCTTCTGCTGGAGCAATTATTTAGCTTTGTGCTCGCATTACTCTGGTGTTTCAACCCCAGTTTTAGAAGTCTAAAAGCTTCTTTAGAGTCAGAAATCTGAACCCACTGCAGATCTAGAGGAAGAACAAATATGACAATTTTTTTAGGTAACATTATCAAAATAAGTATTAAGGGGATAATGTATTCACACCAAGAATGCCACATTTACTTGAGGCATTTTACTACAGCTGCTCCAGACACAAGTTAGATGATGACAAATCAGATCAAAATGCCTCCTCTCATTAGGAAAGGAAGGACAAGTACATCACATAATTTCATAATTCTATTAGCACACTAAATATGTTCCATTCAAATTAAGTCAGCAACCCTAGCCTAAGCACTGAAAAGCCAAAAAAGCTAAGGTAAAATATGAGTAGAAAATCCTATATTTATATTCTGTAAGGCAGAATTCTACCTGGACAGCCTCTCTATTTTATACTACGATCATTGAGGAGGGAAAAGGGAGGAAGGGGAATATGGATATCACTCGAGGCCATCAACTTAACTGAAAAACATCAGAAGAACTTTGTCTGCAATATGATGACCATATGTCTGAAGTCTGCTTCTCTACAGAAAACACTGGAAAAAGCCCCAGAAACAAAAATCGTCAAAACTGTTGAGCCAATTATAAATACTGTTAAGAATTATTGGAGTCTTTTTAAGAAAATGGAAAACGGCAAACCACTAACAAATTTGACAATTGTTTCCAATATTTCTCCCATTTCAAAGAAATATTAAGGCAGTGGAGTGCAGAGGCTTTTGACAGTTACAGTCAAGCAAAAGACGAACAATATCAAAGGTATAGATACTTCTATGTATGCAGATTGTTGTCTTTCACACTCAAGGCAGACATTTCCAGTGCCACAGTGAAGGCAGGTAGGAGTTTTCTAATCCAAACATTTTGTTATTCTTTCGAGTTTTCTAATCTGAACACTGTTGCAAGTAGACTCACTTTTCAAATTACAATTTGCAATGTATTTTATTCACCTTTTACAAAAGAACATCCCTTGATGTCTTGAGCAAGGCGTAGTGTTTTTCTTTTCTTATCATTTGATATAGGAATCAGTAGATCATAAAAACATTCATTGTAAATCTCAAAAAATGAAACCCAAACGGAAAACTTGATATAATTTCTTGCAGTCGTGATGGATTGTTCTGACTCTTTTGAGATTTCTTCCAAGCCTGCCAAGCACAAAATATTACAAGACAATATAGACCTAGTAAAGTGACTTTCATTGAAAGAATTAGTAAGTGAAAATTGATACTACAGCAACCTGCTAAAAAAACCACTTAACCCATATGAAAATCCATTGAAGTTCCCATTCCCTAAATATCTAGAAGTCACATGCTTAACTTATTATTTCCAAGAGACACCTATTCTACTGCTTCCCTTTCCACTTTTAATTTCTATCAAACACATGGAGCTTGGTTAGAATTAGCCAAGTCTCTTCAATATTTTTAGAAGACAGAATTAAACTGACAAGACACTTCATTTTGACTTTTTAAAGTAAACCTAGTATTTAGGTAGTTTTTAAAAATGTTAAGATTAGGTTTATATAATTACTTACAGGTACTCTAAAAGTGTATCAAGGACACTAGCACCCATAGCATAAGTAGTACTACATTTCTTTGCTACAATTAATGCTCATTTAATGCCTGCTCATTTTATCCTTGGGTTTTTTTCCCAAATAACTTGCTCACTATCCATTCACAGGCATATAAAATTGACAAGTAGTCATTTTATTAACATAGGCCAGCAGTCAGTTATTGACCTGACAAAAGCTCTTTTTGCAGCTTTAATTGCAAGCGTTGTATGTAAAACATACCCTCAGAATCCATAGGTGCTTTGCTGCTAGCATTAATCTGGTGGTCTACCTACAAAAGAAAACAAACTTTAAAATATATTGTTGACAGTACACTACAAGTTACTTTTCTAACATCTCTAGTGTATTACTAGAGATAGGATATAGCATGGTATAGATAGGAATAGTATAGATACACAATATAGCATGTATAGATAGGAATAAGCATGGTTGCAATATGCCAATAGAATGATCCTGGCTACACATCCTGTCTAATTCAATGCACCTGTACACCACTATTGAAAGGGCTGTTCTTACCTTAATACTCATCCCTGTCACTCCCCTTAGGGTATTCTGTATTATCAGAATACAGCATTTCAGCTTGCTGAATCAGAAGCAGTCTAGACAGAGAAAACTAGAGGGGTGGGAACCCACACAGAAACAGGGTGATTCAAAAGGATGATTTGCAGGAGTCCAGTTGTAGTCTACACATTAGTCTTAATCTGCTAAATCTAGAGAGTCCTGAATTTTATTATTATTGGTATTTTGCTAATAGAGGATTTCATGTTTACAGCTTGCTAGGCCAAACCTCAGAAACAAAGGAAAATGTAGAACAGTAATTCACTTAAAAAAATTAAATGAGCAGCTTATTGCTTCATGATACATGCTTGAAATAAATGATAGAGTTGAAATAAAGTCTAGGTTTTAGTAAGAGAAAGAAAATTTTCTCCTGTTGAACTATTAATAAAAAAAAAGTAAACCAAATACCTACAGCTAGAGCTTAGGAGTTTCCTACACATACACTCTCTTCCCAATTTTAGTTTTGGTTAATTAGATTTCTTTCAGGCACAGAATTGCAAGTGAACGTGCCTAAAGCAATGAAATCTATCTACTGACATAAGCATGCTTAAGAGAGCTAACATGAAATAAAAACCAGGTTTGGTTTTTAGTGTTTTGTCAAGAATATATTTCATATAAAGCTGGATTCTATTAAGTACTACAGAAATAATGAAATACTTATGTAATCAAAATTTTAGGTTTAGCTTTACACCCATAAAACACCCACCCAAGCCTCTGTTGCAGTGGATGCAAACTTTGTCAGCAAATGTATAAGCTTATAAAAACCATTTTAGAAACTAGACAGGACATATATGTGCATTCAAACACATACATGAAAGGTTTTTCTGAAGCTCTTCCTGAAGGCTGACAGAGCTAGATTTAGCACACTCCCGTGCTTTTGAAGTGAAGTTAAAGAATTTTGCTGCCACCTACCTTTCACACTGGAGGCCAGTTAACTAATGGATAAAAATCAAGGTGACATACATACCTTCAAAACAGCTATTACAATCTAGCATACCACAAGTGAGATGACTAATTCTTTTCATTAAAACCCAAGAAGTGAAATAGTACCTTTCTACATCCAAATCCTAGCATACGCTCAGTTTTATGTTACACTATTCCACTCATTTCAGAATTAAAAGACACCAAGAATAAGGTATGCTTATACAAAATACAAATCCCCCATAGCTGTAATTAGACTAAACAGCTTTAGAATTTCAGTCAGCTCCTGAAACTGGAGTGTATTTCTGGGCTTCTCAACAGTGAACTGTAAGAAAAAAGTCCAACAGAAAATCATTTTTAATTCAAATCTCTAAATCCACTAGCTTTATAGCTCTGCTGTTTGCTTCCTTGGAAGATATCTGCCAAACTGAAAGAGGGAAACAACCTCAAAATTACTAAATTTCTTTCAAGGATCCTGAAAGACAGTATATTCTTTAAAGGATCAGTCCTAGTAGCATCTCCACAGATAGAGGGGACTATTTACATTCAGTTATTAAGCACCAGTAATCCCAGAGGATAAAATATCAGGTGACCAAGCTACTGGAAGAAAAAGAGGAAGGGGGGAAAAAAATAAAAAGTGTACATGCCCATGAAGCCACAGGACAAAAATTCCCAGAACACAGTTTAACAGCTCTAGTGCTCACTTTACTGCTAATCTGAATAGCTGGCTGACAGCAAATAGACACATCCATGGTTAAATACCACTAGTCTCTTCTCGCTGAAAAATGAAGATCATGGAACTATCCAAAGATGCAAGTACTCATCAATATGCCAAGAAGTGCTCCTCTACCTCTTTTATTAGACGAAGTAATGAATTTTTAATGGCAGTTTCTTCTCTCACTTGGTTTTCAGTCAGCTTTATATAATCTCTACACCGACAAGGTTTGAGATCCATTGCTGTGTATAGCCTTCCTTGAATACTTTTAAACAACATATCCATAGTCCTTGGCAGAATACCAACATCATCTTCTGTCCCTGAAAAAACATACAAAAGAAAAATCCCAACTATTACAAGGTATACAGATAAAGAGAGAAAACTAAGATAAATCTCAAGGCATACATGAGGAATTTGGAGGCAACTGGTGGCATGAAGCAGTGGAGTTATTTTGTATTCTCAAGGTAACAAGTGTCCTTAGAAAGTTTTGCAAAGTATTTGGCTTTCAACAGTTCATCCTCTACACCAATAATGGGCATAACATAAAACAAACACTGCTAGAGTATTCTGCATAAGCTTAGCCTTAAGGGAAAACAAATTCAAAAAAACACCCCCAGAACCAACAGACATTTAATAAAGATTTGCAAGTTTTCAATTGTATTTCATAGGTTGCCTTGACTCTCTCAAGGACACAATCTTGAAATAACTCATGACTGATCTCTCAGCTGCAGCCCTGTACTAATTCCACAGACCCTACAAAAAAATTTCTGGAAGCCTTGCAAAGACTCACTCCTTTCCCAGACCCTTTTCTCAGAACACACTACTTTTGTACCCAAAAGACAAAAAGGAGTCAATTAAAAGCCTCAGTGCATGCTTGATTTTTCTGAATCCAAATACAAGTTTGAAAAGGGTTCACTTATATTTGATTTCTAAACCAGAGAAGAGGGGGGAGTGGAAGAGAAACTATTGTCTTGTCTGTGGCTGATAATTTCTCCTGTTCTTGAGACAGATGGACATTTAGCAGGTACAGTATTAGCTGTATCACCTGTCAGAACTTACATAAAATTTGGTTGGCACTTAAGCTCCAAGCTAGTAACCAAATGCCACACTAAATTGAAGTACTCTTGCATTATATTTGATTCTCATCTCCTTTCTAATAGTTTTTTGTTTATTGCAATGCCATTTGTAATTCAATCTAAGATGATCAAAGAGTCACTGGTGAACAATGAACAGTCCTAAAAACCTGCTTCATCCTTAAGTCCTTTGCCATTGACTGAATACAGGCTCCCATGTAATGCTCAAGTGCAATAACAGAAAAGGAAATCATAGCACCCAGTAGGCAACATTCTGTCCTGCCAATTTTTATCAAAATCCTGAAAATATAATACCATGAAAAAGCTTATACTCTAAAAAGATGTCAATCAAAAATTCTTGAAACCTCACACAATATATCCCAAACTAGCATGGGGGACTGTACACTTCAGGAATTGTTTTTTTTGTTATTTACCTATTATTTATTAGGACAGGAAAGAGCATCCCATTATTGCCCCAGATAAATGATAACTGAAAATACTGAAATAGTCTTTAATCATAGCCCACCTAACAGAAGATCACTTAGAAAATAATGTCACTTCAATAAAGATCAGTTTCATGACACAACTCATTGTTCTTCTACTATTTCTTTGTAGAAAATAAGTGATTTAACGTACAGAACTGCCATTTCATTATAGGACAAATTGTTTCCACGTGAATCAAACCACCTTGTTTGTTACAATGCTTTGAAAAATAGCTGAAGAATGACATCTTCTGACCAGGAAGGATATGGAGCTTTAACAGAACAGAAATAGTGCACCAGGAGACAAGGCTTCCTAGGATATTATTAAACTCAGGAACTCAAGATAGAAGGACATGAAAGTAATAAAATATGTTTCAAAACATTTGTTCTCTCCCTATAATAATTGAAACAGACTCAAATATTGTTTCTTATTTGTGTATATAAGATGCACGTAAGCTTTATAATAACAATACTCAAGAAAATGCTAGTCTGGTGTAGAGTGACTTGCCCTTTTCAAATCCTTTTATATAGAACATATATTTTTCCCAATTTCCCCTCATCCCTGACACAACTAGATACTTGGAGAAAAACAGAAAGATCACACACACCTGGTTGAAATTATAGACCTTACAAAGTAATATGACTGAGTTTCGATAAATTCTGGTAGTGACTCTGTCTACTGGCATTTAAATTTGTTATGGAAGGAGACTTACAAAGACTATTTAAAATATTCAAGAGAAGCAGATGTGTAGGTACCACAGTTTAAATGAAGGGGGGGAAAAATGAAGTGCATTCAAGGAGAACTTATTTCTACTTATACCTTGGAAAGTGTAAGTTTTTCCAGCATTTGTAACACCATATGTAAAAACAAGACGATTATATCCATCTAGGAAATCTTGCACTGGTTGCTTCATGGTACCTTCAAAGAATTCTTCTTGAGTTGTTTCAGGTCCAAACACCTGCATATTACCAAGAAATATTTATACTTTAAGTAACCATTAGAGACTTTTAAAAAGTATTTTAATTTTGTCTGTTTATAACCTTAAAGACTCTACAGTTAAAATATAGTTTCCTTGGTATTTAATATAAGTTCAACAACCTATATCAGGAATAAATTCAAAACTTTTAAAGACAACTCATTTACTTGTGAAAAAGTGAACTTCTGTAACATCTGTCCAGCAGTTTTTTCACTTAGTCGACTCAAATAGTGTTGGGGGGGCTTCAGTATGATATTTGTTGAGTCTTCAAGTGAAACACAGTCCTATTAAAAGGAAACAAGCAATGCAGGCATGAAGAAGATATAAAGAGCTCAGCTTACAGGGAAAACAAACAAAAAACCCTACAGAACAAAATTTAAGTAATTTTAAACTAAATAAAAATCACACCTGTGATCCATTTTCTCTTTCCAATGACGTAAATGGCCTAATACGCAGGCAAACTTGTATGTGTCCCTTAGACTCCAAACTGCTCCTCTTAAAAAAAATAATTAAGAGAGTTAGAAATTTGATTCTTTGTTTGATAACCAGCATGCTAAGGCAGTTTTATTTCATCAGGCTGTTTTGAACAGACTTATTTGATAACATGGGAATCAAAACTAATTAACTACATCAGTTTTTACAAGTGCTTAGGTCCTTGCAGAAGTTTGCTGTGATAAGTTAATCTTGCAGCACATATATATATAAACACTGCATTCAGGCCAACTAGAGATCAAGAGTGACACCCACAAAAACAGTCTATGAACTGGCAATTAGCCTCATGATCAGAAAACTGATGTGCCCAATAGGCATCAATGCAGTGCCACACGACTTAGTCTAAATCCTATGCATCTCTTTCAAATTAAAAAGCCGTACCAAAAATGTTTTTCATCTCCTCTGTAAAATTCTGACTGTTCTTATCTGTAAAAGGACTAAGCTTATTTTTCAAAAAATAAATATCCAAACAGTAAAGCTTTCTTACCTGGCTTGTGTCAGAGCTTGAAGAAACCAAAGAAAATTCCGAGGAGAGATCTGTTTTAATATCTTCCACACTTACTGGTCCTGCTCTTGGAGATGGCTCAATGCTAGCAATATAGGATGGTCTGTAAAACTTCTCATTATTCAAAGTCGGTTCCATTCTGCAAGATAAAACTATTTTGTGCTCTATGATAATGTAACATAGAGCTTCTGAAGTCCCTTAGAAAACAAGACAATTTGAAACTGATAATTACAACTTCTTTAAGGAAAAAGCTTTCTTCATCCTATTTATAATTTACATAGCAAGCTTCTGATAGCTGGGCAGAGGGTATGCAGGGAGGTTTGCATCATGAATCAAGAACAGTCATTCTTCTTTAAATTCAAAGCAACTCTTTATCTGGGAAAACACCTTACATACATACCACAAACTTGCTAAACACCATGTCTGACAAGAAAGACATAACTTTAAAAAGCCCCTAATTGTATTGTTCCACATGAACTTCATCATCCCATTAGAGCATCCATTTAGAATGTCATGGTTATCTCTGCAGGACCTGACAAACACTTAGTGTTATAAAGATAACACAGTGTAGCTTAATACAAAACAAAGTTCAGAAACATTCTAAAGACTAATGGTTTTAGCTATTAAATAGGCACTAGAAAATTAGAAAACCTCATGCCATAGTACAAGTATTGCTTTTTAGCAATTTTACACAGGAGCAATTAATTTATTAATCCATAATGTAATTTTTTTGTGCATTTCAGAATTTGAGCAGTGAAAATTTGCTATAGAAAATAAAAGTAAATTGATTCAGTGTTGATAGTAAACAGGCAAAATTCAAAATAACCTTTAAAAAGTGCATTTTATTTAAAAATATTATAATATTTTTTTCTGCACTTTACTCTCCTATTGATTTTTCCTATGATATTACAGGTGTGGCATGGCAGCTTTTTTTTTTTTTTTAACAGAAAAAATTTAAAATAACTCACTGAGCAATTACTAACAGACTATGGCAGCAAGGGATCCAGCAATTAGACACCTACCACATGACTTCCTACATTTTGAAGCTTTAGACACAACAATTCAATGGCCTTTTAGTACTACATTGCCACGTCTAGGCTACCGTAAAGTGTGTAAATTGTTTCTCTTAATACTAATGGAGAATATGCAGTATTCATTAAAACTATGTTTACTTTGTTTCTCCTAATCTATATTTTTTATTTTTGCCAGGCATCTGTATGAAAACCAGAAAAAGCTTGGTCTGAAATATCATCATGGCTTGAACAAACACTGACCTGTGAATAAGCTACAGTTGGAAAGAAACATACCGGTGCTGTCACGACCTGAAAGCCTTATTCATCAGCTACACAAAGCCACACTGCAAAACTCTTATCAGTCCTTTACAGGAAACATATTTGTTAGATGACTGACATTTCAGTTGCTTTAAGCTTAAACTGTGATTTGTCAAGATTATGCTCTCATTCTCTATCTTTTTCCATAAGAGGCAAAAGACAAACGTTAAGCCATATATACAAAGTCAGAACTAAAAGTATTCATACAGCCTAGCACTCAGAGCACTGAGGTTCAAGCCCTTACATAATGCAAAGCCCAAGTCGCAGACTGTTTATTTGCCTCCACGTTGTGTCACACAGCACTGTAACTGCTTCAGATATTCTGGTGCGAACAACTATATAACAAGGGCCTGGCTACAGGCACTAAAGCGTACTTGTATACTGGGATGTGTTATTATAACCCTGCCAACCATGGCAATAGAATTTAGAGCTGTAGACACCCTGAAAGACGGGGATCCCCAGTGGCACATACAGCAAAGCATGGTCACAGCACACACACAGCCTGTGGTGCTGTCAGGCAGCACCTGAAAAGGTAGAAAAAGCTCCAAACCACACAATAAGGCTGGAAGCTTACATTAGACTTTTTAACTTACACTTAAAAAAAAAAAAAGAAAAAAAAAAGGAAACTTCCCTCTCTGCAGGTACCAATTTTTCACTTCCAAGCTTTGCGTTATTTGTCTGTTCCCACGAGACACAACAGCCGTGGTTTTGGCAGCAGCACAGCCCCGGGCCGGGAGTTACCCAGGCCCTGTACGCTCCACCGAAACCTGCTCACAGCCCCTCCCGCGACCTCTCCCCGACGGGAGCGCCAGTAACCGCGATGGCAGCGGGGTGAGACGGGGAGAGCGGCCTCATCGCCGCCGCCAAAGAGAGCACCCACGCTGCTTGCAGTCCCGCAACCCTCGGGGCGCAACCCAACCACCGCCCTCCCTCTGCCAGCGGAGGCCCGGCTCCCCCCAGGCCCGCCCGGCGCCCCGGCCCCGCTCACCCGCCCGGCCCCGGCAGCTCCTGAGCTCGTGTCCCGCGTCGGCCGCGGCTTCTTTTCGAATCGGACCAATGGCCGCGCACGGAGCCGCACGGCCTCCTGGGAGGGCGGTGCCGCGGCGGCGCAAGGCTCTAAGGGAAATGTAGTCCCAGCGGAGCGCAGCCGCCGCCCGGGGGCAAACCGGGGCAGGCGCCCTCGCCCCGCCGGGTTCGGGCGCTCGGGGGCGGGTTTGCAGAGGTTGCGGTGCCACCGCCACCCGGGGCCGCCAGGCCCGGCCCCGCAGTGACAGCAGGACCTCGGCTGCCGCGGGAAGGCGCCCTGGGTCCGCCGGGCCTGCTCTCACCTGCCAGCAGCGCCCGCACTTTGCCTCCCTCAGGTGCGGCAGAAGGACGAATGTAAGTTCGAGCTCGTTTGAGCTCCGGGCGATTACAGCGGCGCTGTTCCCACAGGCCTTTTGCTGTCTGTTTGTAAACAGAATAATCACTGTTTGCAGGTGATGAGGGGGAAGAGGGCATGTGACCCACTCGATACCGTGTACCAGAGCAGGGATCAGCTAAATTGGGAAACTCCTGCTTTAGGTTCAGGATGTGCCTGTGCCCTACCCTGGGTTCCAGTTCTGGCAAATGACAGCTGTGTAGAACACTTAGTAAGGTACCTTTGTTTAAAATCTTCCCCAAGTGGAAGTTATTACTGGGTGCCAGTTTTGTGTGGTGGACATTTAATGTCTTGATCAGCAATGAGAGAATCCTTTGACTTTATTTTCAAAACATATGTCATAATACCAATCAGATCATTGGTTTCTAGAATGTCAAGGTATGGAAATGTACAGGATTTGGTAACAAAAATCACCGAAAGTTTCTCTTTAGAATCAGACGGACATTCTTTGAACTTTAGTAAGGAATGTCTACGTGTTTCAAATTGAAATAAAAGGACAAGTACCTTGAAAGTAGTAAGTATTTGTTTTTCATTTGAACAAAAGAATGCCAGTGAGAGCAAGCAATTCTGTAAAGGAATAATTCTACACAGATCTTGTACCAGCTGGTTTGATGAGGTTGTCTTTAAGATTAAATACAATATCTCTTTAAACAGAGGCTGTGTCCTCTCAGTAAAAATGTATACTTGACTTCAGTTTGGATGTAGGCCATGTTGCAAGAGTTGGTCTGTTTTAACATTAGAAAATGATGAAGTGTTGAATTTGAAATTGTTTGTTAGCAAAACTGAAAAGTTCATGAAGTAATTCAAGACTTTTGCTAACTGTTTTAAAATTATCTTGGTTTCTATCCTAAACAGAATTCAAACTACTGAATGTACCTAATGCCAAACCACCTTTTTCATACCAGGAGGAAACTGAGAATGACTCTCAAAGAAAGGGATAAATTAGCTCCTGGGAGCAAACTTGAAAGCTGTTATCTTCTACTTGTTAGGAAGGAAAACTGAAGATGTCAGAATATTTAGCAAGGTACATTCCTAAAAAGGTTGAGGTCTATGTCCTGCAGAAAATCATTCTTGAGTTGGGGTATAACAAAGCTCGTGGTACAGGCAATATTTTGATTTTGTTTGAATATTAGATTTCTGAAATTCTTATAATAATACTGCACATGCTGCATAATTTAAACTAGTATTTCAAAGGACTCCCATCAGCACACTGAGAGAGCAAACTAAACCACAATCTGACATGTGTTCCCAGCCTTATGCAAACCATGATAAAGAAAACATTAGGTCAGCGTAACCAATCCAGCCTGCTTTGGAGTGGGAGATGATGAAACACCATCTATGTAAATAAGCTTTATGGCTTCCTACCAATATATTCTCCTTAAAGTGGTTTGTGCAAGGACACCAGTTGCAACAAAAATATCTGCTGCTAAAACAGCAGTCAGTAACTCATTCGCCCCTGAAATTTGATAATGTTTCTTTTCAAATTCTCTGTAACTGGTGTGGCAAGTTTGCCACTCACAAGTGAAAAAGATTTTTATAAAGAACTTGTTATAACTGTTACCATTACCCTTAGAAACTTATGTTCCTTGTATTTAGAAGAGGATTCAAAAGTTGTGGATAGTCTACAGTTGTAAGTGATGAGATGATTCCCTAAGAGACAGCATATCTCAGCTTGCTTTTACATTGCTGTCAAAAGTAATTAGAGATACAGTCAACACTCCCCAGCATCCTTCAGCACATGTGAGTAGCAGCCAAACCAGAACTGACTCAACTCACCTTCCCCAGGAATGAACCAAGTTTTCCCTCTTCACTCTTGGTTCTGCTGTGCTTCCCCATGCCCCAGCAGCACTGCCTTCCATCCTGGGTGCAGGCCAAGTCCTTCTGCAGAGGTCATTTGGAACTGACTGGCAAGAGCACTCCTGTTCCTTGTCACAGAGATGTCTGGAAGGAAAATGGTGCATTGTGTAATCCTCCTGGTAGTCTGTTATGCCAGCTCTTTTAAATTCCTATCTTTCAGGGCAGTGCTTGTCATTTATCCTGTTATTGCACAGTCCAGTGGGTGCATTTCACACTTCCTTTAATTTGGTCCTGTACCCTCACTGCCCCACTCCCATCAGTTGCCTTCAGGTGACACTGTTTCTAATGCACATACAATTGATTTTACGAACTCAGGACTTCACAGCTGCTTATTCTTCTTTAGCAGTGTAGGTGTGTTTTCCTTTATCATCCCTTTCAAGCAATGAGTACTTCTTTAGTCTCACGGGTGCTCCTTGGCTTGGAAGGCTTTGCCTCGTGGGATGGGTGGTGGCTTTGTGGCAGGGAGATCTCTGGTGTTGGGCAATGAAGGGCAGTTGGCCAGGGAAGACGGGAGCTTTCTGTCTTCAACCTACAAATGCTGCTGCTGTTTTTTGGCTAATTTTGTTAACTGAGTAATTGTGAGGCTTCAGGCGGGGTAGGAGGAAACCTTAAGTGGAAGGAGCTTGCAGATGGTTGTGAGGCTATTTGGAAAATGAATCAATCACTGGCAAAGAGGGGACTTGAGGAGCATATACAAATATGAGAGAGCCAGCCAGCAGCCTGGAAAGGAGGACTGATATCTCAGAACGTACTCTTAGAAATGGCCCTACAGGTGGAATAATAAATTGAATCCTGTAGTTAGAGAAGTCAGAATGAGTTTTGGCACTGTTTTCACATAGTCTTGATCTTGCATCTTAATTTTCCTGTGGATTTCCTTATATCCTTTCATCATAAAAAGGGAGTAGTGTTGTTGAAACAGAAGATACAGTCCAGAAACACTGACTACTTCAGGAAATGGGTTTTTTTTATGTATGTTGCTTATATTTCATGAAGAGTATTTCAACTGTGCATCCAAATTTTGTTGGTTCCTTTAAATGCCTCCTCTTTTTTTTTTCTTTCTTCTTTTCTTTCTAAAGCTGTGACTAAGTTTTGCAAAGATTTGCAAAATGTCTTTTTATCTCCAGGTCTGAGCCTAAGTCTGTTGCCACTCTTTGGTACACACGATGTTAACTATTTTCTTTGCAGAAAGTGTGTTAGCTCCAGGTTAAGGGATGGAGATGCATTCCAAATCTTATTAGTAAAACTTTATTTCTCCCCATGTGTTATTGATTCTTTCTCAATCATCTTTTGAGCTGTATAAATACCAACATGGGTAACCATAATTTAAAGGTAAAATCTCAGGGTTGACTTTCCCTAAAATGAAACATATGTTTGAGTTTTATTTCAATTGAAGTTTCAGACATTTTATTTCAGTTCCAAGCTGCTTAGGGAAATTCTTCATAGTGTAAGAAATTCAAGCTTTAATCCTTAGTATTACTTTTTAAAGAATATTGTTGGGGGTTTTTATGTAGTGTTATGTAAAATACAAACTCTAAATAGCTGTCTAATTGTTCCTCAGCCCTCAGCACAGCCCCAGAAAATTTTACCAAAGACATTCTGTTAAAAGTTACATTCTCAAGTGTTGCTCTGTCATCCTACTAAAAACGTAACAAGTTAAATAAATTGGAATATGAAGGCAATACATATCTAGAGTAATGCAATTCTGAAATAGGGAAACATGCCAAGATACCAAGATATATCTAAATATATATCAGATATATAGCTGTTAGGTGAAGAAGCTGAAAGGTTTCCAGTAAAGGTATGTGTGTATACACTCATATGTAAGTTCTCTCTAGAAGCAAGAAGACTGGACACTTCTGTGTCTCAGAAATATATGATGCTTCAAAAAGGTGTGGATCAGGAGCAAGAAGTTTACTGCTCAAATAACATGGGCTAAATCCAAGGAGCAGGCTATGTTATAGTGTAGTATTACTCATCTTTCTGGCTCTGACACCCAAGACAGAGTTTCTTTTATTCTTGCCAAATGTCAACCGTCTGTCTTGACCTCAGGAACTAGTGCCATGCTCTGAGATTATGTGCCTTTCCTTGGAATGTCATCCTCGCCTTGGGCACTTGGGGCTCCTGCTCTAACTCGTGCAAAGATGTGATTGGAGTGGGGTAGTCGCACCACTGACCTTCAGATGTTGTAACTTGGGCTTGCTGTACAGCCTGTAGTGAGAAACACTCAGAATGGATTCAGGCCTAAGTTAAATTCTTGTTCTGGAAGTGCACTTGTGCTACATGGTACAGCTAAGCAATGTAATTGTAACCCAAATTACCCTCTGGAGGAACTTTGAGTTCTTCACTAGCCTCTTAGTTTAGGTATCAAAATTAATGTCTGGTTTTGGGTAACATGTTTATCCTACATCATGATGAAAGGGTAAGAAATGAACATTCAGAAAACAAATTCCTTAACCAGTGATTTACCTTTAAAGAACTAGAAAATAATGGTTCCTTGACAATAGCAAATGGCCCTGGGCTTATATTTTACTATATTTACAGGCTGGGCATTGCCCATTCTGTAGGAAAAGCAAACAGAAGGCAGAGAGCTTAATATATGCTAGGCATCTGCCCTGCGTAGAACAAAATCATACTCCTGAGAAGAAGAGCCTGCGTTTGTGCCATGCAATTGGACTGCAGTGCTCCTTGCAGTCCTTGAAGAGAAACAGTCTTCTTTGCTCAAAGTGGACCAGCAGATGAAAGACTGTGAAAATTCACGAAGTCTCAGTTACTTCTCAAAGGGTGGATAAATGAGCAGCTAATTTTTTTTTGACATGTTCTTGTGCCATTGCTTTCAGCCAAATCAGCAAGTAGGTCTCTGTGGCCAGAGACTGGGGACAGCAGAAGAGCAGGCAGAAATGCTGGTGGGACAGGAGGGCAGGGCTGCTCTCTTGTGTTAGGCAGTCTTAGATTGGCTAAATTGTTTGTAAAGTTGCGTCTTTGGCAGCTCTTCAGCAAGGACTCAAATATGCAGGTGGCTGCCTGGATTGCAGCCTTTGGGCATATCCAGACTTGCAGCGTTAGAGAGTATTTCCAAAGGTAGTTCAACATCTCGTTCTCAGTTTTATGCTGCCCTGCCTGATGTTGTCACAGCATGCTGCAGTCAAGGATAAGCAAGAGTTTTGAAACTGGTCGGGCTTCCTTACTGAAACTTTGCTCAAGGTGAATTCTGGAGAGACTGAAAGGTTGAGTATTACCAAGTGCTGGCTGATCTGACCCTCAGAAGTCAGAATAAACCCTTTTCTGCAAAAACTAAGATGTAAATGGTGAAATTCCATTGTTACTAATTCAGTTTTGTGCATCTGAATTTTCCTTTCTTGTTTCCACAAATTTTAGGATCTGCCTGCAGTTTCAGTCAGGTGCTTTTGTATCGTGTTGCCAAGTACTGTCATACTGCCTCACTTCATTGTATGTGTGGATGCACTGAAGAATATATACACATTTATAAATTACTGTAAGATCCTTCTGGGTGAATGGCATCATGAAAAGAAGGTAATTGTTTCAACATTTAATCCAGATATTCTAGATAAAGCATATTTAGGCATTGTGAACAGAACCAGAACATTTAACAACTGGTGGGGAAGAGATGAGTCCTTTTTATTTTTAAGGATAATATTAGTATAAAGTTAGAAATGAGTCATTCTTTAACTAATTTCTAACTCGGTGACTCATGCTCTTGGAAAACTAATTATCCAAGACAAATGACTCAGTAATAGATGCTATAGTTTCATGGCTATTGCTGTTACAACTAAACAGGAGGCTTGATTTTGGGTATAACAAATGTAGCAGCTATACTCTGCAAATTATGCCACAGTACTGCTTGAGGGTGTATTACGCATGCACATTTCTTTAATCTGCTGTGTCTTTTTTCAGTTTAACGTGGATGGTGTAGCTAGCTTCTGGGTATCTAAAGCAGACATGACCATCAAGAATCTCAGGAGTGTACTTGGACAAGAAAAATCTAATGTGGTATGTATTTCTTTTCATCCAGGAGCAATTTTTATTAAAGCCTCATCACAGGAGCATTCCTCTGATTAAACTTTTCACCTCAGAATTCTAATAAATTGTTTGATTAATATTATTGAGAATATTAATATGGGGATGATGGGAAGATTCATGCCATATTTGCCTGGGATGGATGCATATACCCAGGCTGTTGGGTATAATCCTCTTTCTCTTTTTTTCCTTTCTGTGCCCTCCCTGCTCCTTTTTGGCTGCAGTCTGTAAGGTACTATCAGAATGCAGGTCTGATCTGATGAAACCACAACTAATGCCTGCCTATGATGGAAAGAGAACCCAGACTATAAACTTGGGGTTTCTGGCCTCTTATTAGGCAAGTCTGTTGCTCATCTTCCCCTTTAACCCCGCTCAGTTCCCTTTGTTCCTGTTCTTCCTCTGTATTATTAGCTCATACCAAAGTTCAGTGTCACTGTTTGCTGGGAACCCAGTTTCATTTGGCTACACATACACTCTAAAGAAGTCACATGTTACCTCCATGTTGGGTGTTCATCATGCAATGAAAATATGAAACAATTTTATTGTAATAGTTCTGAATTATTTTCAGCTGAAGCAATGAAAAGGAAAGTCTGGCATGTTTTAGTGAAATGTTCATATTTCTCAACCATGACTTTTAAATTGAGATTTTAAGTTTATAGTAACATCAGAAATTAATCATATTCATTTTAGATATCTATACCGCCTTATTCTTAAAAAGTAAACTATTTGCTAATATAGCTGAAATGATTCCATAGCGAGACAGGAGAATGTCTTAAGAAAGCTGCATTGAATGGTAGTTTCTATTCTCTTTATTTTGTTCAGTTGTAAGTATAGCAGATAACAGATGAAATAACTATTGACGTTGAGAATAACACAAATCATGTCAAACAAGGACTTCAAACAGGTACTTCGAGGTCAGTTACCTGCATGCCTGGGACTTTGATCACACTGGTAATGGCCAGATGACATAACTTGTGTGGATGTACATGCAAAGATAAATAGACAGCTTTTCATTGAATTTTACAAGCAGAAGAACAAAATGTCAGTGAAGTGAAGATGTATGTTTCTAATAGGCTCAAGGAACTTCAACAAAGGAACCTAATACTGATGAATTAATTTGCTGAAACTGCAAACAAGGGGTTTTGTTTGTTTATTTGTTATTTAAACTTAAATGAATCCTGTTTTCAATAAGCAGCATGAAGGAGGAGTCTTCCCAGGGCACTGCCATACGAAACGGAAGACAGCGTGTTCTCTGTCTAATGAAATGTAAGTTCGACTGCTCATCAGCCTGCCTAAAGCACTGCTAGATTAATAGCCAGTTTTCCTGAGAATACAATTACTGAGGAACGGAAGCTATTTCTTAAATTTTTTTTGATAAAATTAAGATAGTCTGATGTTTTTCAAACAAAAGTCTTTCAAGTTTTCCATTTCAGCACTGACCCTGCCTGGGCAAATGAGTTAAAAATCTGAGAATGACTCTGGAATTCTGCAACTAAATTTTGCAATTGAGGGTCATGGGCATTTAAATTTCTGTTTCGGGTCAAACTGATCCAAATATACGTTTCAGTTTGGAGGTGAGGCCTATCTTCAAGTCCTTTCTCAGCATTCTTGATACTTTTTGTTTTAGCATTGTTGCTTTTGTCTCTTTAAATGGAGGGTGAGAAGAGCAGTTATTCGCAGTTTATAAAGGGTTAAGAGATCTGTGGGTGCAGAGTACTAAATAGGTGCAAATTATTTAAATTCAGAACTATGTTTTGTCTTCTTCCTTTTTTCCTTATGTCAGTCTGTGCTGTGACTGAAGTCAATCTGCTTCTAATCAAAACTTGGTTGGTGATTAGGGGTGGAGACTTTTGGGATTTTTGTTTTAATCACAGACTTTCTAGTTCACTGAAATTAAGGTTCCAGCCTGATTTCTCTCCGCAGGAAAGATATATATACGTATTTTCTTAATGTTATCATTTGTCTTTGCTATTCCTTTGAAATAGTCATGATGTGTCAATCACCAGTGCTCTTTGCATTTGCTTCAAAATGTGGGAGTTAATCCACGCTAAAAATGACTATGTGTATGTGTTGTTCCGTTTATATGTTCTGGGAGGATCTAAGCTCTGTAAACTCGATAATAAGCAGGTCATAAATCAGACAACTTTTTGGTTTAGGATTTAGGTCACTTGTATTGATTTCAGCTTGTATTAGGTTGCAGTTGTGCCTGTGAATGGAGACTAATGTCATATTTGTGGGAACCATGTTATTTGCAATCCATGACCACTAATGCCTTATAACCACTGTATCAGTATTTTACTTATACTTTTATCTGATGGGTAGCTCTACCTTCCTTTCTGATTTGTGTGCTTGTTCTCTCTTCTGTCTTTCTTTTTTTGTTGTTTGTTTTTGTTGTTGTTGTTATTGGGGTTTTTTGTTGGTTTTGTTTGATTTTTTGATTTGGTTTTTTGGGTTGTGTTTTGGTTTGGTTTCCCCTTTCCTTCTAAGAGAAAATGAAATGAAGGTAGGATACATGTCTCCTCTGGTATATTAATTAAATTTTACAGATGAAGAGAAAGAAAATCTATTGGTGCTTACTACTTTTAGAGCAGTCAGGCAAAAAGTATGAGGGATAAATGTCTTAGCTGAATCAGTTCTGTTTTCATTGGCTATACAAAGGCTTTGTAAACTGAAAAAGTATCTTTGTCTCCTATTTTACAGGAGATACACAACGCTTTTGTTTTCTCATTCCATATGTGAATGGAATGAGAAAGAAACTGTAGCTTCTTTATCTGACTTCCATGTCAAAATTAAGGATAAATACAATGAATTTGGTTAGCAGTGTTCATGAGATCAAGGAGTCTGCATAACCATTTTGGGTTGAAAAGAACTATAAATATGTATAATCAGGACTTTATATGTGAGTGTTGAAGTAATGTCCCAGGGTATTACACCATTATGTTACAAAATAATAGAAAATCTTTTGTGCTCCATGGTACTTGGCATATATGTTTCTTAGACACTTCCATGTTAATAATTAATTCAAGAACTTGTTTTGATCACTCATATGGTATCTTTAAGTTCCCATTAGACCAAGCATGTGTTTGTATTAAATATTTTTTATTATGAGAAAACAAATGTTTTGGTAACACTAAGATTCCTGCAGTGAAATACAAGTTGCCTCCTATGCAGGAGAGACCCTGAAAGTTACTTTCTATTGTAGGGGTTTTTTTCACAATGTATCTAGTGAAAAGACAGAAGTCTATGATTATAGTTCCGGTATTCTTCTTTAGTGTGTACATAGTGTGCATTGACCTTGTGAAAATCTGAAAGCTCTAAATTGGCCTCTTGAACAAAACAAAATTCATAGCACAGAACAGACTATTCACTAATATTTGCTTTGAAAGGTCACTAGTTTCAGAAATATTCAGAAGATATAACTATGGCAAACCCACCCAATGTTAGCATAAGGTTGTTTCACTTCTTTGTTACTCGGTAGTTGGAGTATTTCAGGACAAATTCGTCATTTATAGTACAGCTCCTTCTACACAAGACTCTCATTCTTTGCAAACATGGATTAAAAAGGTATTTTTAAAAAGATTAGCATTTCTGTATTATTGTCTGTGGTTTCAACTGAGTCTCACAAGGACATATTAAATATTTTTTCAACCTAAACAAATCTTTGGTTTATCTGTCTGAAAACATAGTCATATTGTACTAAAGTTTTAATTCCAGATGAGTTGTGGTGTTTGGACATAACCCTGTGCTTAAATGCTTCAGACATACACTTCCCAGCTACTGGAGAAATACGAAAGATGTGCATTTCCATTTTACACTAATTCCCATCTCCGGACTAGTTTAGAAGAAGGAAAATAAAATCTCTGTCCTTTCTAGGCTCCGGAGGACACTGCGTGTTCCCTCCTGAGTTAGAGGAGTAAGCCAGTTTTGTCTGCATTGGAGGTATGTGTGTCCAGCTAGAACAGTTTAAAGAGATGCCTTTTTTATCTCTTCCACACGCAGGCACAGAAAGTCAGGTTCCCTGTTGTTACCTGATTCTTTATCATTAATATCCATGGGAATCTCATATCAGCATTTAAGCTCTGGAAGTACAGACCAACACAAGCGAAAAATCTCTGTGCAGATGACTATTGATGGGAGAACCAGTTTCTCCTCCTCTTTAGATGTGACAGTGGTGAATAAGGAAGAGGGAGTCTTTTGTACTTGTCAGCCATTCTTTCTTTCAAAGTGCTTGTTTTGAAACTCACCTCCTGATTGCATTGTGAAGGACCACATAGAAATGCTGAGTTGAAAAGAAAGTGAAGACATTCAGCTGAGCAATACCAGTATGTATACAGACATGAGGATAATTGTCTATGGGGGAGCAGTCAGGAGCAAAGGCCGTTGTTTTCTCTACCAAGTGCTCTGCCACTTGTTGCAGTAATTTTTTTTATGATGGTGAGCAATATTTCTCAATCTGGGGGTTCTGAACTTGCATGTTTTCCAATTACATTTTGTATATTTAAGTTTGATAGTTAAAGATAAGCAGCAGTATACTGAGACAAATACTTGGGTACAAGATAGACTTGATGGGTGCAAAGGAGAGTGTATTTGAAATGAGTTTTTTAGCTTTTTTACATACCTAATAGTTTGAATCCATTACCTGTTTATTTTCTTTTTTTAGAAAGTTGTCTGCAGAATAGAAACTATGGCATGGAAAAAAAAAGATACCTCCAACACCTACTTTATCTTCACCGTCTGGTACTCCTAAGAATAATCAAGGACCCTAAATGTTACAAATTAGGCGAGTTTTGTTTGAAATGTCTGAGCTAAGACACTTCAGTTGTTTTTTTATAAAAGAAGAGCACCAACAGCTCTGCCAGGGATCAGTTAAAGTTGTGGAGAGTAAGTGTAAATTAAGTTATAATTATCGAGTTGGACATAGAAACAGAGGTATTGGCAGGGAAGGCTTTAGTGAGAAAAGGTTATCACTGCTTTGTGACTGCTGCATGCTTTTTTTCAGTTGGGATGAAAGACAGCAACCACAGTCTCTAATCTCATCTCGGAACTGCCAGAGCATAACTGTGGAAACCACTTGGACAGCTGCAAAGTCTGGCCACAGGGATAGCCAGGATGGTAAGACCAGACTACACCTGTGTACCCTGCTGACTGATTCCCTAGTCTTGGCTATGGTTGTTAGATGTGTAAGTCAAGTCTATTACACAGGCAGATAGTGATTGGACAAGCAGAACAGTTTTAAACTGAGAGAGGAGAGATTTAGATTAGATGTTGTTAGGAAGAAATTCTCTACTCAGAGGATAGTGAGGCACTGGAACAGGTTGTCCAGAGAAGTTGCGGATGCCCTGTTCTGGGGAGTGTTCAAAGCCAGCTTGCATGGCGCCCTCAGCAAACTGATCTGGTGGGTGGCATCCTTGTATGTGCAGGGGGGTTGGAACAAGATGGTATTTAGGGTCCCTTCCACCCCCAACCATTCCGTGATTCTGTGTCCAGACAGCATTCCAGGTAGCATTCATGCTGCCTTGCCTGGCCACTGATCTTGGCACTTGGACCAGGATATCTATCTATGCCCTATTTGTCATCAACAAAGAGAAAGGACATGCCTCCTAAGGGCTGTTCAGACTGCCAAGGCAAAGTTCCTGCTTAGACAGAGTGCCTTTTTCCATGTTTCTCTCCCTTGACAAAAGTGAGGAGAGATGAGCTTCAACTCTGTGCAGGGCTTTTCTTCATAACAACAGGTTTTCTTTAAGTCTCACAGAAGGCATAATTGTAAGAAGCCTGCACTAGTAGGTGAGTGGAAAGGGAAGGATCTCAGTATAATCTTTCTTGGCCTCAATCTGACAAAGATTTAGGCATATGACTAAATTTATGCCCTTCATTTACTCTGTCATCTGCAATCAGT
Source organism: Atrichornis clamosus (assembly GCA_013400975.1). NCBI lineage: Eukaryota > Metazoa > Chordata > Aves > Passeriformes > Menuridae > Atrichornis > Atrichornis clamosus. The sequence continues at coordinate 3,714 of WBMZ01012652.1, read as the reverse complement.
TTCCCCTCTCAGACATGTTGGTATTTGGGGAAAGCTGAATTCTCCTGTTAACTAGCTATTGTAATAGTAAGACTTGTTAGCTTTCCTGGTGTCACAACAATAATGCTAGAGGCCTTTGGGTCCATTTTAAAATACTCTGTCATTGCATTTTCCAGATAAGAATTTTACACAGTTTACAGCTGTTTTGACCCATTTGATTTACACATCTATAACTTGCCATTATATAGTTATATTTGACTGTTGGTCTTCTAGCCCTGCAATTTATGAGAAAAACAAGTTGAAAAAAATATATGTCTACCAAAGGTTCTGCATACACCAAAACAGTATGGGTTTTTTTCCAGTTCTGAAAAGAAATTGGGAAGAAATACCAGACTCCTAGACTTGACACTTCCCATTTCATATGTGCAATATGTGAATATACCTAAAACACATCAACAGTATCTGGTTTTTTGTGAGGAATGTTCTTAATAGTTAATGTAAATTTATTCCGCTTTACTGCATTTACTTTATTTTCAAAGAGGAAAAAGTGAGTAAGAACTAGTATGACTGCCCTGCACTACAGAAACAGTATAAACATGGAAATAATGTGAATAGAAAAATAAACAAGAGTGGCAGAGTGCCAGCAACCCCTTGAACATAAATCCTCAGGCAGCTATACCAGAAGTCTGTTTCTTTACACTCTTTGCTTTACATAATACAGCCTGTGTAGTTTGAGAAGATACGGACCTGTGTCTCATTACCACTTCTCTCCAAAATATGACCAAAGCTTTATAGCTGGCTGGCTTTGAATTAGAATAACACCACTGGTTCTCTGTAAGATTTTTTTTGGTTGTTTTTCTTGGGTAACAGATTTACATGTGGACTGCACCTGTTTGATGCTTATTTTAGCTTAGCCTTAGACCATGGATATAGGAGCCCCATGGAATGAAGGAGGAAGAGCTAATCCTCAGAGGTTCCTAAAATATTTCAGGTGAAGTTGCCTAATGATAATACACCTGAAAGGAAGGGGTATTTTAGTTGGGGTTTTTTTTTTTAAGTTCCATTGGTTTTGAAACTATAACAGCTAGAGTACAGCACTTTTGATCTGTGGCAAAGTATCTTAACAACAAGGAAGTCAGTAGTTTGCTGAAACTGACTCAGAGTTAGAGAATTATAGCCTTGCTCTCTGTGTTTATAAACAAAAAAAAAGAGGTGATAGAAAGCTGTGTCTGAAGCACAGGCAGGTATGGAATAATCCATGAATTTGCTGTGCAAATGTGCAATATGCAGTGAGTCAGTATAGGAGGCTTGTTCACTGTTCTAAGTCCACTTGTATTCTGGCTTGTTTGGTGTGTGATGTGTTTGTAGTCCTTTTCCCATGAGATTGCTGGTTTACAGTGAAATATATAGAAAATACTTTAAAATAAACTAGTAGTTTCCACCTACATCAGTTCAAGAAGAAAGAAATACTGAGTAAACATTAATTTTGAAGAACTGGAATCATCCTCTATTTTGTTTGTCAATATTCCACCTAGATTCTTTTTAGATTGTTGTCCTGCAAGTTAGACTGAAAACTGAACTGGCAAACAGGGTTTGTTTAGAAAGTTAGGATAAAAGGAAGAGGGAAAATTTACTTTAGTTGCATCAAGATGTTAGGAATTTCTTTTAATGCATGCCATGACTTCATTGACAGATGTTACATGTTCCAGTCCACTTCTATCTTTGGCATAATTGTGCAAACTTTACAGCAAAATATTAGGGAAATATTTAATTAGAAATAAAAGATTGAAAGGAACTTCAGAAAGGTGCCTTCTCCTTGCTGCAAGTCTGGATTAGCTCTACCTGGACTGTTCCTCACAGATATTTAACTTTTCCTAAAAACTTGCCAGCAATGAAAAATCGAGTCTTCTGGTTCAGTCTAATGCTTGTCTAACTTCATGCTGGGAAATGTCTGCCTTCAGTGTAAAGTGAATTTCCCTTCCTGCAGTTACCACTTAGGAATTCTCTTATTTCTCAGCCACTGTGATGCTGACCCTTGCTGCTACGTGTTCCAGAAGGGAATACCCCTTCAAATCTTTCATTTGATAGATGTTTTCTTGATGTTTTCATTTAATCCTGTTGGTTATTCCAAAAGTTTTTTAGAAGCCTAAAATAGGACGCAGTACATGAAACAGGTATGGTACTCCAGTGAGTCAGTGGAAGGACTGTGCTACCACAAGGAAATTTCACTGTCCAATTAAAGGTGCTCTTGCTTTTGTTGGAGTAAGGTAAAAAGTTGCCACCTTTCAGCTGAGATACAGTAACTGCTTGTGTGTCTACTGTCCACAAATGCAGAGAAAAACAGGCTTGCAGGAATGATCACTGTTCGGGCTGGTTGCGTGTGCAATCAGTTTCCATGTCAGGGATGGAGAAGGGGACAACTGTTACCAGCTGGGGACAGTAGCAGCAAGGATTCCACATGCCCTGAGAGGTCGGACTTGACAATTTGTAAAGCGTACCCAGCCAGCTCCCTAGAACTGCCAACAAATGGCTTGAAGGTCTGTGCCAGTCGAGGCTGCAGCCGCCTTCTTTGTAGTTTCAACATAATCAGATACATTAGGGAGTTCTCAAAGAATTTCACGGTTTTGGAAGCGCTACAGCTCCATGTGCAGCAGTAAATGCATGTAGCCAGTCTTCCTTCTTACTCTCTTCAGGGCAATCGCTTTTGCGCTGGCAATTACAGCAAGTGCTTATGGATTACAATATGAGGCAAATTCTGTGTCTTTAAATCATCTTCAGAATATCAGTTGTAGGTTTTTTGGAAGCAAATTTTACTTTGTTCTCCTCTCTCACTCTTCCTTCATTTTCCCAACTTGGTGTGCATGTTTTTCTGTTGCTTGCTCCCAGTTACCTAAACATTATGTTCAGGTCCCACCTAAGAAGTGGAGAAAATGTCATGTTAGCTCTTCATGAAGCAATTTCTTCATGCAGTATCCCTTTCTGGAGGCAGTTATAATAGCTCTTCATTCTTTGTAGGTGTTCTGCAGTGGAGGGCCCATGTCCTATACTAATTTTAGGTGTAAGGAGGAGCCATTATGTGACCTGTTTTTACTTTAAGGACAACTGTCCATATAGTGACTGGCAGTTTGTATTAAAAAAAATGACCTTCATGTGCAGAGCAAAATTCAATTAGTGTTTCTTTTCAAATATACACATGACACCGCACCACAGTTCACCCAGTTTTATCTCCACTTGGTATTTGATACATTTCATTCAGAAAATGTGTTTCTACACTTGGATGTCTCAGCGGTCAGACAACAAATCACAGTCCAAGATTATCAGTGCTGTGCAGGGAAAGCCAAGGTACTAAAAAAGCATGAGGTCAAATGCATTCAAGGTCACACCAGTCCCTCTAAGCCGTGGAGCGACACGTGACGATGTAGACAAAAACTTGATCGTTCATGCCAATGCACGAATAACTTTGTGTGGGGTACAAGGCGTACGTGGGAGCACACGCACCGAGGCCTCCGAGACAGAGACACCTGAGTCACATGAGTGTGCGTCAGGGCACGCTGAAGGGAAAATGACACCGCGGCCGAGCCGGTCGCAGGGGCAGCCTGCCCGGTGTGCACCAGCCAGCAGGGTCGCGGGAGCCAGGCCACACCGCAGTTGTACCGGGGGCAACTTGCAGGTGGCCGTGCCCCGCCGGCCCGGCGCGGCGCGCTCCCGGGGCCGCTGGCGGACGCCCGCAGGTGC